>CM062805.1:472481279-472892917 GCA_031772625.1 Pinus tabuliformis
ACTACACAGTAAATAATACATTATACAAAAATTAATTATAAAATATCCCAGTACATAAAAAAAAAAATAATAATAATAAAATCATGTTTTTGAAATACATACTCTTAGAAGGTTCAAATGGTGATCCAATTTCAACCTCAACCAATGATCTTCCATAGTGAAAAAGCGCCATAGTGAATACCTATATAAATAAGGCATCCTCATAGTCATTATAACTTCCTTTGCCAAAGAAATATCATATTTCTTTAAAATCCATGAGACATCATCTTTTTTGAAAGGCCAAAAGGGACCAATCCCTCCATTCATTTCTTGTCTTTGCCAATTTTTCTTTTATTTTTTGAATAAATAAGATATCTCCTAACAACCAATGTGTCACTTTCTTTCGATGATATGTACCTCCATAAGGAATATGAATCATTTTTAAATATATGCATGGGATCTAGTAAGTGGGAGACCTTAAGATGCTCCCAATATGGGAGCTCATAAAAGATAGGTTTCCTTTTCATCCAAATGGGAAGTTTCTCAACATAGGTGTCGAATAATTTTTGATCTTCAAACATAGGCTCCCCATTTGAATCAAACATTTCTGATGGTGTCATTATTGCAAGCCTTTGGGTTCTCTGTGGTTTACCATTGAAAGTGGATGTTGCTTTTCTATAAGGGTGTTCTTCTAGGAGTAGTCATACACTAGATTTCATAGGTGGTTGAACAACCTAGCGTTTAAAGAGCATCTACAAGATTTACATCCATGATACCCTTTTGTTACAAGACCTGCAAGATTTTTGTATAATCCTGGATAATCATGTATGGTGTAAGAACATATGCCATACAACATAAAGCTCCTCTCTGTTGTGACGGGTCTTGATACATCACACACATGTATCCCTTCCCATAATTCCTTCAATTCATCTACCAATGATTGTAAGTAGACATCTATATTATTCACTTGTCTTCTACTAGTGACTATGAGAGCCAACGTAAGATGTTTATTCTTCACAGACAACCATGGGGGGATATTGTTATTAATCACCACTACATACCAAACTTAATAGTTTGTGTTTTGGAGGGAATATGGGTTCACACGATTCATGGCTATGCTAAGTCATAGAATTCATACTTGATCCTTTAATTTTTGATGGGTTTCACTACAAGGTATTTCAATGGCTATGAAACTTGTGCAAGGGGCCTATATCAAATGAGAAAATTCCAAGGAGAGTTCATTGGGTGACCCTCCACCTATACATTCTCCTATTTTAGACACACAACTGTTAAATACTTCTGCCTCTTTGCTGCTGGAAAAAGTTGTTGAGGGCGAAGCTAGCTACACATCAATTCAAGTCCATAAGCTTGTTATTAGTACTTTCTTATTATGCAAACACAATATTATTTAATAATAACAGTTAGATTTATCCTTTGGTAATGGCCATAATTTTTCAGTGAAATTGGATTTTCCAAAGGACGAAGAATTTTGGGATTGTGAGAAAAGGTTAGACTTGGTTACAATTTGCTTAATGGAATAGCATGATAAACATTCAATCGTTGGGTTTGGTGATAGCGGGAATTTTTTTAATGAAATGTTAGGTGTCTCATAGTATAACGTAGTACAATCAATCAAACACAAGATGTCATTGCAGGATGAAAGGAGATCCCTCTTCAAGCTCGGAGTATTTAAACAGAGCATAAATTTTCAATTTAAATATAAGCTCATCATAAATGACACTAAATAGTTGTATTAGAAGGCTTTCAATGACCATCAAAAATCACTACAAAGATTTAATTTAAGCACCAAAATATCTATATTTTACATTTCTCCATAAACGCTACAATTCCTTAAAGAAAGTTCTAAACAAAGCTTGAATCCCCTACCTATTAGCGGGAGAAAACTCCTTGAGGTAAGGGTTGACAACCTTAACAGAGTGAAATCAAACTATCAACAAGAAGCACTCATTCAAGTAAGCACACTATGAAAACTAGTAAAGTTGGTTTCACAAGAATAATCGAAGGTCCTACGTCTGATGTAGATCCCGTATGGTCCAAACCCTCTGCTTCCTCCAATACGTTCAGACCTGCAACACAAACCAAAGGAGAAAATAGATATATGTGCATATTAGACATGTTAGATAATCAAGTATAGATATATAAATCATAATATGTTAGACATAACTTATAGAAACACGAGTTAAAAACATTTTAGGAACAAGATAGAGCTTCTTTTATTGACAACAACAAATAGGAGTGGAAGAATACAACTTGATCCGTCCACGGCACCAACAAACCTTCCTCTGGATCCGTCAAGCCTAAGCCTCAAAGATAACCTCAATATGTGCAAAAGGATGTCATATAATGGAATATGAACATCACTGCAAAGAAACAAGGGTTTCCTATCACCGGAAGTACAGGAGGCACAAGAGAAATCAGACTTGATCTAGGGACAAAAGGGCTATAATGTTGATATTCTATCTCCTTCTATCAATTAGGCCTTTGTAGAATTTTGTAGAATTTTTCTACAAATTAGCTAGCTCTGATACCATGTAGAACTTTTTCTACAAGTCAGCTAGCTCTGATACCATGTAGAAATTCCCACTGTAGATCACCTGGTAATGCAATGTACTAAAGAAAAACACTTGATCTACTTCTACAACCAATTTAGCGGAAGCTTAATCAACCATGAGAAATATCAATAAGAACACATATAACTGATATGAAGAAATCAAACACACATAACACAGAAGATATAACTAGGGGAAAGCACCAGCCTAGAGCCCCATCTCTGTATTATCATACAAGTGGAAATATGTCCGGATTACACAAAGCCTTAGCTCGGAAGCTATCCAGATCTTAGTATAATCCCTCTTCTGCTCATAGACAGTCAAAGGCTTCTCACAAACCTTCTCCTCTGCCCTCCAACCCTCCTATTTCTATGCACAGTTTTTCCTGGGTCCTCCAGCTGCAACTTGTGTGATTCTCACCTCACACACAACACTGACCTCTGAAATAACTGCACAAACCTGAAGGAGATAAATCCTCATCATGGATGAGCTTCCTTTATAGGAAAATTTTTCATCCAACTAATAGTACATTGTCCCTTCTCTGATATCAACTGGGTCTCTGACAGAACTGACATGCATCAGTTATCCATAAGGGAATACACAGTTATCTAAAAATAATAGTTGTCACATGCATGCAAGCATCAACAAACTATATCTCATTAATTTAACAACTTGTTAAATTAATCTAACTGAACTTGACTAAGTTAAACTAAGTCAACCGATCCTCTCAATATACAACTCATCCTTAATTCCTCAATCAGTGGAGCAAATCAAGGACACATTCCCCAATGCATAGAGAAATAATTGCATGTCCTCACAAAGACTTCAAGTTTGCTTTTCCTTAACTAATTAACTCATGGAGAATTAATTAATTAATATTCCAAACTGCTCGTAAGACCAAATTCGAATTTACTTCTGATAGATAGACTAGGGACTGCTATAAATAGGAAGGGACCCAGAAATGCTATTTTTAAAAGATGCTATTTTTAGCAGTTTCACCTCTCACCCAAGATGGCCAAAATGCTCATTGGCCAAACTACTATTTTTAGAAGTGTTATTTTTAGCAGTTCTATTTTTAGCACTTCCTAAATTTAGCATTTCTTGTTGCACACTTTTCAACACTCCCTCTCAACAAGAAGGGCTTCCTCTCGAACCCGATCTTGTAACTCTGGAATGTTCTGCATGCAACACATCTACCAAGTACAGTTCCTCCAGCAACACTCAGAACAAAAAAACTCCCAACTGACCTCTCTGTTGGGCTAGAAACATACTCTGACGCTGAAGCTCTACCTGCTGCTGACAAGTGCTCCCTCTCTGAACTCTGCGCTACTGCAACATCTCCATGCATCTCGCACCGTTGCACCCTTCTCTGTGCTACCCTTCACTGTGCAACACACTTGTGCCTCTCGCATTACTGCAACCTGCATGCTCTACGTTGTCCTGGGATTCCCTGCACTGTAGCTCTCTCTGCTGCTCCATCCACGTCTGTCTCTACCCAATCAGTCAGTTCCTACTACTCCACATCGGGGCTCCCATAGCAAGGTCTCATCCAAGAGGTTGGGTACCTCAAGGATCCTGCCCCTCGTCCTTGGGATGATCACTCTATATCGCCCCACCTCCTACCTGGAGGTATGGCTGCATGTGATCCCTCAGCCCACATGGCTCGAAGTTTCCCCCTACTAGAGGTCTCTACATGAGTAGATGTCTCTACTCAATCTCCACTCATCTTCCCCTGTTGTGGCTACTCCACAACCTCCTGAAGCTGCTGCACCAATCGTGGCTCCTCTACAATCGTTTGAGACTTCTTCTGGTGCAGCATGTTGAGAGGTAATATACTCTCCCTCTCAACCACCAAGTATCCAACCTTTGCCTTGCTCCTCAAGGCTTCACATGCATCTTTTACCTCTAGTGCATACAAGTTCTTGGCTAGCACACCAATGTGTTTCATATTTCCCGCCATCACGAAATTTCCTAGAAAAAGAGCTGATTTTAAATTAGCGATATCTCCCTCATGCGAATTCCAATTCAGCCGAATTTTTTTTTGAATTTGGGTATTTTTCCGCAAGGAATCCATATCTACTATTTTTTTCTGAGAATTTTGTACAGAAATTTTCATATCTGCTCTTCAAAATTTCGGCCCAAAACTCAAAAATTTGAAATCTCTTCTTCTTGTATATTGTTCTTCCTTGATCACATATACTCCGATACCATGTAGAATTTTGTATAATTTTTCTACAAATCAGCTAGCTCTGATACCATGTAGAACTTTTTCTACAAATCAACTAGCTCTGATACCATGTAGAAATTCCCACTGTAGATCACCTGGTAATGCAATGCACTAAAGCAAAACACTTTATCTACTTCTACAACCAATTTAGTGGGAGCTTAATCAACCATGAGAAACATCAATAAGAACACATATAATTGATATGGAGAAATCAAACACGCATAACACAGAAGATATAACTAGTGGAAAGCACCAACCTAAAACCCCATCTCTGTATTATCATACAAGTGGAAATATGTCCAGATTACACAAAGCCTTAGCTCGGAAGCTATCCAGCTCTCAGTATAATCCCTCCATTTCTCATAGACAGTCAAAGGCTTCTCACAAACCTTGTCCTCTGCCCTCCAAGCCTCCTATTTCTATGCACAATTTTTCCTGAGTCCTCCAGCTACAACTTGTGTGATTCTCACCTCACACACAACACTGACCTCTGAAATAACTGCACAAACCTGAAGGAGATAAATCCTCATCATGGATGAGCTTCCATCATAGGAAAAATTTTCATCCAATTGATAGTACATTGTCCCTTCTCTGATCTCAACTGGGTCTCTAATAGAACTGACATGATTCAGTTATCCATGAGTGAATGCACAGTTATCTAAAAATAATAGTTGTCACATGCATGCAAGCATCAACAAACTATATCTCATTAATTTAACAACTTGTTAAATTAATCTAACTGAACTTGACTAAGTTAAACTAAGTCAACTGATCCTCTCAATATAGAACTCATCCTTAATTCCTCAATTAGTGGAGCAAATCAAGGACACATTCCCCAATGCATGGAGAAATAATTGCATGTTCTCACAAAGACTTCAAGTTTGCTTTTCCTTAACTAATTAACTCATGGAGAATTAATTAATTAATATTCCAAACTGCTGGTAAAACCAAATTCAAATTTACTTCCTATAGATAGACCAAGGACTGCTATAAATAGGAAGGGACCTAGAAATGCTATTTTTAGAAGATGCTATTTTTAGCAGTTTCACCTCTCACCCAAGGTGGCCAAAATTCTCATTGGCCAAACTACTATTTTTAGAAGTGCTATTTTTAGCACTTCTATTTTTAGCACTTCCTAATTTTAGCATTTCTTGTTGCACACATTTCAACAGCCTTCCCATGAGGTGTATAAATACCACCAGAAATCAACTAATTTAATTAGGCCACAGGCTCCTATATGTAGGTTTCCGGTGAAACCCCTCCCCACCCGAGAAATAGGAAAAAAAGAAATCTTCATATTTTAACTTATGTACGCGAGTTCGGTATTATGGTACCCGTGTGTACACGCGCTTTTATAAGGGCAGAGTCATATATGGAATTTAAAAAATTACTTTTTAATATATGATCAAGTCTGAATGGGAAAGTGTTGCCCAAGGCCATATGAAAACATCATGACTACAGGAGTCTTGAATAATGTTATAACACCACCATCTCTGTCTGATATGATAATCGTAGCAAGTAATGTGCATAGGATAATTGCTTATAACTGAAAGTGCAATCTTCAAATTTTAATGGAAAAGAAATCTAGGGCTTATGAGCAGTAAGAATAAGTTCTAGAAATATGTGTAAGTCTATCTATGAGAACCAAGCTTGCAGGTTGTTGCATCAGTTGTGATTTAGGTAATCTCTGTGCAATTTCATAGAACAGTTCATTGACATTTTACATCATATTTGATGAGGTTTCCATAAAAAATAGGCCATTTTACATTGCATATGTTTCAATTTCATCTGGTTTGACCTTCCTCTTTGCTTCCATATCAAGCTTATTTCTAGTGATTTCGAGCGAGGTTCATAACCAAATTTTGGTTGCCTTGTTCTTTAAGCTCCAATGCCCAATTCTTTGTTCAGACAAAGGAATCTGAATTTATTATGTCATAAGTAGTTATAGCAATAGCCGTACCACGAGAATACATGGGAGCCAAGCTATGATATCTTTCATGTCGTGTAGTGTCCCATATATCAAATTTTACAGCCACCTCATTCACAGCTAGAATTTGTGGGAAAAATACTGCTCCAATTGTCGACTCATGATAATTAAAATCTTCTAGTACCGATATCAACAAGAAGCGCCAACTTGGCCTACATGTTGTTGGTGCTTGTGGTTGCCATTCGGTCTAGGGATTCAATGCTCACACTCAATTTCTTCGAAGTTTCCTCTAGATGTTGTTGAACTTCACGGCCTTTGGATCAACAGAGTAGTGAGAACGAAGAACATTACCTAAGTATTTTGTGATCATAACAAATCCAACCTTAGAGCAGAAAATGGTTTGTGAACGAATTCACCCGTTGCAAATATATTCAAAGATTCAATCTAGGACGTTGAGCTTCACTAGATTTTTTTCAGTAGAAAAAAACACTATCTTTTATATAGTAAAATTTATCTTCTATCTCATGATTGCTTCTGCCTTTTTGATCTCTCCCTCCACTTCCTCTATCTCTTCCTCCACCAATAGATGCCCAAATTTTGAAGGCATGTTTTAAGGGATCCTCTTTCATTATGGTTTTTTATTCTTACGATAAGAGAGATCACATTAGCCCCTTTCTTATCAATTTGGACATGTGTTCGGACTTCTTTATGATGGTTACAACCATCTCAAACTTCTTAGGGAGGGTCTTAAAAAAATCACAATTTTATGATCTCCAATTATCTCTCCATGAGTCTTAAGCTAAATGAGAACTTCTATTACTTGAGCTATGAACTTGTCAATGTTTTTTTCCTCCTTCATCTTCAATGTTTCTAACACTCTCATAAACATTTAAAGCTTCATAATCCTCACTTTGTCATTACCTTGATATGCTAACTCTAGAATATTCCAGACTTCCTTTATACTAGAACCTCCCATTATTTCGCTGAGAGGTGCATTCTACAACCCAATATGAGGGCAATGTGTCTCAACATGGAGTTAATACATGTCCCTGTTAAAATAAAAGTAAATTTTTTAAATAAAGAAACAATGTTGGCTATAGTAGAAAACAAAAATAAATATGCATAATTAGTTGGTTTTAATTAAAAACATTTCTTTTTAGTTTTAATTAAAAGCATTATTTGGTTTTAATCATTATCATGATTACAGATTACATATTTATTTTTCAATTGTGTTTCTACTATATAGCTAGATATCTATGTCCCATGTTCCACGGGATATTACACATAATTCTGCCTTAGATATCACATCTATAAATGAGAATTCAGTCCAATTCAATCTATATAAACTACCAAATTCTCCTAAACCTTCAACACAAAAGGAAATCTAATTGTAGGCAATATCTCAAAGTTAAAAAGCTATGCCGCAACGGTGCCTACGAACCAAACGTTGAAGCTGAGGCGTAGCTCTAGCTCTTCCAAGTTGCTGAGATCTCCCATGCCCACAGATATCAGGCCTTCCAAATTGGTTGGGATATACCATGTTTGACCAGCTAACTCTATAAACACCTTCCATGTAATTAATCATAAATATTATGAAAACATAATCTACAAATGTTAATCGTAAATATTATCAAAACATAATCTACACATATTTAAGTGTATTTATTATCAAAACATAAACTACACATATTTATGTATTTCTACACATACTTATGTATCTGTAGAGTGAGAGAATGATTCAAGTATTCACCGAGAGATTGGCAGTCCGGTGGCGCCGCTGATACAAAATGCAACTTCGTCTCGCGATGCCGATCGGTCTGATGATTTGCCGAGAGGTGAGGAGAAAGGGCAATGGCTAATTAGTCTGTCATAGGGCATTAAATGTCTGTTTAGCTGCATATTTTTTAAGCCGATAATACACCGCCATTATTTTTTATTTATGTACTCGCGCGGTGCGCGTATTATCGACTTAAGAAGTATGCAGCTAAACAAACATTTAATGCCCTATAGCAAGCTGGCTGGTTAGCCATTGCCGAGGAAAAAGAACCTGGCATCCACGTTGTCATTCGATGATCCCGTAGAACGTCGAGGAAAATAAAGGTCGTCGAATTTAGGTATGTCTGCCTTTATTTTTTTTATTGCTTTTTCACTTCATTCCTTCCTTCGAGATTTCCATTTCGCTGCTCCCTGTTATGATCTTCACCTTATTTACATTATCATTTGACTATGATCATCGAAATGCGATCGAAGCGAAATTCAATCGAGATTGCGGCAGGAAGAAAAGCGCGGAAGAGTAGGATGCATTTATAATTAGACTATATATACCACCAAGGTTAGTTAAAATCTTCTGATATCGAGTAGTAATGAATTTTTATTTTTTCACCGTTTTAAATTTAATTTGACTATACATTTTAAGAATATTTTTAAATTAGTGAGATTAATTTTTTCAAGGTGACTTCACTCTTGTATGTTTCATTAAATTTCAAAATAACTCTAGTCTGGGGTGCACCTCTGTTCGATCTTCACTTGTCCAAACTAGTGGGCTTTAGTGAGTACGATGTGACTCCAGGTTATCAAATTACGACGTCATAGTTTAATAAGGATATAATTTGGTCAAAAGTGATGGAAATTTTTTAGGATTTTGAGGATAGATTACAATTATCAAGTTTCAAAATTTTAATTTTTTTTTTTTTTTAATATTAAATTTATTTTCACTATCAAAAAATTACTCAAACACTCTCAATCAAATTTCCTGAATTTTGTTCGATTTACATATATTGTTCCTTCATTCAATTCGTTGTACATTATATTTTTCAATGACTTGTTACGAGATACTTCACAACCCAAAACGGTTCACATGTGTTGTTCCCTCATTCAATTCGTTGTACATTATATTTTTCAATGTTTTTGTTATATGCACATTCTAATTTGGAGTTGTCTTTAGTGCGACTTTTTGAAGATTCCGGTGATGGAATCCGGCAGAAAAAATTGAGGTTAAATCTTGATTTGTATTATTTAAAATGGTTTTTTAAATGCATATTTGGATTCAGCACCCTGAAAAACCCTAGGACGCTTTGATTGTGCAGAAATTACCTATCAACCTTGCGATTTCAATAAATTGCTAAATTGCTGCTGTATTTTAGAGAAATTTGACCGGAAAAACCCACCGGAAAAGCTTCCAAAAAGTCTCACTAAAGACAACTGCTTCTAATTTTATTGTTACTTTTCTGGTGGTGTTATGAAGGATTTTGGATTCTGACACGAGTACGAAATGTATTTACATAAACCTCGAAAAGAACGATGCGAATTTTAAGTGGTGATCAATATCCACAACTTTGTGACATAAACTATGAAGACTCTTTCAAAGAGTTTGATTATTTCATTATTAAATACAATTATTTATGTAAATACAACACCTTCATCAAATTCAGATTTCTCACTTTGATTATTTCATTATTAAATACCATTATTTATGTAAATACAACACTTTCATCAAATTCAGATTTCTCACTCCTTTTTATGTTGTATTTTATTTCAAGAATATCCCAAAACATTTTTGCATCACATATTTCACCATATTCATTATTTTTGCATCACATATTTCACCATATTCATACAAATGAATATTAAGCAAAATGTTTTCATTTATAACTGATATAATGAGAAGTAATGCTAGTTCACCTCTACTCTTTATCATGAGGATTTATGAATTTTTCTTGAACAAATTGCCATATTTTTACTAAACCAGGTAATCCTTCCATTTTAATTTCCCAAAGCTTAAAATTTTTACCTAAGAAAATTGGGAAAACTGGCATTAGTTGTCTTAGTATTGTATAAGTGTCTTCAAATTCTTCCATCCAATTAAGATCTACTTTTGGGTGGAGCATTTCATATTCTTTTGCAACTATTGCCCTTTCATTCTTTCTCTGTCACCTATTTCAATTCTCTCCAAGACTGTTTGAGTCTCCTTTGTTTACCCATCACTCTACCATAGAGTCAAATCTGCAGCAAACAACAAATACCAAACACCTTAAGTTACATCAACAATAGTTATTTACACAGTCGTCTTCTCAAATTAGCAATAACATTGATGTGAACTTGGGACCTCCTAACACTGATCTAGGCAGCATTATCTTCTTTGAATAATGATCCAATTAAGAAGCGATCTCAGTACACCACACAACACTCAACACAAGACTCTCAAATTTTACATTCTACACATACTTTGACACAATTTCGGCACAATTCTCGACGGAGTTGTAGTGGAAATGCAACCTATCTCACTCAACGCACCAAATCTCCTCCTTGTTTTTCTTTTTAACTAATATACTCACTTCACCATTTTAAAAGAAATATATTTAAAAACCTTATCTCCTTCCTCGCGTTCACACATTCACATTCGTCCATTCAATTGAAGGATTTTATATGACTTTGTCTTTCAACAAAGAAATTTTTCACATGACCAGAAGCAATATGTTTACCTTACTCCAAATAATTGTCCAATACCTTACAAAAGCATAAACGATGGCACAATACTTTACTAAAAATAATTTGTGGTTGGAGGCTTCACTACAGGTTCCTTCTTCACGGAAGAAATCTTTTATTTGTTGATTTTTGAAAAGGTTCAATGCACAATGGTTCTGAATATCCTCCTCCGACAATCCTCCAGCAGGCACTTCTGACAATTTAATGGCAACGAATTGCAACGACTTCTAAAACTCCATTCCAACCTATTCTTGAGCTTGCACTTCTAATATCCACTTGAGCTTGTAACAATTAAAAAATCACTATCTAGTAGTACTAACTTCGACCACTTCTCTAGGCAGCTCCTCACGGATCCAATGCTTATCACACAATCTCTTCATACACAGTCTCCAATGCACAATGCTTCTATTCACAATAGCATTCCAACCTAAGCTCCGCACCAGTCTTCACAACACAGTCCACCGAGCCCTCACAACCTAGGATGGACCTTTGTTATTTCCTCCTGAACACTAAGCTGAAACCCTCAGCTCTGATACCATGAAATCACACACAGATCCACGACACACTCTGCTCTGATACCATGAAATCACACATAGATCCATGACACACTCTGACAGGACGAAATCCTCTCCACACTAGTCACACCTCTATCACATCCCTCTTCCAATGTCTACAAAACACCTCAACGCTGATACAGACAACCTAATACGGGTCGACCAAAGGCTTTACTCCTCTCTTCCATGGAAAACATTGGCTACAATAAAACTAGATCTCTTAACTAACTATTCTCTAACAGAACATTCGGTTACTACCACTGCACTAAACACTTCGTAACACTCTACAATAGCAAGATCTCGAAAATATGCTTCCAACCTCCCAATCGTTGCAAATCTCGACCCTATGGCACTGACCAATTAGAGTCATAGATATCACACCAATCTGATGGGGTTATGGCATCACACCCCCCAAACAACATGTACTTTGAAAATTCCTCCATGACAACAAGTTAAACATGCACTGTTGGTAGAATAGGTGAAATAATAGGAAAGAATTACACACATTTAGTTATATATTGACTAAGAAAACACCATAACTAACTGGAAACCAAACACACACACAGGATTTATGTGGTAAAACCTCGACAGGGTGTCAAGGAAACATCCACGGGGCAAGGGATTGGAATATATTAATTCAACAATGATTCTCCATGATTACATTTCTCGGGCATTCACTAGTTTTATACCGTCCACCTCCGTTACATAACTAACATTTTGGTATAGAACTGACTAGTTACATTTTACCGAAAATTACATAATTCATTATCAAACTAACAAACTCCACCTTGACAACAATTTTCCTAATCCCTTGCCCATGCCCATTCATCATCTTTTCTGGAAGCCAAGAGAAGCTAAACACCACCGCAGCTTCTCTACTGTAACTGGCTTTGTGAATATGTCTACACAATTCTCTCGCGTATGGACCTTTTGAAGAGCTAATCTTCCGCCATCGATCACATGTCTCAGAAAATGATACCTTACATCAATGTGATTGGTTCTGCTATGATAGGAAGGGTTTGTAGCCAAGTGACTATCACTTTGACTGTCACAAAGTACATTCATTTTCTCCTGCGTTCCTCCAATTTCATCGAGCAGACCCTTTAACCAGATTGCTTCTTTACTGGCATCTCAAGCAGTTATATATTTAGCTTCGGTAGCAAACAACACAACTGTTTCTTGAAGCTTTGACATCCAACTAATTGCTCCACCTGCAAGAGTAAAGACATAACCTGTAGTAGATCTTCTTTTGTCCAAATCACCTGCATAGTCAGCATCTACATATCCACAAACTAATCCTTCACTACTATTAAAGACGATGCAATGGTCACTTGTGCCTCTTAGATATTGAAGCACCCATTTCACTGCTTGCCAATGTTCTTTACCTAGATTTGCCATGAACCTACTGACAACTCCAACTGCATGTGAAATGTCAGGTCTTGTAGATACCATCGCATACATTAAGTTGCCTACAGCGTTTGCGTATGGTACATGAGTCATATACTGCTTTTCTTCATCAGCTCTAGGACTCAAAACTAAAGAAAGCTTAAAATGGGAAGCTAGTGGAACATTAATAGGTTTCACATTGTTCATAGAGAACTTTTCAAGTACTTTCTCCACATACTTCTGCTGTGATAACCAAATCTTACCATTTTTCTTGTCTTTGTGTATCTCCATGCCCAAGATATTTTTTTCCACTCCAATATCCTTCATATCAAACGTCCTAGAGACTTAAGCCTTTAACCTGTTGATCTCATCCATGATTTTGCTTGCAATAAGCATATCGTTAACATATAAAGCTAAGATAATGAATATGCCATTGAAACTTTTGAAGTATACACAATGATCATACTCACTTCTTATAAAGTTCTGGCTCACCATGAAGGAATCAAACTTCTTGTACCATTGTCTGGGAGACTGTCTCAAACCATACAATGATTTCCCGAGCTTGCAAACTAATCTTCTGCTGCGACCTTCTACAAAACCTTCTGGTTGTTCCATATATATCTCTTCATTCAAATCACCATGTAGAAAAGTTGTTTTAACACCTAACTATTCTAACTCAAGATTAACTAATGCAGTTAGTGCCAACACAATACGAATAGAAACAAGTGTTACAACTAGAGAAAAAATCTCATGAAAGTCTATACCTTCAACCTGAGAATACCCTTTTGCTACCAGTCTCGCCTTATACCTTTCGATACTTCCATCAACTTTCCGTTTTAGCTTGAAGACCCATTTGCATCCAACAACACTTCTCCCTTCAGGAAGCTCTACAAGATCCCAGGTATTGTTCTTGGCTAAGGAGTCCATTTCTTCTTCCATAGTTGTTTTCCATTTTTCACTATCTATATCATCTATTGCTTCCTGATAACAAGAAGGTTCCCCATCTTCAGTAATCAAAGCAAAAGATGAAGCAGAATCTTCATACCTTTTGGGAGTTTCCCTTTCCCTTTTAAACCTTCTTAGAGTGACTGGTTACTGAACTAGTTCAGAAATTTGCACTGGTTCAGAAGCTTCAAGAGCTTCCTTTGTGTCTTCAACACCTTTTTCTCCAGAAGTCTCTCCTTCCTTTCGACTGTCACCAAAAGGTCTAGCCTCCAACTGAACTCATTGATTTGGTGATACCTGTTCCTATTCAATTCTTTCAACATTTGATTTTAAAAGAGAGGATTCATGAAATGTTACATCTCTACTAATGACTATCTTCCACAATGTAGGATCCCACAACCTATATCCTTTCACTACATAGTCATACCCAACAAAGACATAACATTTCGACTTTGGATCTAATTTTGAACGCTGATTTTTCGGAATAAGAGAATAAGCATCACAGCCAAATATCCTCAAATGTGAATAGTCACAAGACTGACCTGTCCAAACTTCTTCAGGAATTTTACAATCAATTGCTACTGAAGGTGATCTGTTAACTAACTAACAAGCAGTAGATACTGCTTCTGCCCACAACTCCTTTTGCAAGTTAGCATTGCTGATCATGCTTCTGGCTCTTTCCATAAGATTCTGATTCATACGCTCAGCAACACCATTTTGCTGAGGAGTATAAACAGCAGTTTTGTGTCTAATAATTCCCTCATCCTTACAGTATTGTTCAAATTCAACTGAAGTGAACTCACCACCATTGTCAGTTCTTAAACATTTAATAGATTTGCCTGTTCTTTTCTCTACCGTTACTTTAAATTGTTTAAAGACATTTAATACATCAGATTTCCTTTTTAGCATATAGACCCAAACTTAACGGTAGTAATCATCAATAAACGTTAAAAAATAAAATTCACCTCCATATGACACAACAGGGGATGGTTCCCGCATATCAGAATGAATATAGTCTAAAACATCTTTACTATTATGATTTCCAACTTTAAATCTCTGTTTACATTGTTTTCCATACACACAATGTTTATAGAAATCTAACTTCAAGGATTTTAGATCAGGAAGAGATTTACGTTTCATCAGTGTCTGAAGACCTTTCTCGCTAATATGACCCAATCGCTGATGCCATAGACGAGTACCTGCTTCTTCCTTTTCTGACGCAACTGCTGCTTCACTGACCTGAGTACTTCCTTTTAACCTGTAAATATTTCCGACCTTTTCTACCTTCATAACCACAAGGGCTCCTTTAAAGACTTTCAAGACGCCATCCAGACCTGTAAACTTATAACCATCTGAATCCAACACTCCCAAAGAAATCAAATTTTTCTTCAAATCAGGTACATGTCTAACACTAGTTAATGTTCTAACTGTGTTATCATACATCTTAATCTTGATATCTCCCATCCCAACAGTCTGACATGACACATTGTTACCCATGAACATAGAACTACCATTTACATTTTTATGAAGTAAACCAATTTATATGTGGGCACATGTGATGCGAAGCACCAGAGTCTAACAGCCAGCTATCTAAACCCTGAGAGACATTATATTCAGGTGAAGTTTCATCTATCATACATAATTCTTCAGCAGAAAACTTCATCTATCATACCTGAATCGGCCTGATTCGCTTCCTTCTTCTGGTTTTCATATTCCTTTCATTTCCAACAGTGTTTCTTCAAGTGTCCAATTTTATTGCAGTTCCAACATTTTGCCTTACACTTCTTTCCCTTCGATTTCGATCTGGAAGACCCCCTTGGTTTCTCTCCTCTTTCCTTTGAGCGTCCTCTAGCTACCATCGATTCTGATGCAGCTGTGTTAGTACTAGATTTCCTTCGTACTTCTTCAGACAAGAGAGCTCCCACAACTGATTCAAACTTCAAAGAATCAACAGTGCTCAAGCTGATTGAAGTTACGAAGTGATCCCATGATTCAGGGAGAGAACACAGCAAGGTTATGGCTTTATCTTCTTCCTGTATTTTAACTTCCATATCTGTTAATTGACATATAAGTGTATTAAAAACATTCAAATGTTCTGCAACATTTGAACCTTCTTTCATTCGAAGACTGTATAACTATCTTTTCAGATAAATTTTGTTGGTTAATGACTTTGTCATATAGAGTTTTTCAAGTTTTTCCCACAATCCTGAAGTTGTAGTCTCTTCAACAATATTGAAGAGAACTTCATCCACTAGGCATAACTGGATGGTACTGAGAGCTCGGGCATCGAAGTCCTCCCAGTCTGAAGTAGTCATGGTTGCAGGTTTCTTAGTTTTCCCATCCAATGCGTTGTGCAACCCTTGTTGAACAAGAAGATCCCTAACCTTCAGTTTCCAAAGAGCAAAATTGCTCTTTCCAGTGAATTTCTCCACCTCGAATTTCACATTCGACATCTTGGCCATTTTTCCTCCTTCCTAGGGTTTCAGTATTTCTAGGCTTTTTCCTTTTCAAAAAAAATAATCTCAGCCTTTGAACTAGGGTTTATATTTTTCTTTTCAAAAAATAATAATTTTTTATTATTTACAAACCCTTTCTTTCTTGCAAACCCCTTTGATTTTTTTTGTTTGAAAACAAACAAAGAAACCCTTCCTGAACCCTTTCTTTTCCTCCAATATTTATATAAAATCCTCCCCTTTTATTTCCAGAATTTTCTTCAATTTACACAAATTTTTATTTTCACATCTTTCTGGAAAAAAAAAATTCCGAGACAAAAAATTTCTTTCAAAAAATACCAGGATTCAGATTGCAGATAGCTCTGGTAACGGCTCCCTCTCTGCTCCAGTACGCAGAGGTCTTCTCCACCACTTCTCCAGCACTCTGATCTTCACGACTAGTCTTCAGAGAATATACGGCACAACAACAGATTCCCTCATGCAAAGAAAACAATAGCTCTAGCACGCAACAACTTCCCTTACACAAAGACAATAGTAGCTCTGGCTCCGTGGATAGAGAAAATACAACGCACAACAATAGCTTCCCCTCTTTCACGCAGCAGAGGTAGAGATATTCAATGCAGGACAAGCACCACGCATTGACAGCTCTGGCACGCAGAGGCAGTATTTATCAGCATGCAGTACGCCTTCCTTGGTCTCTATTACGCAACAGCACCACGGTTCCGGACAGAGCCAGCAATGGCTCGGTCTCCTCGCTGCCTCGCTTCTTGACAACCTGAACAGGGCCAGCAATCGGCTCCACACAGACTCCTTGACGGCTGCACATGCAGGGTTTTACGTTGCATGTAACCTTCCTAGCGTCCTTTCCTTCTTACGCAGAGGCTTAACACGCAGCAGGTCCTTCTCTTCTTACGCAGGGCAGGTTGCTCTGATGCACAGTTCTGGCATGCTCTACATTCAGCCACACACTCAGCCACACACTCAGCCACGCAGTGATCCTGTTGCTCTACACTAAAATTGTTTTTTCCCCATAGGCAGATTCACGCTCACACTCTGATACCACTTGTTGGTAGAATAGGTGAAATAATAGGAAAGAATTACACAGATTCAGTTATATATTGACAAAGAAAAAACCATAACTAACTGGAAACCAAACACACACACAGGATTTACGTGGTAAAACCTCGACAGGGTGTTAAGGAAACATCCACGGGGCAAGGGATTGGAATACATTAATTCAACAATGATTCTCCACGATTACATTTCTCGGGCATTCACTAGTTTTATACTGTCCACCTCCGTTACATAACTAACATTTCGGTATAGAACTGACTAGTTACATTTTACCCAAAATTACATAATTTGTTGTCAAACTAACATGCACAACGCTCTCTTCAAATAACTCTCAGAGCTCCACATAACTCAAAGAGCAGAATCTTAAATGGAATTTGAACTACAACTTCTCTTTTCCAGCACACAGGTCAAGCACCACTGCTTCGCCTCGAACCATTCACCACAAAAAACACCTGTGGGAAGTATAGCTAAAGGCTCCACATGCATAAAAGGTTAACAGGCTAGCTGGAAATTGCACTCTTTCACACTCTTGCATTTGCAGCTCTATAGTGCCTCGTAGTACTTCAAAAAAGATTCTACCACACTCTACGCACGCAGGGATTAACAGGCAATCCATGCTCGCACTTGCTTCACGCTTACACATATCCATGCTCACACTTGCTTGACGCTTACACATAGCCACACCATAAAGCCCACTCAACTATGGCTATGATACCATGACAAAAACTATGAAACTCTATAAAAGAGACTACGCGAATATGGCTATGATACTATGACACTAAATACCATTATTTGTAGATATATGATTTGGAGAATCAATAATTATCTCTGCAGAATGAAACTGATGTCTTACCGACTCTTGCCCACTCACATTAAACTTGTCGACCGCGGAATAATGGTCGGCACGGTCGGTGCCATTGTGATTAATGTTCTAACACTTTGCAATATTGAAGGTCTGGATATGCATTGTTATTTTGTGAGTGTGGATACCTTCGATAACATTATTATTTGTGTTAATAATAAGACAATGTAACTAAAACAATATTTAATATTGTTGACTGATATATATAATGTTTATCATTTTTTAGTGGAAAGGCTCATTCTATAGCCCAGTGTGATGTTTAAGGGTGTCCATCTGTCATCAAAGTTGAAATTTTTCTCATGTAAGCCAAAATAAAAATTTGAAAAAAGTCTTAAAAAAAAATAAAAAAATAACTATACAAAAAATTTAAATAATGTCAGCTCATAAAAAAATTTGCAGGTGAAGAAATTGGATCCCTCTCTAGTCATGTTAGACCCGTATTTAAGATGGATTCATGCTGGTAAATAATAAACATCTCTCTTATGTCATATATCACCTACAATAAGATAAATATTATTGTTCATTAATTTTAAAGACTATGCAATAAATCAATTAATTTAATATGTTGTATTTTTATCCTATTTACTATGCGATAATAATGTAATATTCAATAAATGGGATGGAAAACAATAAAATTTTTGTTACTCATTACATAATATTTAATAATTTATTGTAAATTTTAAATGTAACATTTTAAAATTACAAATTTACATATACATTTATTTATAATATTAATGAATATAAAAGATATATATATCTATTATCTAATCATTATATGTTTTGGATTTTGTTATTAGAATTGGGTAAAATATTTTTGGTCAAATTTGGATTTTTTTAATTTTTTTAAATGGTTATATATATATATATATATTTGGTCAAATTTGGATTTTTTTAATTTATATATATATATATATATATATATATATATATATATATATATATATATATATATATATATAATCTAATTTATAGACAAAATTCTAGTTCACTTCTCACCACTTTCTTTATCCTTTTTTCTTCCCCTAGTTGTGTCTTTAAGATGGTAATTGTTGATTCATCAAGATTATGGTCTTTATTCTCATATTTATGTAACATCTTCCTCTACTTTTTAATATTCCTTCTAAGCCTATTTATTTCTTCTAGGGCACTAACAAGTTCTCTTTGAGATTGACTTCCACATCAATGTCTTCTTCTTCTAAATTTGTTTTCTCTTTATGGTTGTCTTCATTTAGTTCATCAACAATATTTCTATCGAAGGCTATGAAGAGGAATGCATCTTTGTCAATGTCAGAAGCATATCCATCACTCTCTTTTGAAGTTCTACTTTCTTCTCTAAAGTGAAAAACTTTCCTTCCTGAAATATTTTCCTCTTTTATGTATATAATATTTTCTTTTATTTTATGTTTTTCATCTTCATTATCTTCCAATTTTGCATATGGTAATTTAACAAGATAATGTTCTACTCTACCACAATTAGAAAATTTGAATGGTAGCTTGCCTTTGTGTTTGCTAGATCATATTTTCAACTTTTCCAGTTCTTTTGCATCCAATTCATAAGTAGAATAATCACATGATTTATGTCCTTTAGTCCTTTTTAATATTGTGATGCTTGTTTCCTTAAATATTGAATTTTATCTTTATGTTCTCAATTCATATGCAGTGAGGATTTCATGCAACTCATCCATATTCATATTTTCTAGATCCTTCATTCCTTCAATTGCTGAGACCTTTGCATCAAATCATGGGGGGGTGATTTCATCACCTTTTGCACAACCATTGTTTCCTTAACCTCCTCACCAAGTACGCTAATGGTGTTGACAATTTCATCCACACAAAGGAAATAGATTGTAATATTATTTTCATATTTCATCTTTAAACTTACAAATTATCTTCTATGAGTTTGAAGCTTTTACTTCTTCACCTTGTTATCTCCTTCAGATTTGCTTTGGATTTTGTCCCAAATATATTTTACAGACTCATTATGAAGCTTTGACAAATTATGGTTCAAATAGGTCACATAGGATGACATTTTAGGATTTTTCATTATTTACACAACCCTTAATACCAGCTTCAATCATATGGAGGATTTGGTGGAGTTGTATAACCATCCATTATAGATTTCGATATATCAAAGACAAAAGGCATTGAATAATTCAACTTGCTTATCCTCCAGAAGGCATAGTTTTTTCCATTGAATAATGGAGCTATATTTGTGAAAGATACTTCAATACTAGCCATGTGTGCTTCTTAGAGTTTCCTTCTAGTGGTTAGACTGCTTATGGGGGAACTTACTCTGAAACCAATTGTTGAATTCACACTTATATTGAGAATGGGGTGAATTAGTATAAGATAATTTTTACTTATTTAAACATTCATGAGTCATAAGAAAATAATCCATATGAAAAACATGGAACACAAGATATAAATGAAAAATGATTTATAATAGTTATTTGTTGGAACCAACTTAATGGAGACACAAATCCCCACTTCTACAAATATCCGTAGGCACTAACCTAATTCACTAAGTTTTCTTTCTATTTCTCCCTTCACTATGTTTACTAGCCACTTCTACCTTTACCAAGTCTTCTTGCTGCACTTGCCATCAATAAGTTTGTTTCTCGCAAAACTTATCTTTGGCTTCTTCCCAAGAATGAACTTGTGCAACATGTCAAGTATCCAATTTTGCAAACTTGACTCTGAAACTTTTATTGAGGCACTTTTGTATGTCTCCTTGGATCTTGGAAAATTTCACCATCTAAAAATTCCCAAGAAAATGTTATAGCAAAAATTCAAATGTGACATGTTTGAAACTAATTTCAAGATCATTTAGAAACCCTACCTTCCACGAGGCATATCTCCAAAAGTATAGTGAACCAAAGTATGATTTTTATTTGAGATATCTCTATATGTCTCCATAGGTCTTTAAAAGATTCACAATCTAAAACATCTATGAAAATAAGGTATACTGAAAAATGTCAAAATGGCTTATTTGAAGACGATATTAGGATTATTCAAAAATCCTAACTTCCATAGGGGATATCTCTGAAATTATAGCGAACTAAAGTATGTAATTTTTTCCACGGATGCCTAGATATATTTCCGTGTCTCCTCCATATTTTACAATATGAAACATCTCAAAATAAAAGTTATAGCAAAAATAGTTGGCTGAATTTTTTAAAGTAGATTTCAAAAGCATTCAAGAACCTTGACATCCTTAGAGCATATTTCTGAAAGTATAGAGAACCAGTTCTTGAAACTTTCACCACATGTACACAAATATATAATCTCTATATCCTTAATTTTTCATAATCTAAAACATTTTAGAAGAAAAGCTATAGCGAAAATTTCGAGATGACATGTTCAAAGCACTTTAACAACATTAAAGAACCCAAAATTACTCAAATCATATATCCGAAAGTATAGAGAAATAATGTCTAAATTTTTTACAACATGGCATACAAAAAAACTATCATCTCTATCTCCTTAAAGTTTAACATCTTAAACACCCTGGAAGAAAAGTTATAGAAAAAATACGAAGATGACTTGACCACTCCACATATGATATTTCTAGTCCACCTTTAAAAGTTATCCCAAGAGTATTTCCAAACTTCTTTTGGACACCTCATGTCTCTTCTTGCTTGGATTACCTTCAAGTACGCACATATATTATTTATTTAGAGTGTTTCCATGTTCACTTATAGGGCTAACTTGTAAAAATACATGGTTAATCTTTCGTATCTCCTGATTCATATGCAGCTAAAGGGAGTGTCATGTACCATTGGAAAGGTATCTGAATAAGTTATTCAACCATATATTTTATGCTTCCATTTGATCTATGTATTAATAGTAAAAAGGAATTTAAAGATAGGATATCTAAACTAGGCATAAAAAATCCAAACACAATATTTCTTTCAATCTCCATATTGCAATATTTATCTTGGATACTGTAATCTCCGCATATCTTTGACACCAATTACAAAAATATCTATAACAATAATCTCACCACCATATTCACATATTCATTATTTTAAGTGTCACTTAATGAAAGATTCTAGGAACAGCTTGAAAAGTGTAATGAGATATGTTTCATGGTCTTTGTCTATCTCTGTCAATATGAGAAATGTCATGGTATTCGCTACCTCTATTTCTTGTGTTCAATTTCCATGTTCACTACAACACCATTCAATTTTTAATCCTTTCTTTTCTTTTGTCTTTGAAAAACACTAAAACAATTAGTAAAGGGTTATTTGTAAAAATTATAATGATATTTGAAACTTATGTCAATAATAACTATGATTATGTGGATCAGTGATAATTTGGAAGAGAAAAGAATAAATATGTATTTTATGGAATGACTTTGCCTCTCTTTCTTCATGTTCACAAATTCCATCAGTCTAAATGTATTTAATATGTTATATCATCATTATTTTGTTTCATATATAATACACTATGTTATGATCATGGTTATCGCTAATTTTATTTATTTAAGCATATTCAACAATGACTCCTTGACCACATACGATGTAATTCATGGACTCTCAACTATTGCAATAAATACTTAATGGTAACAACAAATATAATTCATAGTAAAATTTCATCGCACAACAATCTACCTATTATTTATAAATTTGGTTTTTCTTTATTTCATGTAGAAATGTATTAATGATTTTTTAGGGTAAAACTCTTGTTAAGCTTATTGAAATTTTCTAACTTATGTGTTCTCAATTATGTTTAGGCATATGAACTTACACAAAATGAACTTTATCATCATCATAGAACATAAAACTGAATTACAATGTTGAGAATTGTAATTCTATTCATTCGTTTTTCTACATTATCAAATCCTCAAATCCTCACTTGTTTGTTTTCTCGATTGATCATTCCCTTTTCCCTCCAAATTTAGGCATTCATATCTGTGTCATGCTTTTAGTGTTTTTTAATTGTTTCTAACAACATTGCATGAGTGTGACCTATCAAATGTTTTAAGAATAAACCAAAGTTCTTTTATCTTATGCTTCAGACACAATATCTATCAGATATATCATTTACAAAATTAATATCTATAACAACATTTTGAATGTTTGATGACATTTTAAGCAAAACTATGTAAAATGTAACATAATTATTGTTAATAAATCAAATATATACGTTATGGATTATATTCTAACATCTATTATAGAATGTCTCTTTGCATAATTAAGAGATACCAATCAATATAATCAACAACACTAACATAGTTAGTGGTCTTTGATAAATAATGTCCTTTAAATATTTGCAAGCTCCAAATGATAAATGATTTAACCTAAATAAAATGAAATTTACACGTTCCATTAATAAGTTGTTTCTTTTCCTAATGCTTATAATATTTTAGTAAAATCATCGTGTTTTAACAAAAAGTTTAAGTTTTATTATAATTATTTTTTAATGATATTTAAAACAAAGATAACATACATGTTTAAATTTTACATGACGTTAAGTCTCATTTTTAAACCCACTCTTGCTCTTGATCTGGCTAGTTTTCTTGTTCTTGTTTGTTTTATTGTTCACCAGATTTGTCTCTACTATGAAAGTCGTCAAACCAATCCGCATCGCGAGAAGAACTCGTGATTGATACCTCCCATCTTTTATCGGTGGCTCAACCAGAATGCCAACTCCGAAAGACTCCTTGTTCAGATCTCTCTGTAAATGATGCATTATTATAAAATAGTCATTATATCAGTCCACTAGACAAGCTGGGTCAGCCTAACTAGTAATATTCATGTTTTAATAATACTTAAATGTTAGCTACCTCATCGACGGAACCTCCATTTATCACATGAATGTATTTCCTTATGTTTTTAAAATATAATATAAAGTGTGGCTTGTTGGGTTATGGTATTAATCTTTCACAAGTAGATTTACCACAACCTCATTTGTTTTACTTTGTTTTGTTGTGTGTAAAATTTATGTTTTAATTAAGTCCCTATGTGGTTGCGATATCCACTATGCAACCTACTTCTGAGCCAGTGGACTTTGCTGCAACCAAATTTCGAAGTGAGACTCCTCTCTTCTGCCTCCCTGTAAATTGAGGCTCCTCTCTTCTAGCTCCCTGTAAATTTATTTTTCTAACATGGTATCAGAGTGGGTTAAACTCTATTAGTATAAAAACAATTTTTTTTTATTAGCAGTTAAAATTGTTTTGAGGGAAGTTCGTTTTTTATCATATTTACCAAAAGGTAGAAAGTTTTTTTTTATTAGCAGTTAAAATTGTTTTGAGGGAAGTTCATTTTTTATCATATTTACCAGAAGGTAGACAGTTTATTTTACACTCAGAAATGGCAACATCAAGCACAAGCTTGACTAATCCTCAGATACTTTAGTTTAATGGAAAAAATTATGATTATTGGCTTATAACAATGTTTTCTTCTTAAGACATTTGGGATTTGGTGGAGAATGGTTTTCAAGAACCACCAGATGCGGCAACATACAATGCCTTATCTCAAGCAGAAAGAAAGAGATTTCTTAAGGGAAAACAGGAAGAAGGACTCAAAAGCCCTGTTCTATATTTTCGGACTAGTTCATGAAAGTATTTTCCCAAGGGTTGTAGTAGCAACGAAGTCCAAGCAAGCATGGGATACCCTCGAGACAGCCTACCAAGGCATGGAAAAAGTCAACACAACAAAACTACAAATGTTGAGAAAAGATTTTGAAACACTTTGTATGAAAGAGTCTAAGAATGTAGACTCGTTTTTTACACATATAATTCAGTTAGTTACTCAAATCAAGTCTCACAGTGATACTTTTGAAGAAAGGAGAATAGTTGAGAAAGTTTTGAGAATATTTCCAGCAAGGTTTGATGCCATTGTTGTGGCCATGGAAGAGACATAGAATCTCTCACAGTTCTGAGTAGATAAGCTTCATGCATTGCTAATTTCCCATGAACATAGACTGAATAGAGCAACAAGCTCCTCATTGGAGCATGCCTTCAAGACATAAGTTTCCTTCGATCAAGGTCAAGGCAAAGGAAGATCATATATTAGAGGAAGAGGAAGAAGCCCACATAGAGGTGGAAGAAGAAGCCCTTCAAGCTCAAGTCGAAGGGGTAGCAATCAAAATCCAAGTCAAGGCCTAAGGTAGAATGAAGCACAAAGTCAGAGGTATGATAATCTAAAGTTCAATGTCATTATTGTAAGAAGTATGGTTATTATGCAAATGAATGCAGAAAGAATCAATATGATATTAGTAACAAACCAAGTGTAAATTTCACAAAAGAAAATCAGAACCATGATAGCATGTTTTTAGCTTGTAATGTAGCACAAGAAAAACAAAGTTATATATAGTATCTAGATTCAGGGTGTAGAACCACATGTCAGGGAACATAGAAATGTTTTTCAATCTACATGAAAGTGTGAAATCTGAAGTGTCATTAGGGATTAATAGCAAAGTCTCTGTCATGGGAAAAGGAAGAGTTAATATCATAACAAAGAAGGGGGAGAAGAAGTACATCTCAGATGTTTACTTTGTGCTGGGTCTGAAGCATAACCTCATAAGCATTGGACAACTCATGCAAAAGGGCTACAATGTCTTCTTCAAAAATGATGTGTGCACAATTTTGGAAAGGCCTCCAAGCAGACAATTGATTGCAAAGGTTCATATGACAAACAATAGAATGTTTCCCCTAAAGATAAGATCAAATTTGAAAGAAGAAGGTGCACAAGCACAATTATCAATGAACTCACAAGAGGATGGAAGAAAAGATGCAACTGTCACACATGTAAACTATTAAGCAGAGTTCAAAGATGAAAATTGGTTATGGCATTTGATATTTGGACATCTCAACTTTGGAGGTTTAAATTTTCCGCATAGAAAAAGTATGGTGAAGGGATTACCACTCATAAAAAAACCAGACAACCTATGTGAAGGATGTATCTTAGCCAACCAACATAAAGAGACATTTCTAGTAGGAAAGTCAATAAGGGAAAAGGCAACGTTGGAGATTTTCCACTCAGATTTATATGGCCCAATGCAGACACAATCAATTTGTGGCAGCCACTATGTATTTACCTTCATAGATGACTACACAAGGAAGACATGGGCCTATCTCCTCAAACAGAAAAGTGAAGTGTTTGAGCGCTTTTGCCAATACAAGACTCTTGTTGAAAAGCAAAGCAGACATTACATCAAATTCCTCAGGACTGACAGAGGTGGCGAATACATCTCAAATGATTTCCTTCGATTTTGTAGGGAACATGGAATTCACAAACAATTTACAACAAGATATACACCTCAGAAAAATGGTGTGCCGAAAAGGAAGAATAGGACCATTATGGAAATGGCAAGGAGTATGTTGAAGGCAAAGCATTTGCCAAATGAGTATTGGGCTGAATCTGTCGCTTGTGATGATCAGCTCAGCCTCTTCCTCTAGAAAATTGAATTTTTTTAATTAGTTTTCAAGCTTTCACTCTTAGGTTCTCATGCTCGAAATGTGCTTATCAACATATCTAATAATTGCATAAACAATTCTCAAGGAACAAATAATAATTTATTAAGATTATTGATTGACCATTGAGTTAAGAATTACAATAACCATGGACACTAGAAGTTAGAAGAGATGGTAACAATTCTCTTACTGTATTCCTCAAAATCTTAAACATTTATTCTAAAGCTTACTCCAAATTATAAATCTCAAACTAATATTATCTTCCAAGTTGTTTAAGTTTTTATTATTATTATTTTTTATATAAATATTTGTTCTAATACAAACCATAAATTAACACAAATTAAATTGATCCGAATTGGATCATTATATTTTTTTTTCATCCATCTCGATGCATTTAGAGTGGAAAATGTTGAGGAATCAGCTAATGGGACCGTTTTTAGTGGTGGGACCTAGTTTGGAAAAATGAGGTCTAAACCTTCCGGGAGCATTTTGAGGCATCAAATGACCTTTTCTTGGGGTAAAAAATTGTTGCTTTAGTGCCCAACAATAACATGCTATTCTACACATAGATATCTTTCCAACAACTAAGAAGCATGTCAATGAGAATCCATATGCAAAAGTTATGTCACTCAAAAGTTGATCTTCCTATTTTCATACCTATAGTTCGAGAGAATGTTGCGTCAGCCCCCATTATTCATGGAAAAGGAGCTAGCCATGTGATTATGAAATTAACATAATCTAGAAGAGCCTATATTGTAACTCTAGTTAAGAGTTGATATAGTCAAAGTTAACCACTAGTAGGCTATTAGGCTATGTTATAACCGGGCCACTAGGAGGAAGAGGCATTCCATTGTTTCGAGAGAATTTTTTTCCATAACTCCGCAAAGATAGACAGGAGAGATAGGAGGTAGAGCAAATAAACGGGATCTATGAACTGTAGAATCCCATGGGCCACAAACATTACTTCTTTGTACCTACAGCCATATTTCAAGACAAAGAAAGAGAGCAAAGCGACTTGACCTTCTGGTTGGGTTTTCTCTCGAAAGGGTTTCCCAAAGAGCATATCTTGTGTCTTATCTATATGTGTATGAACATATTTTTTCATTCTCTACTTTTTGCATAACTTCTACTTGTATGCATGCAGTAATTATAGTTAAGTTTACAGATCTTAAAGTTTAATAAGATTGTAATAGTGTAGAATCTCATATTTTTAATATAATATTTTCATATATGTTGCGACAAATTGTCAAGTGGAATATCCATGACAGTTTACATATAGTAAATAGTATAAAATTCAATTTCAAATATAGAAGTAATTTTTTCATAAATATTATATTGGAAAGAAAATAGAGCCTAATTCAAATTATAAATCTAAAATAACTTAAATAGTTGTGTGTGAACATCTTATTCAATACTCTCTATATATTTAAACATAAAAACATTACTTAAGGTTTTTCTTCCTCTATTTTTTTCTCTACAATAAAGAGATAAAGTTACGAAATGGATATCATTTCAACCTTGAAAACTTTTGTAATAAGTTAATTAGTTTCAAAAATCAATAAATATAAATAGTTTTTAAAATAATTTTAATTTTTTTTTCTTAAATATCTTTCCTTTCCCAAATTTTTGGGTAGTTACTGTACAACTATCTAACATAAAATATTTTCTAAATGAAAGGTAGTATAGTCCTTTATTGTTCGATGCAATCAAAATATTTTCGTTATTTTGAATAGATTTCTAATAATCTTGAAATTTTGGGTTTATTGGATATTTTTCTTCATACTTTTTAAAGTTATTGTAATATAATAAATATAGAAATTTTTTAGCATAAACCAATGTTAAACATAAATCTTATTTTGACTAATATGCTTTATTGATTAACTTAGCTTTTTATATTGACTAATTGTAAATACCATGCATGACATTAATATGGTTGTGTTTCTTTTTGTATGCAAGACAAAACTTTATATTAGCAAAAATGATATACATAATTGACATAGTTGTGATAATGTCAAAGATAACCACTATGGGACCAACTTCCTTTCATGGGAGAACTAGAAGGTCCCAGATTGAAGCATGAGGCCCAAAATAACTTAGTGGTAAACAAAGTTTTAAGATAGAGTAACAAGTTTAAATTGAGCGAAAAAGTATGGCAATAAGAACTATAGACCAAAACTAAAAAGACCTTGTGATGATATGCTTGAAAACTGAGATTATGTGTCATTGTGAAATACTAGAGAAACATATCGCTTGACTATGGCAGTCACAGGGGTATCCTGCATGTTGTCGGTCAACTCTGGAGCTACGACTTCCTCTGGATGGTCTTCAACGATGGGACACCCAAAGGAACTAGGAGCCTGTTGATTCAACGCCTTCACAACTTCCACATTTGCAAGACCCTACTTCAAAACATCATCTATCTCAGGGAAGGGAGAGGGAGAAATAGATGTGTTAGTGGGGAAGCCAATGCCATCTTGGGAGTTGGAGGAGAAAGCAGTGAGCAGAATTAGAGGGCAGTGGATACCAAAGAGACGGGAAAGCTGATACAAGAACTGGCGGAAGTCACTGGTTTAGCCTTGGCTTCTGCAACCTTCAACACAACAATATTTCTAGCCTGTTCTTATTTCCATAGGTGCCTCACTAGAAGATTCCAGAAGACCTATTTCCCATCTCCTAGATGCATGCACTCATTAGCTTCCAGAGAAGTAACCTTGTGTCGAATGCTCAGAGGAATGTCCAAGTCATAGAGAGTCGAATTCTCGTCATAGTTTACTACGCGCAGAGGTCGCCCACTACCATGACCTCCACCTCCTTTCCTGACGCGAGCATGCTCATGAACCATGTTGACTAGCCAAGGAGGGCAGTGGGGGAAGGATGATTTGTAGAGGGTGTATTTTCTAATCTCCTCATGGGCATGGAGAGGATGGCTAAGGGGGAGATAAGGGCTCATAATGAGGAAAATGAATAGGATGGAGTTGGATAACTAGAAGGAGCTCCAAAGATGAGAGAGTGGAGAGTGGTGTAAATGAGGCATGTTGCCAAAGTACCTCAAAATCAAGTCAAAGATATGGTTGATTAAGTTATAGCTCATTGAGATCAATGTGTATGTGGTAAAACCAGGGCAATCAATAACTTTAAACTCTATGCATAAAATCAAGATGTTCAGGAATTCAACCTAAAAGGTAAAACGAGGACAATCACTGACTTTGAACATGTTATTCTATGTGCATAGTTCATTAAAATTGGGAAAATGGTGATTTGAACATGTTATTCTATGTGCATAGTTCATCAGAATTCGGAAAATGGTGAAGTGCTGTGGCAAAAGGAAGGAACCATCTAAACCGAGATAAGTGAGCACTAAGCTTTCTCAACGAATTCTTATTGGAAAATCCGTGAAGTAGTTTAGCTTCTCTGTTGTAGAACCTCCGTAAAAGGTAAGCCGTACAATCCCGAGGAAGTAAGCTGCAATCTGAGCATATGGATACGATTTTCTAAGAGGATAGTTGCCAGCGTTGGAGCTTTCATGGGATTTTTTTTTTCCTGAAAAACATAAATATTTGAGATGGACTGCAGAAACGTGAAACTTTCTTTGGGAAGCACAGTGATTACCTGTCAAAATTTACAGGAGAAATTTTGCTACAACCTGCTTAAACACATTAATCCTTAATCCCAATATATAATATTAAAAGACATTTCAGGCCCGAAAAAATCAATGGGAGCAGTTAATTTAAATTTATTAAAAACAAAAATACTAAACTAAAGCTTCAAAAATGTCCAATAACAGTGGAAGGAAAACTCAGCACTTCCCCTTAACTCCATTCTCGTCTGCGGCTTCGACGGTCATGTGCTTCCGACAACAGAAAAAGATAAAATTTGTTCCTTGAATTTAATATTAAATATAAATTGCTCCCTGTCACCCGATTGGTAGGATCTGTCCAATAGCTGGCAAGTTCGATTATTAAAATGTTCCTTGGAATGATAATGTTTTGGTTGTGTGAAAACTGTTTACAGGGGAGACACAGTAATTAGCTGCCGGTGGTCCACAATTATTGCATTTGATAATGTTTTTGTTGTGTGAAAACTGTTTACAGGGGAGACACAATAATTCGCTGCCGGTGGTCCACAATTATTGCATTTGAGAATGAGGATTCGGGCGATGCCGCACCACTTTTCCACAATTATTCCATCGACGCATCTCTGGAGATATTTATTTTTAAAGTGGGGAAGTTATCATCACATTATTCCACGTCCCAATTTAGAAATTATAATGCGCAGTCGTTTTCTAAGCTCTCCACAAAAAGAAAAAGAAAACAAACGTCGTACTGAGGCTGAGAAGATTCGCACCATTTTGCGCGTCTTTTCCAAAAATAATGAAGCACGCAGATAAGGTATTTGTGAATGCTCGATTGGTGCGGACAACAACGATTGGTGTGGACCCCCTCCACCAAGTCCACTATAGCCACTGGTCCCTTGACGTGACTAGCAGGCAAAAATGTGTTGTCTCGACATGTGGCAGGATGACGTAGAATTGTCGGTAGTCTCCTGGCTAGTACGCAAAGTATGATATGGATCTATCTCACCTCGCAAGCTATGATCCACATAGCATGACAAAGACCATTGGCAGGGCTTAGAGGATTCGGTGGGTAACATGACCACTAGGACAAGGACACGTGGACACAACAACATGACGTGGCAAGCCCATGTGGTAAGTCATGTGGACAACACAACGAGGATGACATGGCAAACAACATGATCAATAGGATGAGGACATGTGGACACGACGATGTGATGTGGTGAGTCATCGTAGAAAGTGAGGTGGATAGCACAATGATGATGATGTGGCATGGACAACAAGATGATGATGTCAACATTTATGATGACATGACAGAGTACGAAAGGCGACGTGTCACAAAAAAATGACATTTTTGGGTGCTTAACTAGGCCATTTTTGAGTGACATGTGACACCATTCACAAGGTGATATGTGCCACAATGACATCAACAATTCATCATGTTGATGTCAGCGTAAATCCAAGTAAATGGTTCAGAGCACGATCATGAGGTTAGGTCACATGTAAAACATGTTAAGACCCCGAGGGGTAAAAGGCTAGAGCCACACCAGTGGTAAGCACACAATTTTCAAGGTGGTCCTTTGGGTTAAAGCAATAAGTCATTAAGGGTGTTGATGTTGACCTTGGGCAAACAAAGTTTTATCTTGGTAAGGAAATGGTTTTGAAGGTGGGCCTCTGGGCTAACACAATGGCCCTCGAAGGGCATCCACATAAGTGTCGATCAAAGCACAACATTGATATGTTACTATTGATCATGGTTATGTGTGATAGTTTCAAGTCAACCCTGATTTAAATTTAACTATGTAAAGCTATATATATGAGTTCTAGTTTGATCAAAATGATGTATGTATTTTCGCTAAGCGTCGTGATGACATTTGAAGCGAGGTTGATCAAGTGATCAAGTGTGAAGAATTCGAGGGTCCAATTTCTAAGTTTGTTTGTGTCAGTAGGCTCTGATTCGTCAATGTGGAGTATGAGCTATCTCGGTTGGAACCCAGGCTATCACTATGGGAGGACAAGATATCTTTGTGGAAGCCTAAACTATCATTGCGGGAGGACAAGCTATCTCTAGTGGAGGCCCGAGCTATCGTCGCAAGAGGAATGTCTATATTTGTGGAAATCAGAGCTAGTGTTGCGGAAGGACAAGTTATCTCTATTGGAACCCTGAGCTATATGTGTGGAGGCCTAAGCCATCACTGTGGGAGGATGAGTTATCTCTATTGGATACTCAAGCTATCTTCGTTGGAGACCCGAGCTATCTTTTTTGGAGGCTTGAGCTATCATTGTGGGTGGATTAGCTATCTCTATGGAAGCTTCTGCTATTGTTGCACAAGCTATTTTTGTTGGAAGTTTGAGCTATCGTTGCGGTTGGATGAACTATCTCGATGTAGGTTTGAGCTATAACTGCATATGCTATCTCTGTGGAGGCCAAGCAAAAAAGGAGGAACGGTGAACCATTGAAAACTTGCATTGTTTATGTGGAGCCAAAAGGCTTGAGCTATTGCTATAGAGGATGAGCCATCTATGTTGTAGATCAAGCACAAAAGGACGGAGGCCAAATCATTAGAAAATCTTGCATGGTTCTATGTGGAACCAAAAGGCACGAGTAATCATTGCAGAGCACCAATTATCTTTGTTTAATATCGAGCACGAAAAGGGTTGAGGGCCAAATCGTTGAGTTTGTATTGATTTACATGGGTATGCTCTAAGCCTAAAACAAGCTAACGCTATAGTAACCCAAGCACGTGAAACCAAAGATTTGTTTGCACAAGAGGTTTCTCTTTTATTCAAATCGAAACTAGGAGTACAACTATTGTATGTAGGGACAAGTTTAAGTAAGTCATAACGATGAGCTTATATTCAATCTCTTGTATTTCTTAATTCAATGACCAGGTATGAGATTTTTTGCTACATAGTACAAGTATATTCAAGATTAATTTTTGTTGAGTATAAAGAAGAAATCAGATTTGTTAATGGAAAATTAGTATTAGAGTACATGGTGTTACGGGGATGTGTTATGTTGCAAAGGTAAAATCAGTATGGTGAATGTTTTCTCTTGAATATTGATTGGAAAACTTGTGGATCCAACTATGAAATTTTTTTGAAAAGGGAAGGTCCACTATGATTTCATAATTTGGTACCTCAATCAAGTTGTAGCCAAAAGAAATCTAGTGCTTTCACATCTTTGAGGTTGGTGCCTCAGTTAGGGTGAATCTTAAAGAAAGTCAGTGCTTGCATATCACTGAGGGTGTGGTGTGTCAAACTGGTCGTAGCCAAAAGCAAGTTGGTGCGTGCATACTTCAAGAAATTGGTGTCTCCTTTTGATCAATACCAGTAAATCATTGTAATCAAAGATTGAAGAAGATAAGAAGATTTGTGCCTTTCTCTTGCAAGGGTTTCGACGTACATATGGAATTCTTCTGTATTTATGTGATGATAGATTATGTTGATGCATTATTAACTTTTCACTTATCATGTATTATGATATTGTTTAAATTGGCCACTACACTAACTCACCCCCCTCTTAGTGTTATCATAAATTCCAACAGATGTGATATTGATCAATTATGTTTTCTTTTTTCTATATATTTATGTAGAAATTTCTTGCATCATTGGGTGACTCTTTCTCAACTATGTCATAATAAAGGTGAATTATTTTTAGGAATTTGAGTCGTTCTCTAATTCTAGAGTTGCATTTTCAGGTTTATTAATGTAATTTCATGTAATGACATAATTTTAAGCACTTGATAAAACTCCATTCGAAAGGAATGGGGGGGAAGTGGTCTGTGTTTTTGTTTCTAGCATTTGCCTACTTCACATCTCTTTCTTGGATGTCGTCATAGCTTGCCAGGGTCTGGATTACACTGCTAGGGAAGGGCCAAACAATGGAGACTGGGCCCTCTGCTATCTCAATGCAATCGATAGTTGGGGGATTCGAATTATGGCTCAGGAGGATTGGCTTGTCTCATATCGCAGCGAGGACAAAGTCTTGCTCAAACTTGAAGGAACGACAAGTCAAAATTGGGATCTGGATGTCCGGAGAGCATCACATCAGATTGGCCAACAAAGGTTTGTTCCCTCCGTGCCCATCTTTCTTGCCACAACTACAGAGATATCACCATGCATTGGTAAATATTTGCATGGCTCCTCTGTCTCTGGTGGGTTTCTTCATCAGTCATTGGAATATGTTGCTTCTAGCTTTTTCGTTTTCCATGCCTATGGTTCAAATATTATGCTCAAGAGTCATCGATGTGAGGGTCACAGGGACCAAATCCTTCTGCTTCAGATGCATATTGAATGCTACATAGACGAAGAGGCATATCTGCCCAAGGTTTTTTACTGATCTCGCAACCCTCCTCTATATAAGACCTAATTTGTGCTTTTTATCTCGTCTCTTGATAGAAGTCGATGAAAACGACAAGGACAGTCTCCCAAGGTAATTGTAATCTGGGCGAGAGGCATTTTTTATCCCCAACAAGTGCCCACCATATAAAAGCAAGGAAAAATGACCCATCATGGGCAAAGGTGCAGTGTTTCAAATTTTCGTTCAAATTCCATCTGGAAATTCGATCCTTATGGGGGGAAAAAAGGATCTCTTGGCATAGAATTTGAAAAAGGGAATCCATCACAAATCCGAAATTCCAATGGAGGCACAAACCCTGATCTATGTCGATAGATCTATTAAGGACGATCAGAAGCTAGTTGACTATGGTGTGGATAGGAACTCCACAATCATCATAAACTTGAGGCTGTTGGGAGGCTTGCCTAGACCAATTCATGGATCTACTTCCTTCAAAGATGCTCTTAAAGGGAAATCTACTGCACCATCTGAACAAACTCTAAACATTCATGTGCCCTATATTGTGGAGGAGACAAAATAAATCCCAACAATGACAATAGATATAGTAGAAATAACTAATTGTCTTTCAACCTATGAATCCCATGCAAAAGTAAAAGTTAACCTTCAAATGATTGGCCAGGCAAACGTCTACCAAATTGTGAGGTTCATCTTTATTCCAAGGGCTTCTTCATAGTAAAATTTGAAGCATGAGAGATCAGAGAATCTATTATACAAGAGGGTCAACGGTTCTAGGGTAATGTGAGACTATTCATCACTCCATGGTTCCTAGATTTTGATGCCAATTCAATGGTGGTCTCCAAAATGCCACTATGGGTAGGATTGCATAATATACCTCTTCATTTATGGCATCCAAAAGTTCTAGAAGGAATCAATAACCTATTGGGGAGATACATCAATATGGATACACAAAGAACAGAAGAAGAAATATATACGTTTGCCAGAATTTGCGTAGATTTAGGCCTCAGCAAATGTCTTCTTAATCGCATTCTTCTAACACACAACAATAAATGCTAGAATCTATTCTTAGATTATGAGAATATGACATTCAGGTGTAGGCTCTACTTACAAACTTGACATTTACAAATCACATGTCCTCTCGCAAAGAAAAATCCTAGGTAGAAAAATAAAACTGCAAAAAAGCTTAAGGGATGCAAATTCCTAGCTCAACAACCTGATGAAGAAGAGGAAGAGGACCCCATAATAAAGGAAAAATAAAATCCACAATCTCCTCCAACAAACAAAGGAACTAATCAGGAAGGAATGGTGACAGTGAGTTCACAAAATCCAAGTGCGGAAAGGAATCTTGGTCAAGACTTGCAGAAGGAGAATGAAATTGGAGGATTCAAATGTCATTATTCCACTGAGAGCTCAGACTCGGATAAGGAACATCCGAGGAAAACAACTGACAACCAACTAATCATTGTAATGTCCACTCTTGATCAAGGAGGATGGCAAAAAATTGAGAAGAAGAAGGGTAGAAAAGGGTGACTAAGCATTTTCTATTAATCCAAGTTGATCCTTTTTTTTGTTAGTTTTCATTTGGGTGTAAACTTTTGATTGCCACTTTTTTGAAAGATTTGTGTAACTTTTATTTTTTAGGGCTTTGGTCAAAAGGTTAAGGTAAAGGAATTCCTTCAGGCATCTACACAACGTAATTTTGTTCCTTGATTTTCAGGCTGAATAAAATTATGATTTCTCTTTGGAAAATAAAAATAATTTTAAGCACTTCAATATGAATGAAAACTTATGTGGGTGTTTAGCACCCACTCTATGTTATGAGGCATCTCAATGTCAATTATACAAGTTAATACTATGCCTTATGTTATTGGTGGATTAGTTCATCAAATAACCTTCACTACGTTTTCTCATTAAATGGAGTGCTTTTCTTATTACTAGATTATACGCTTATCATGTTTGAGTGATTTGCCTATTATGATCCTTCTTTACTTTCAACCCTAAAACCCTAAAAAAGAAATTCCCAAACCTATCCATGGATTTTAAGGGGATTATCATTATTTGAGTAGGGGATGGAATGATAAATCAACCCATGAGATATATTTTCTAAAAAATAATTTTACCATGACATTTGTCGTTATACATTGATAGTCCTAGCTAGACCTCTCTAGTTATCTACCATAAAAGACAGTTACACTACTATAGTGCACTACTCCAACATCATCTTTCGTGTTACCTTGCAATGTGTATTTTTCCAAAAAGAATTTCATGTCGAATGTATACCACTATATAATAATTGAAAACCTAAGGAAATTTTCATAGACAACAATTTTATTAAATATGATAATCTCTATTATTTGGGTGATGGTTTTGCAAGGCCTTAATTAAGGTTTGGATTAATGAAGTCTAAAAACCTTTTCGTTATGATTGTATTAGTACCTAAAACCCAAAAAATAGGACCTTTTCCTATCTTTCTTTCTTAAGAAGCACATGTTTTTCCATTATTATTCTTGAAACTATGTTTGTAAAAAAGCCCACTTTAGATTTTACACATTTAGTTGAGGGTTTTTCTTATTAATAGATTGATTAGTTATTTTTCCTTATGTTGGCTATGTTCCTTGGACTTCTTACATAGTTCTTATATTACTTTTCGAGTATGGATTGAGATCTTATGCATGCAAGTGATTTATTGATCATGATCCTTCTTTACTTTTCAACTCGAAAACCCCAGAAATGTCTTCCTAACATTTAACATATTTGTGGATTTTAAGAGGATTATCCTCATTTGAGTAAGGGGGGTTTTATGGGTAGTATACTCATTTGAGTAGGGGAATAGAATGATGAATCCACCCATGAAATATATTAAGTTTCCTAAAATTTAATTTGACCATGATATTTGTTGGTATACATTGATAATGCTAACTAAACATCTCTAGTTATCTACCGCAAAGGCCACTTACATCACTATAGTGCACTACTATAGTGCACTACTCCAACATCATTTTTAACATTACCATGCAATGTGTTTTTTTTTTTTGCAGAAAAATAAAAAATAAAAATAAAAATATTATGGATGACACTACACGCAATGCACCAAGGGGCAGTTTTTTCCATCATGTTTATTTTGCTACATCCATTTCCAATGTCATCTTTTTCAAAATATGCCCTGGACAACCTCATCATAGTGACAAAATATGAGTTATTAATAGTCTTTCCACATCACAAATTCTGAAAAAAAATCTACTTCTAGAGTTAACTTTGCATTGTTCCTACATTGAAGATGAGTTTTTATTGTGTTTCATTAGGATTGTTTGACATAGTTTCTATATTGATATTATATACATGGGCATCATATTTATACCATAGTGGTGGTGTTGTACTAGTGTTAAAATTCATAATTTTTGTGTCATATTGCATCACCATTTCATTGTGTTAGCATCATGTTTACATTGTATTGATGTTAAAATTCTTAACATTGCCTTGTGAGTAGCATATTTTCATCATATTGCATTAAAGATGCATCATACCCAACTAAATTATGCCATATTAGCATCAAAGTTGCCTCTTATTGGTGTAAAAAGTGCATAATGTTAGTGCCAAAAATGCAATGAAATATTCAATTAAATTAATAAAATTTGTATTTTCAATCATTTAATTATAATTGTTATTTTTTCATTACTATTATTTAAGAATTATTATAATTAAATCATCTAATATTTTATTTTTAATTACTTTTCTATTCTGGATTACTTTTCTATTATTATTATTTTTATAATACTGAAACGTTATGAGATTGAATTCATCTATTTTACTAAGGAGCAATCATGAGAAAAATACCATGTATGTTAAATGCAATGATGAAAATCTAAATCAAGTCATACAATAGCCATGGAATATTTTCTCCATATAAATAAGTGACATGCTACCATCTTAAGGAACATGTACACCGTCTGAACTTTTTGAACCTATGATATAACACCCACATCTCTGGGATATTAAAAAATACCACTAATTTTACTAGATATTAATAAATTCCTACCACAATCCTTTTGTTGAAGCCCCCTTCTAATATTTAGTTCCAATAAAAAAACACCCTTCTTCTTACCATACATCCTCTATGAGGAAATGTCAACTTTGTATACAACTTTACACAAAATATATGTACACATATAAGAAAACGAATTGAATTTGACATATTGATTGAATTGTTGTTATTTTCTTCCTCTTCTTTTGAACCCTCCTCCTCCTCTCTACCAAAAAAACATAACAAAACAACATGAGATTCATTAAAAAAATATTTTATAGCATTCAAAAATGTAATAAAAAAACATATAGGTTAGAAAGTTGTCTATATATCACTTAATCACTCCAAATCACACTTGTCGTGATCAATTTGGAAGAATAAAATATTTTTAAATTATCGAATTAATACTTTCAACTATATATAAGTTGAAAAGTAAATATATAACTAACAATTAGTTATTAAAGGTGTGGGCTATTGAGAAATTGTTTTCATTGATGTCAAACTTAAGGAGATTATTGAGCATGTTGGTAGCTATAGTTGGTTGTGTCAAGTTCATGGGGATGCTAGTAAGTGTGCTAATGTGTGTTGTTGCATAGCCAAGGTGAATGATACAACCTATATTTCAAGGCCTTTTGTATACATGTAAATTGTTGAAAAGCGCATATAAAGTGTTTAGTTGGATAACCCTCTCAAATAATTTTCCAATGGCATATGGAACTTATTCAAACTCACAAGGATTGATGAGAAAAATTGTATTGAAGTGAAGGTGTGTTTGGAGGAAAGAGAAGCATTCCAAGAATCCAAGAAGCTAGACAACTCAAGGGTTATATTATTCTTATAGAACTCGATTCATCCAAACAATATGAGTGTTGTATTATTTTTCTAGAACCAAATTCATCCAAACATATTCAATAAGAACAAAATATTCGAGAGGTTTTGTATCCAAACAATCTAGGGGTTTCATTATTTTTCTAAAACTAGTTTTTCTCTTTCACAGGCGGTGGACTCCATCTGACATGAAAGTATAGGTAGGATGATAGATGGCACCATGTGGTAGTGACTTAGAAATGATGATGACACGACACTCCATGAGAATGACACATGGAATGAATATTTAAATATTTTCGGTGACATGTGGCAATGATGTGGCATGGCACATGGCATAAATGTGATGTGGCAGTGACATGGAAAAGATGTTGTGGAAAATATTACATGTGGCCAGTTTTCATTGATTCTTGAAGTTTTGACATGGAAACCTTTGGACTTGTGCTAAGGATTGGTTTGAAAAAAAATTCAGTGTATTTAACCTTGGATAAAAAATACAAATACAAGCAAATTGTTCCAAATTAGCAGAAGGATTCTTTGGCTTATCCGATATCCTGGGTCTCCAATAAATATGGGCATACCATATTTCTCCATAAAGTCTCTGATCCGAATGTAATGAACAATGTCTATGACATATGGAATATTTGGTAACTTGGATATAATTATAAAATAGTCACTTGGTGAAAGTTCCAGTGGTCATAATTCTAGTTACAAAGCCATCAGGCTATCCGGTGATCTGAGCTTTAATGGGCACAATCATTTGCCAAAATAATAATAAAAACTAGATACTAGATTGAGGGCAAAGGTCAAAAATCAAGGTTCTGACATCGATAACAGTTCCACTTAAAAACATAACTGGCTTATTCAAATTTCCCTTATCGACCCGAACCCTAGATATATTATCTAGTTTTTTATTTTATGGTCTCGACTCCTAGTCCTATGGGGTAAATAATGATCTTTTGTGTCGAGGCTTGCAATCTGAGTAAAAAAAAAATTAGGCGTAATGTATTTTTTCATAAGGTCCCATATTGATATTTTTAGGACTTCGGTCATATCTTATGGTCATGTGAGTTAATCGTTGAATCCCTAAACAACCATTGACTCAAGTTATATCTAGGTCATCCAGACCAGATAACCAACAAGGAAAAATAAAAATAATACCTTTTTGTTAGATGATCATTGACCCTAGCATGGTTAGTCAATCCTATAGAGTGTAAATAAGATAAGGATATTAAGAGTCTTAAGAAGAAATTTGATCATCTATGAATTGTGGAAAAGTTATGTTTTTGTCTAGAGAGTCTCACAGAGTAGCACAATGACATCTTAAGCAAGGAGTGAAGTTATATATAGTAGATGAGTCATAGGGTCGAGAGTGCATTTTGTTTATATTTCTCTTATATATTTTGGATGAAATACTCAATAAGAGAAACCAAGAATCACAGAGCTCAGAATCAAAGTGAAGGAAGGAAAATTTACAAAGGGTGTTTTAGCATGGTTTTCATATAGTACAACATGTAATTGATTGTGAAGAAACAACAGAGCTAAGTTTATACTAATCAAGTTTACTGGATTGCAAAGCTAAATTTTCACAACAAGGCTAAGTGTTGTGTTGTAGTAGCTACAACTATCCTCCAAAATTTTTCCTTAGCTTCGTTTGGGAGCCTCCCTACTGACCATCCTTAGCAACATGTCTTGCACTGCCCAGGTACTTATGCTTTTTGTTGCGCTTCTTTGGCTTATGAGCTTGTGTTCGCTAACTGGTTTTCCTTTCACCCGTAAGCTAACTTCCCGAGACTTGGTCTCCAAGTGGTTAATATGTTGACTTGAAGAATTACGTAGAACTGGAGGGAAACCAACCTTGTTCTCCAAAATTTCACAGAGCATCAAGGCAACTAGCTGCTCTCCAGAAATGTGTAGAGCATGCAGGCTGCCTTCCCCTTCAAAATTGTGGAGAGAATCTTATCACCAAGGTTTCTCTCTGGGTTTGCGCATTTCTGGCTGGAAGCCTTGGCTTCAATCTAGAAATTGCGTGGAGCTTGAGGGGTAGCCAAAGCCACTCAACCTAGAAACTGTGTAGAAGTCATCCTGAGGCTTGTTGTTCGTTGCATGTGCTCACAAGTTGACCGGTTCCCTCTAGCACTAAGAAATATTCCTTTGCATGCATGGGCATTTTTTTCCCGAAAAATAAAAAGGAAAAAATTAAAAAAGTGTCCCTAGGTTTTAGGGATCTATTTTTAGCAGTTTGGGGTTACATGGAAAAGCCATTTTAGAAATCTCCGTCCAAGTGTCTCTTTTTCCTATATTTGTGGCGTGCGCGTCATAAGCCTCGATATTATTAGAACTATTTATATGATGTTATGGATCTCATTCTTCACTTCGATCTTGGAGCTTTGGAATTCACATCGCATCTAGGAACCTTCGACACACTTAACACAACTTTTTCTGGGTAAGTCTGCTTTTCATTGTTTTGTTGCTTTTCTATCGCTTTTTGTATTTCAACTTGTGTGAGTGATGTTTTCTTGGTTTTATTCAACGCATGTTGTCATTTTAATGCATGATAGATTTTAGAAGCATTGTTTCAAGTTTTCCATTGTATTTCCTTCTTGTCGCATGCATGACATTGTTTCTGCACTAACAGTCGTTGTTTTGGTGAGTCGATTCACACACTTAATTATTTTCCCGTTTTGACTGAATCCTACACTAACTGATTGCATGCATGTGCATTCACTAATGTCTTCACCTAGCTTCACACATGTCGTCAGTCTTTATTGTTTTTAGTCACATGTCGTTGGGTCTCAGCTGCCTTGGCCCAGACCTTGCCTTGCCCAGTGTGCACTGCGCATTTCTAGAACGGAAGGCCTTGCCTTCCTCCCAGAAATTGCACAGAGCTTACCTCATACTGGCCTCCTAGAGTGTTCTCTACACAATTCTGAGAGGCAGTGTCTCAATCGGCCCCTAGAATTGTGCAATGCAATTTTCCCAGGTTGCAGTCACGTTGAGTGAAACTGTGCATTGCATAGTTCCAGTCCTCAGTAGGCCAAGCTAGACTATGCTCTACACTGTTTTAGTAGTCATTTAGCTCACTGGCAGTCCTGACTGTGCTCTGCGCAGTTCTGGCAGTTAGTCTCCCAGCCTCCCAAAGAAAATTACGCAATTTCCTAGTGAGTCACCCAAGTGTGTTCCATGTTAGTCCTAAATTTGCTTTTGGTTTTCAACTGATAGTTTTCTTTCCATGAGTGTTTCTTTGTCTCCAGGTATCGTAGGTGTTCATCAATCTCTCAACAGTACAAGTACAATGGCTTCTAGGAGAGCAGGGTCAAAGGACACCATTGAGAGCGCAACTGGAGATGTGGTTGAACAAGTGTCTATGATCTTGCCCATCTATGAAGATACTAAGCTATTCATACAAGGAAATCAAGATCAAATGGCAGTAGATTAATGACATCTTTTCAAGCACCTTTGAGGAGAATCTGGAGGACCACAGTGTCTATGTCAACATACACAATTCTGGCTTGTACTGGGTTGCATGCAGGTATCCCGCGTTTACATGTGTGAACATGATCCGCTAGATTGTCTCGCATACTGATCCAGAGACAATGGTGTTGAATAGTGTCATTGGAACATATTCTTCTACTTTTAGGGCAGAGGATTTTTAGGAGATGTATCACTTGTCACAACTAATGATCACAATGGATGCACCTCTCACCCATCCCAACAACAGTGCAAACTCAAGAGACATCTTGAAGAGATGGGTGAGAGAGCCATCTAAGTTAAGGACAACACCCAACCAGGTATACAAGGCAAAGATATTGTGGAAGGCTTATCAGTTCTTTGTCTTCTTCGCATGTTGCTTATACGGCCAAGATAGTACAGAGACCTTCCTGCAAAGTTGGGTGATTGTGTTGGATTAGGTGGTGAATGAAGGAAGAACTTTCAATTGGTCTGACATGTTGGCTATCCAGCTGAAGGGGCAGTTAACAAATTCCTGGCATCTTCCCAAGGGTCAGCAAGAAAATCACTTCATTTTAGCCTACATTCTTGATGCAATCTATGCCCGTCAGTAGTTCCCTGGCTTGGGTTGGGCATGGACACCTTCAGAAACCTCAGTGGATATCTATTGCAAGTTTCTCTCCAAGTGCAGTTTCTATGGAGTTATACTATATCTATCAGACCACTTCGTCACCCTGGTGTACATGATGGTCTTTGAGTAGAGTCCTCCTTTCATGTCATAGGAAGCGATGGAGGCATTGGTTAACATAACATATTCGTATGCCTCAACCCTTGGCACCTTCGTCCAAGTGTACAACACGAAAAGGGCTCCGCATGTGTTACCGAAGTTTTCCATGGATAAGCTGGTCATGCAAGAGGTTGCATACCACATCTCGAAAGGGTTATCAGCAAGGCTTCATATGAAGAAGAAGGCACCTTGGCCCACTCTTCCTTTGTGGCTTGGGTTGTATGAGATCCAAAATCTCAAGCATGTTGAGGCCGAGACAGAGGAATTCAAGAGATTCACTTTTGGCACTAGAATTTTCAATCCATACGACCCGCATTGCTTAGTGGAGGACCATTGTGCGAGAGTGTATCATCCATGGATCCACGGGACATGTCAATGGCTTGAGGAAGACCCATGGAGATATTGCTACAACTCCTCAAGGCTTATTGAACCAGTCAAAGTCGTTGTAGAATGGTTAGCAGCACACAAGGAAGAAACATCTTAGAGAGAACCAACATTAGCAGTAGTATAGGGCAACAGATCTGCGCATGACAAAGGCAAGAGGATGGTTGTTGACAATGCAGAGGCGGAGAAAAGATACAAGTTCAAAGATGATCCACTCATATTAAGAGCATATTTGGAGATTAAGGAAAAGACGTGACAGTGCAACAGAAGAATTTCGCAAAGACACAAGGAGAAACAGAAATAGGAGTATGCAGAGAAAAAGTTGCAGGAGTTGAAGCAACAACTAGGGGAAGAACAAGAGCTGCACAAAAGAGAGAATGAAGTGCAACAGGAACAGGAACAACAGGAGGCACAACATGCATACATTGATGAAACAACGCCAATACGGGTTATTTATTAATTAGAACAGCTGGCAGATAGAAAACAAGGTGAGTAGTCACAGGAGCAGGAATTCGCCTAATAGATTGAACAGTTGTTGGAACAAATGTACACGGATGTAGTTCAGCCAAAGTAGGATCCGGATACAGATCTTGTGCCTAAGGGCCCAAATGTCACTCCAATAGCTTCACGAGATCCGAGAATAGAGAATGTCCCAAGTGATCAAGGAGACACTGAAATCCTTGAGGACAATCCAGAAGAAGATGTGCACAACATATCCTTTGACGAGTCACAACACAGAGTTGTGCATTCGTGCAGAGTGCCCAACTCAAATGTCCGTGTATCTCCTACAATTTTTCAGGAACAAGTGCTCATGTCCAATGTGCACAAACATCCATTTGCATTGGCCAATTCTACAAAGTCATATGCCAAAGCCACCAGCTCAAGTGTGAGATTCTTGATAGCTGAGAGCGAGCGCATGGCTAAGGAGCTACAAGCGGCCAAGCAGGGAGAAGATCAAGCTACAACATCCGCCAGAGAAGATTTGAAGAAAGCGATACTTGATGAAGTATCATCTCTTGAGACAATCATGTGGAGGTTGTACTTCAGGTTTGTCACTGTGCATAAGTCATTTGTCTATCTTAATGCTTGGCAGCAATGCTGTGCTAGGAGAGCACGCATCTTGATAGACATACACACTGTTGTCAATCACATTTAGATATGGACATTGAGGTACAAGGGAGCCCCATTGTACTTGCAAAAGTTGATGAAGCCAAAGGCAATGGAGTTGAAGGCATGCATCTGGAGTCAGATCCAGAACTATGAGGAACTCTCATAGCTCATCACCATCTTACCGACTTCACATGCACGAGTGTGTAGGAGCATGGATGTCATTGGGCACATGCGTGCGATCCAATCCATTGGCACACTCACCGAGGCTTTCATAAGGATGTCACCACGAAGCATGCGAACACCATAACAGACTACCAAGTGTGGCATTAGTTCGCTACCATCAATCACTAAGAGGATATCAACAAGTTAGGCTTCCCACAACTGTCTGAGCCTTACTGATGTCTTGCATGGCTTAAGCCCATTTTTGTCTCACATAGATACATGTGCAAATTATATTGTAAACATTTTGTAAAGTGAAAGACGAAGTGTCAATAGTAGAATGTAAATAGTCATGTGTAAGTTGAAGAGTCACGAAGGGGAATGTCAAGGGTCACCACACCCTTTGCTATATATAGAACCTCATAACTCATAGTACGGTCTTTTGGGATCCAAGCTTCTGATGGTATAAATTAGAGAAAGCTTGGAGTGTATTGTAATGAGCCTTGGCTTCTCAACAGTGTAGAGAAAGTACATCTCTTTGGAGGAGCAGGCGACAGTGACTGTAACGTTCCACTATTGGGGCTAGTGGTTGTCATGGTTTTATGTATGATTGGATATTTCTCTCTTTTAATATAATAGAGCCAACACGTTTCATGCATATATTTTTATTGTAGTTTGGCTATCCTGGTTAATTTAATTATGCATGCAGTTGTAATTTACGCATGTATGTATCGACTGTTCCGTATGTGTTTGTATGAATCTTATCGAAAACATTTTGTTGGTATAACTCATCAATTTGGATCGTCGGCTATCCTGCTTTCCATATTGTCATGTATTTCCGCTCATGTGTTCCTTTTCAAGCTGCATGCTATCACAGGCTTCTAAGGGGTGCACTCTTCTCCCCTTCTGTGTGTTAGAGCCTTTCCTGCACCTTCCCTCACTTGCTGCAATGTCACACCCTTGCTTCCAAAAAGGACATCTTACTTACCTCTATGTGCAACCACAGTCAAGGAAATAATGTACTACCCATTGTTGGGACTCCTACTTCAAATGGTTTGAGGTCTAGTTGGGACTTCTTATCGGGGAGATCCCCTGACATGTTGTCGGGTCTAGCACCGTCAACATTTCTAGCACTAGAAGGAGGACTAGATGACAAGTTGAGTCCTCACATCCTATTTTGAATCTTCACACATCTTTCATGGATATTGTTATAGTTAACCCTCTGTAACGTTTGTCCAACGAAAATCCTTTTGAAGTCGAGAGGGAGTTCTTTGATGAATTTTCTGAACTTGCATATCATGGTGAGGGAGAACTGGCCGAGCTTGAGCACTTAGATGACTTCCATGCATTCATGGAAAATGTGGAAGGTTTTAATGAAGTAGAGGTCAGTATGCCGCTTGCGCACACACTTCATGAATACCCATTACTATGGTGCCTCACGGTGCCTCCTAATTGTGTGCACTCATTCAAGCAGTTCAGTGATCTAATCGAATCTGTTTTTCACCATTTTGATTTTGAAGCACTTGATAAAAAAATTTTAAAACAACGCAAGGCCCTGCATAAATCATTAATGGATTTTTGGTAGCACTTCCGTCTATTCTCTTTTCAAGCTCCAAAAAGTCAAATGAAATTCCAATATCTTTTGGACAGATATGAGTATGCCTGTATCAAATCACTCTGTCCCAAAGTGAAGAAAAATCTCAAACCCCGCACAACATACTTTGGTGATGGAATTGCGCATTCCCAAGAAGACACAATGATGATGCATGACAGCATGATGCGGATCACGGGAGAAGAATTCCTTATAAATGATCATCCACTGCTTCAAATGAATTTTCCTTCAACATTTACTATAAAAGGCACCCAGAACAAATATTTTCACCCAATATCTCTGTGCAACACCAAAGAAAAGTGAAAACAACAAGAGTGATTCACTGGGAGCACTGAAGCACCAAGAGAATATAGTCCCCTTCCCTAAAACCTCACCAAAAATCACTATACTGCGGATTTGACTTAAACAATTGTCGTAAAGGATTTCATCGCATTTCTTTTAGTCTTGGAACTTACAAAGAAAAATGTTCAAAAAGATAGATAAGGTATTTGTGAATGCTCCTCCTCTCTTGTTTTAAAAAATATATATAAATAGGTACAGAGATAAAGTTTTTGTAAATACAATTCATTGTTGTCCTCCTTGTGGCGATGTGTTTGTTTTTTTTGTGAATACAATTCATTGTTGTGCTCCTTGTGGTGGTGTGTTCGTCCACATTGTCAGCAACTTACCTATCTTTAAAAGGACTTTTTTTTTTCCATAAATTTCATATGATATTAACAGAGATGTGATATCGATCAATTATATTTAATTATGTTTTTGTTTACAGATATTTAGGGAGAAGTTTGTTATAGGGTTAGATGACTCTTTTTCAAATATATATAAAGATTAATTATTAATTATTTTGAGGAATATGGGTGGTTTCCATATGCTAGAGTTGCATTATTAATTTTATCAATGTCATTTCATTTAATGACATAATTTTAATCACTTCAAAATGAATGCAAACTCCGAAGAGTGTTTAGCGTTTAGAATTTGCTATATGTTAGGTTATGAGGTGTTTCAGTGTGATTTATAAAAGTTAATATCGAGTTTAAATTTAAATTATTGATAAATTAGTTGATTAAATAACTATTTAAGTGTGGGTGAAATCTTAATGTCTTATACTAATAAGATTAATGAGACTTGCTAAGGGTCTTATAAATATAAGATCACGTGACTAAGGTTCTTAAAAAATTCATGTCAAATGTGTATCACTAGATAATAACAAAATACCCCCCAAGGGTTAGCTCAGTTGATCAAGTTCCCATTTGTTAAGTACCTTGCCAGTTGAGGGGTCACAAGGTCAAATCTCCTCGACGCCCTTGGGGTTAGTCCTTTCTTATTTGATCAACGGGCAGATCCCTTCCGGTTGATCTACCTAGATTTTCCCATGGATGTAGCACTAGATAATAACAAAAGACCTAAAGAAATTTTCATAAAGATCAATTTCATTAAATATGATAGTATTTGTTGTTTGGTGATTGTTTTGCAAGTCTTTGATTAAGGTTTGGGTTAATGAAGGCCAGGAACCTTTTCATTATTAATGTATTAATACCAAAATCCTAAAATATAGGGCATTTTCCTATCTTCCTTTCTCAATAGGAACATGTTGTTGTCATCATTATTTTTAAACCCATGTTTGTAAAAAAACCCTCTCTAGGATTTCATATTGAGTGGAGTGGTTTTATTATTACTAGATTGCTTAGTTACCTTATATTGGATACATATTGAGTGGAAGGGTTTTATTATCACTAGATTTCTTAGTTACCTTATATTGGATATGTTCCTTGTACTGCTTAAGTAGTTCTTATATTCTCTTTGGAGCACGGAGTAAAATTTTACGCATGTGAGTGATTTAGTTATAATTTTCCTTCCTTACTTTTCAACCCTAAAACTGCAAAAATATTTTCCTAAAATTTAAACTATCCATAGATTTTAAGGGGATATACTCATTTGAGTAGGGGGATTTAAGGGGATTATCCTCATTTGAGGAGTGGGGTAGAATGATGAAACAATCCATAAGATATATTAATTTTTCTATAACTTAATTTGACCATGATATTTGTCACGATACATTGATAGCGCTAGCCAAACCTCTCCAATTATCTACCAGAAAGGCTACTTACACTACTATAGTGAAGTGACTCCAAGATCATCTTTAGCGTAACCACTCAATGTGTCCCCCCTGGAAAAAAGAAAAAATAAAAACAAGAAACAAAAAAATATTACAAGTGACACTACACACAATGCAACACTAGGGGGCATTGGTTCATTTCTTCCAGCATCATATTTTTTGAAAGATGCCCTTTTCACCATCATCATAGTGACAAAATTGCAGTTTCTTGAAGACTTTCCACATCACAAATTCCCAAAACAATCTACTTTTACAGTCAAATTTGCATTCTTCTTGCATTAAAGGTGTTATTTTTTCTGGCTCAGTAGTGTTGTTTTACATAATTTCTACATTGATATTGTATACATGGGTGTTATATTTGCATCATAGTGGTGTTGTACTAGTATCAAAATTCATAACTCTTATGTTATATTACATCACCATAGCATTGTGTCAGTGTCATGTTTACATTGTATTGGCATCAAAATGCTTACCTTTTTTGTATTGTGAGTAACATATTTGCGTCATATCACATTAAAAATGTTTCATAGTCAACCGAATTATGTCATATTAGAATCAAAGTTTCCACTTCCTACCATGAAAAGTGTAATGAAATCATTAATAATGATTTAATTAAATTATTATTATAGTTAATAAAAATTATTGTAATTTTTAGTTATTACTATTATTTAATTATTATTATTATTATAATCATTTAGTAATATAGTTTTAATTACTATTTTTATAATATTTAAAGTTTAATAACATTGCATTCATATATTTTACTAAGTAGTAATAAAGAGAGGAAAATCATATGTATCTAAGTGTAATTATGAAAATTTAAATCAAATTGTAGAAAGCCATGTAATGGTTTCTCCATGTAAACAAGTTTTATGCTACCACTGTGAGGAAAGCACATGGGGTCTCCACTGTCTGGACCCATGACATAGCACCTACATTCATGAGATACTAAAAAAAACCTCTAATTTCACTAGATATTGATAAATTCCTACCAAAATCCTTTTTTTGAAAGTACCTCCTCTTTTTTCTTTCCAATATAAAAAATTATATTTACTGTATATCCTCCAAGAAGAAATTTCAACTTTATAAACAACCTTTCATAAATGAATGTGTACATATATAAGAAAATGAAATTAACTTGACATTATAAATGGACTGAATTATTGTTAATTATTTCTTCATAATTTGAACCCTCCTCCTCCCCATTCCATAAAAACATAATAAAACATGAGTTCATTAAAGAAGTATTTTCTAGCATTTAACGATGTAATAAAAAGGATGTATGTCAAAAAGTTGTTAATATCATTTAATCTGTCTAGATCACTCTTCTCATCATTTGTTTGGAAGAATATAATATATTTCAATTAATGAATCAATACTTTCAACTATATATAAGTTAAAAAGTAAATACAATGCTAACAATTAATTACTGAAGGTATGGGCTAGAAAATCCCATACCTATATTAAATTACACATTCACGTTAGTCATTTTTAGTTGTATTACTTATTAGCTAGTTGTATATTTTAACCCAGGTCAGTTGAGATTACTCATTTTTTGTAGTATTTCATTTGGATAAGCTGCGATGACTAAATGTTTAAGGCATGTAGTCCATAATTTCTCATTTTCTACTAGTCTTCCATTATTAGTAAAGCTTGTGAGAATATTTTCTTAGCTTTTTGGTATTTCTTCACTTCCTTTTCTATTGGATTTGTGTTTGATGTTGGGTGTGTTTTATATTCTTTCCATGACTGGTCGCACGCATGGGGGCCTCACAGGGGGGTGGTACCCTCCCTACACAGGGTCTGGGGAAACACCCAGGGAAATGTTTTTGGACCCTATATTCGGTGGGTGGGCCTACCTATGGATTGGGGTTTATTAAACATGTATATATATGTATTGTAACATTGAAAAGAACATAATGAAAAGTCAATTTGTTCGTCTCAGTTTTGGGATCTAGGGGAAAATCTTTGTGTATATCTGTTTTATGTTTTATGTTCTCACCATTGTTTATTTTCTGTTTTTAGAATTTGTATGCATGTAATTATTTTACAAGGTTAAAACCTACATTTGGTATCAAAGATGTTTCGGCTTCAAGGGGATGTCTTTGTTGCTGAGGGGTTTTTCTTGGGCCCGTGGTAGACCCTGTTTAGTGGGAGATCTAGGGATTGATTCTTGCGGTGAAAGAAGATGGCAAGAAATGGAAAGATAGAGATCGAGAAATTTAATGGTCAGAGTTTTGAGTTGTGGAAACTGAAGATCGGTGGATCATGGTAGATTTGGGTACTAAACCAACATAAATGTCTCGTGAAGACTGGGCCAAGTTGGATCAGAAAGAAAAGAGCACAATATAGTTGTGTATCTCAAATTCAGTATTGTTGAGTGTATCAGGGGAAGCTACAATGAAGTCTTTATGGGAAAAGTTAGCGACTTGGTACCAATCTAAGTCTCTGGTGAACAAATTGTTGATACTAAAAAAGCCGTATAACATGAGGATGAAGGATGGAGACTCGTTGAAAGAACATTTGAACGTCTTTAATATTGTGGTAAGCCAATTGTTATATGTTTATATTAAAATTTCAGATGAAGATAAGTGCATCAGCTTGTTGTGTTCTCTACCAGATTTGTGGGATAGTCTGGTAGTTGCAATAGGTAGCAATACAACTACCTTGAATTTTTATGAAACAGTCTCATCCTTGCTGTCGGAGGAGATGAGATGGAAAAATATGGAGGGTTAGAATGGAGATGACTTGTCTGTTTGAGGACGGACCCAGAACAGAAACAAAAATAACTCCTCGAGTGGGGGATCTAAATCTAGAGGGAGATCTAAATATCTACGAAAACCTATAAAGGTGTGCTGGAAATGCGGAAAGGAAGGGCACTTCAAAATGGACTATAGATCTAAAGCTCCTGAGAAAAGGAAAGGGATCTGATGATGCTCCTTCTACAGACGTGAAAACCACCTTAGATGAAGGTGGGGATGCATAGTTGGATTCTTCTTCAAGTACACATGTAGATCATTAGGCATGGTTGATTGACTCAGGTGCATCCTTTCACTTCACTCCCCATAGGGAGTGGTTCTATGAGTATGATAAATATGATGGTGGTGATGTCTTCTTAGGTGATAACATGAAGGATATAATCGTCAGACATGGAAAATTCAAGTTGAAGTTGCAAGGTGGAAGGATTAAAACATTTCTAGGTGTTCTACATATTCCTACATTGGCCAGAAATCTGATTGCTGTAAGCAAGATGGATGATGCAGGTGTAAAAATAGTGCTCGATAAAGATACTTGCAAGATGATACAAGTATTGTCCTTGATGGCAACTCTACAGGTCAATTCAGTTTTGATAAGAAGCTAACAAGAATATTCAGAGGCAATAGGGCAGTGGTACAGAGGATCAGGAAGATGGAACTAACGACTATTGATCAGAATAAAGAAGTTGAAGGAAGAAGATGATGTAAGAGAACTTTAAGAGATACACACAGGTTCACTTAGTCCAAGCAGTGTATACACAGAGGTATTTAGAACAGAAAAAGTGTATAACGTACACACGCATTCCCAGAGAAGGCAAAGCGCGTACATGTTGAAAACCATGAATTTGGTCCAAGGTATTTTAGGACCATGGTATTAACCCTAGGTATTTAGTCCGAGGTATTCGGTCCGTGGTATTTGATCTAAGGTATTGGTCCTAAGTGGATTCAGTCCATGGTATTGAGAAAGGCCAAAAACTATATAAAGAAGAGAGGATCATAAGGCCAGTGTGCAAGAGAATAAGATTCTAAGGAATGCTCCTATCTGAAGTATATTTTATGTTGCGGGGTTATGTTTGGGACTAGATTTGAAATATTAATGTGCACCTTGAGTTCAATATTGGATCAGGATCATGAGACCTAAAATTACTTATTCTTGAATGATCTGATATTGGTTGAGGCTAGATCTGATGTTTTGCACCTATTTTATTCATTATCTATCATGATATGGGTTTGTCTGAAGTTTGGAATTGCAGCAAGGTTCTGAATGAATATTTGCAGATATGTACATAGGTTTGTCTCAGCCAAAGAGCGTATACACAGAGGTTCTGTTCTTTCAAGTAGCATATACAAAAGAAAGGCTTGATGTTCAGAGATGACTGATCTATCATATTAGTATTGCTAATTTATTGCTACTGCTATTTTACTGTTGACTGTCAATGAAGTCTTCTTAGATCTAAATGTAAATCTGAATGCATAAGGAGGTTGATAGTTGATTGATTGTATATGTGAGAAGAAGTGTTTTCTGTTTCCTTCTTGTGTAAAGTTCTATAAGTTGACAGTAGATGTTCAACATACTGCTGGTTGGTACAGTTTGTGATTCAAAGATTTTATGATTTAGAATCTTTAGAGGTATATACAGGTTGGGTTGAAGGAAGTAGCGTATACACGTAGGTTTTCTTCATTGAAGTAGCGTATATAGTCTGACACATGATTTTTTGATGTTTCAGTTGGTTCTGAATGTTGATGCAGGTTTCTGGGTTCAGAACAGTGTTTTGATGACAATGATTTAATTGTTTCAGATCAACTGCATGTTGGTTGATGAAGTTTGAGTTTCTAAATTTCTGATGGGTTATTGATGGGTCAAGGTCTTCATATGTTTTGATATGTGCCAGGAGCATCCAGTCTGAAAATTCAATGAAACGTGGTCCCTGGTGGAAGAGTGGAGTTTTCTGTAGGCTGGCACCTACGTACTAGTAAACATATTGGTTAGTACAAGAGCTAGGGGGTTGTAGCTCCCTTCTAGTAGAAGCTGGAGAACGAGAGAAGGTTGTAACCTTCTGCAGGTAGAAGCCTGCATACTGGTATGAGTCTGCACAAGTACAAGATTGTAAACAGATTTTCTTATTATTAAAAGAAGACACAGATGACAATAGTAGGTGGTTTTCACCCACATTGGGTTTCCACCTTAAATCTTGGTGTTCATGTGTGTTGCTTATGTGTGATGGTTTATTATGTTTATACCACACATGGTTACTGTTTAATGAAGTAATTATGCATTGATTAAAGATCAACATATGAAGAATTAACTGAATCATAAGTTTGCTGGATATACGCTGGTTGCCTTAAATACAGTTGCATGTACACGCGAATTACCTTCATTGAAGTAGTGTATATAAATTAGAGTATGAAAAGAAAATTTTATTGATTTTACTAATACTGATTCACCCCCCCTCTGAGTATTATTTCCAACAATTGGTATCAGAGCACGTCCTTCAGAAGAAGCTTGATTGCTTGAAGGAAGATCCATCAAGATGAATAATCACGAAAGCATGGGATCCATCAAACTGCCAATCTTCGATGGGAGAAACTTTGTTTATTAGAAAATAAGAACTATAACCTATCTACAATCTCTTAGAATAGATGTCTGGGAAATTATGGAAGGAGGATATAATTTTCCAAGAGAAATTCCTATAGACACGGCAAGTAAAAAGCAATATGAAACCAATGCCAAAGCTGTCAATACTTTATTGGGAAGTTTGTCACAATCAGAGTTTGTCAAAGTCATGCAGCTCAAATCAGCCAAAGAGATATGGGACAAAATCGTTCAGGGCTACGAAGGAGACTCTCATGTAAAATGTGCTAAGCTTCAAACTCTCAGAATTCAGTATGAAACTCTTAAGATGCATAACGATGAAAGTATAACTAGTTACTTCTTACGTATAGATGAGGTCGTTAATTTTATGAAGAATCTGGGTGAAGAAATAAAGGAAGTTACCTTAGTTGAGAAAATTTTGAGATCCTTGTTTGCTAAATTTGAATCGAAAGTGTCTACCATAGAAGAAAAACAGGATCTATAGAATATCACTATGACACAGCTTCATGACATCCTAACTGCTTTTGAGATGAGAAAAGGAGGTCTGTGAGATATGAGAGAAGCCACATTTAAAGCTTCAACAAAAGGAAAAGAAAAGGAAGAACACAATGAATCATGACACATTTCAGAAGAAGAAGATGAGATAAATTTTGTCAAGAATCTTCAACAGGGTTCTGGAAGGTTTAGAGGTAAGCTACCTTTCAAATGCTTTTCTTATGGTAGAGTCGGTCATTATGCTGCTAGATGTCCTCATAAATATAAATATGAAAAAGGAAAGGAATATACAAAAGGGAATAGGAAACAAGTTGTGAATAGAAGGAGTTACTATTCTCATGAAGATAGCGATGGTTTATCTAATAGTGATGAAGATGAAACTGGACAAGATTATAGACTTCTCATGGCTTATAACAATGATGATTTTTGGGATAGTTTAGAAGAGGATAGTGATGGTTTATCTAAAAGTGATGATTATAGACTTCTCATGGCTTATGACAATGATGACTTTTGGGATGCTTTAGAAGAGGAAAACTTTCATGAAGAAATATCTAAAATCAAAATCTGTTTAGAAGAAAAGAATATGATCATAGATACCTTGACATACCAACTTGTTGAAAAAGAAAAACACAATGAAAAACTAGAATGTGAAATTGTGGGTCTAAGAAAAGATCTTGAGAAAACAAAATCTCTCAATCTTAGATTTTCTAAAGGATCAAAAACTTTAAATGAAACTATCAAAGTTCAGCATTCTCCTCTGATAAAGACAGGTCTTGGATATACTGAAGAAGCATCTCAATCATAGACGCTGTCAACCTCCACCAAAAGCTATCTTGATGCAGCAAAGACCAGTGAATAGTATGACAATCATCAGCAAAGGCATAAAGCTGATCACCAGGTAAATCATACTCAATTTGCTCCAAGGATGAATATCAATAGAAGCCACAACCAACCTCAAGCAAATCATACTCAATTTTCTCCAAAGATTAATATCAATAGAAACTACAATCAATGGGTAAATAGATTCTATAGTCGCAGAAACTTCTTTAATGGGTAATGTTTTTCATGCCATAATTTTGGGCACAAAGCTGCTCAATGCGTTGCTTACAAAACCATCATGACTAGAGAAGCACGAAATCAAAGGAATGTAACAGGGATCAAGAGAAGTTCCTATAATAACATTTCTCCTCTTGAAAATGAAACAAAATGCTCAATCTGTAACAACTTTGGTCATGAAGAATTTGAATGTAGGAGAAAATTTTGGCAAACACGTCAAAAGGAGCAAATGCCATTAAATCCCAAGATATGGAGAAGGAAAGAATCTCAAACAGAAAGATGTGGTATAGCCTTGTATGCAGAAGGACAAGAAAATCAGTGTTACATTGACAGTGGATGCTCCAAACACATGACAGGTGACAAAGAGAAACTTCACTCGTATAATACCTTAGAAAAAGAAAAGAATGTCTCATTTGGAAATGCCACTCCAGCTGTCATAAAAGGTAAAGGTTATGTTTTCTTGAAAGAAAAGATTAAATCTGCAAATGTTATGTATGTAGATGTTTTAAAGCATAACCTGTTCAATGTCAGTCAAATTTGTGATCAAGGAAATGAAGTGTTGTTTCGATCAAACAGACGTGTTGTTCATGAGCTTGATATAGGAGAGACCATGATCAAAGGTACAGGAAATCCAAACAACTTATACATAATCAAAGGAGGACAACAACAGTGCTATCTAAGCAAAAATGATGAAAACTAGCTGTGGCATAGAAGATTGGGACATCTAAGCTTTTCTCAAATAAGAAAAGCATGAAGACTCAAGGTTGTTCATGATCTTCCAGATATCCACATCCCAGAAAATACAATATGCAAACCATGTCAAATCGGTAAGCAAACTAGAGTTCACTTCATGGAAAAAGGAGGTGAGCTCGTAAGCCTCTTGAACTTGTCCATACTAATTTATGTGGACCAACAAGGAAAAATTCACCTCGTGGAGAAGAATACTTTATTTTGTTCATTGATGATCTTTCCAGAATGTGTTGGATAGGTCTTCAAAAGCATAAAGATGAAGCATTTGAAAAGTTCCAAGCCTTCAAAGCTTTGGTTGAAAATGAATCAGGTTGAAAAATCAAATGCCTCAGATCTGATCGAGGAGGGGAATTTATATCGGATGAATTCTTTGACTTTTGTGAACAACGTGGAATAAAAAGGTAATTCTCCACTGCAAGAACACCTCAGCAAAATGGTGTAGTAGAAAGGATGAATAGAATAGTTCAACAAATGGCTCGAGCCACACTAGATGAATCTGGAACTCCTGCAACCTTCTGGGGGGAAGCTGCATTCGCTGCCATGACTATTCTCAAAAAAGAAAATGTTCAGGTAAATAGCACTCAAACTACAAATAAACTTTGGTATGGTAAGACTCCTACTGTAAAATAAGTTTTTGGGAGCAAATCTTTTATCAAAAGGACTGATGAAAAACTTGGTAAGTTTGAACCTAGAGCAAATGAGGGTATTCTTCTTGGTTATTCTTCCAGAAGAAAAAGATATAAATGTTATAATAAAAGACTTGGGAAAATTGTTGATAGCATTGATGTTGTAGTTGATGAAGCATGCAGAAATCCAAAACAGATAAAATCAATAGAAGGTTATGACAATGAGGAATATGGGGATTAATTTCCCACATCAAATCAAAATTATATTGAAGAAGAAACCAATGAAGCACCAAAAGAAGATATAATGGTAGAAGAAAAGACTCCGTCTAGGTATGTTCAGAAAAATCATCCTGAAACTCAAATTTTAGGGGAAGAGGAGGCTGGTGTACAGATAAGAAGAATTATTACAGGAACCTCAAGTTATCTAGCATTACTATCCTCCATCGAACCTAAAAATTTAAATGAAGCATGCAAAGATGAATGTTGGGTCAAGGCCATGGATGAAGAACTTGAGAAAATTGAAAAGAATGATACTTGGGAATTAGTTCCTAGACCTCATGATAAAATTATTATAGGAACTAAATGGATATTTAAGAACAAGCTGAATGAAAATGGAGAAGTCATTAGAAACAAGGCCAGACTTGTTTGTAAAGGGTATGCTCAACAAGAATGTATAGATTTTGAAGAAACTTTTGCACCTATTGCCAGACTTGAAGCCATAAGGATGTTTCTTGCTCTTTCCAGTTTTCAAAAATTCAAAGTATACCAAATGGATGTAAAATCAGCCTTCCTTAATGGAGATTTAGAAGAAGAAGTTTATATGGAACAACCAAAAGGATTCATTCTTCGAAATGATGCAAAAATTGTATGCAGACTCAAAAAGGCTCTCTATGGTCTGAAACGGGATCCAAGCACCTGGTATTATCGCCTTGACAAATATCTACACCAACAAAGTTTTACAAAAGGTTCCGCAGATAGCAATTTATATACAAAGATTGAAAATGATAAATTGCTAATTATTATTGTTTATGTTGATGATATCATTTTTGGTAGGAATGAAGAATCCATGAGTCATAATTTTTCTTCAGTAATGAATAAAGAATTTGAAATGTCCTTGCTTGGTGAACTTACCTATTTTCTTGGTCTAAAAGTTTAACAAACGAAAGACGGCATTTTTCTTTCACAAACCAAATATCTCAAACAGATCTTGAAAAGGTATGGAATAGAATATTCTAAACCTGTATGTACCCCGATGGTAACAGGATGCAGTCTCAACTCAAATGATGAATCAGCAATAGTACATCAACCAACTTATAGATCCATGATTGGCAGTTTGGTTTATCTAACAGGTACCCAACCTAACATCATGCATGCAGTAGGAATAGTTGGAAGATTCCAAGCAAATCCAAAGGAATCACACCTTCAGGCAGTCAAAAGATTTTTCAAATACCTTCAAGGAACTCAGGACTTTGGACTATGGTATCCTAGAGATGCAGATCTTACTTTTCATGCATATATAGATGCAGATTGGGCAGGAAGTGTTGATGATAGAAAAATCACTAGTGGTGGTGCATTTTGTATGGGTTCCAGGTTAGTGTCTTGGTTCAACAAGAAACAAAGTTCAATTTCTTTTTCTACAGCTGAAGTAGAACATGTGGTTGCTGCATCTCGCTGCACACAACTACTTTGGATGATGCAAACTTTGAAAGACATTCAGATCACATGTACTCCACCCATCTCCATTCTATGTGATAATACAAGTGCCATCAATATTTCAAAGAATCCAGTCATGCACTCCAAGACCAAGCACATACCCATGAAGTACCATTTTCTACAAGAACAAGTGCTTGAACAAAAGGTCAAATTGGAGTATGTCCCCTCCAAAGAACAAGTTGTTGATATATTCACTAAACCACTACCCAGAGAAACATTTGAATATCTCTGACAAAAGTTGGGAGTTGTTGCTGCATCATCCTGCTGTTAAATCCAGTTTTTCAGAGGAAGTTTACCACACGCTGGTTCCATGAAGTATATGCACAGGTACACGCAGGTTGCCTTGGCTGAAAGCGCGTATATGTTTTTCTAACAGAAATACAATGGTTCAGACTTTGTGCTCTGCCTGATTTTTGATGACTACAATCTGCTGATATACTTTGCTCATTAAATTATTATCTGCTGACAAAGATGCTTTGATGAATAACTTGCTGGAAATGCACAGGTAGCACAGGTTCAGGGGGAGTGTTCACATTCCACATTGTTGGCATTATGGTTGTTGAACTCAGCTATTTCTTATTTGCATCAGTCATGGTCTATATTTCAATGAGTTCTATTGGTCATATGATGTAATTTCCCCAAAATCCTTGGGATGGATGATGTAATAATTCTTGTATTTTTTTCATGTATAAACTTTTGGTATATCCCCACTTGGTTGGGCAGATGAGTCAAATATGGTGTATCCCCACTTGCTTGGGTGATTGATGTATGTATGAGTTTGTGGTCATAGGGAGGTCATACTCACTTTGTTGAGTTATAGTGTCATGTTATTATATTGAATCATCTCTCTGCAGACGCGGCATGTACTCAAGGGGAGTATGGATAGCGTCATGCAAAGGAGGAGAGTCGAGTGGTCTGCCATTTGCCCTTGATGTCAAAGGGGGAGAGTATTTTTACATTTTGGTGTTATATGGTATCTCTAATAGTGTTTACAGCTTGTAGTAGTCAACACCATCATGGTTGCCATCAAGTCCAAAGGGGGAGATTGTTGGCATTATGATACAAGTATTGTCCTTGACGACAACTCTACAGGTCAAGTCAGTTTTGATAAGAAGCTAACAGGAATATTCAGAGGCAATAGGGTAGTGGTATAGAGGATCAAGAAGATGGAACTAAGGACTATTGATCAGAATAAAGAAGTTGAAGGAAGAAGATGATGTAAGAGAAATTTAAGAGATACATGCAGGTTCACTTAGTCCAAGCAGTGTATACACTCAGGTATTTAGAATAGAAAAAGCGTATAACGTACACACGCACTCCCACAGAAGGCAAAGCATGTACATGTTCAAAACCATGGTTTTTGGTCTGAGGTATTTGGTCCAAGGTATTTTTGGACCATGGTATTGACCCTAGGTATTTAGTTCGAGGTATTCAGTCCGTGGTATTTGATCCAAGGTATTGGTTCTAAGTGGATTCGATCCATGGTATTGAGAAAGGCCAAAAAGCATATAAAGAAGAGAGGATCATAAGGCCAGTGTGCAAGAGAATAAGATTCTAAGGAACACTTCTATCTGATGTATATTTTATGTTGCAGGGTTATGTTTGGGACTAGATTTGAAATATTAATGTGCACCTTGAGTTCAATATTGGATCAGGATCATGAGACCTGAAATGACTTATTCTTGAATGATCTGATATTGGTTGAGGCTAGATCTGATATTTGCACCTGTTTTATTCGTTGTCTATCATGATTTAGGTTTGTTTGAAGTCTAGAATTGCAACAAAGTTCTGAGTCAATATTTGCAGATCTATACACAAGTTTGTCTCGGCCAAAGAGCGTATACACGTAGGTTTTGTTCTTTCAAGTAGCATATACAAAAGAAAGGCTTGATGTTCAGACATGACTGATGTATCAGATCAGTATTGCTAATTTATTACTGCTGCTATTTTACTGTTGTCTGTCAATGAAGATTTCTTAGGTCTGAATGTAAATCTAAATGCATAAGGAGGTTGATATTTGATTGATTGTATAAGTGAGAAGAAGTGTTTTCTATTGCCTGCCTGTGTAAAGTTCTGTAAGTTGACAATAGATTTTCAGTATACTGTTGGTTGTTACAATTTGTGATTTAGAGATTTTATGATTCAGAATATTTAGAGGTATACGCAAGTTGGGCTGAAGGAAGTAGCATATACACGCAGGTTTTCTTCATTGAATTAGCGTATACAGTCTGACACATGATTTTTTGAGGTTTTAGTTGGTTCTGAATGTTGATGCAGGTTTCTGGGTTCAGCATAGTGTTCTGATGACAGTGGTCTGATTGTTTCATATTAACTGCATGTTGGTTGATGAAGTTTGAGTTTCTAAATTTCTGATGGTTTATTGATGAGTCAAGGTCTTCATATGTTTTGATATGTGCCAAGAGCATCGAGTTTGAAAATTAATGAAATGTGGTCCTTGGTGGAAGAGTGGATTTTTCTATAGGCTGGCACCTACGTACTAGTAAACATTTTGGATAATACAAGAGCTAGGGGGTTGTAGCTCCCTTCTAGTAGAAGCTGGAGAATGAGAGAAGGTTGTAACCTTTTATAGGTAGAAGCCTGCGTACTGGTATGAGTCTGCACCAGTACAAGATTGTAAAAAGATTTTCTTATTATTAAAATAAGGTAGAGACAACAACAGTAGGTGGTTTTCACCCACATTGGGTTTCCACCTTAAATCTTGGTGTTCATGTGTGTTGCTTATGTGTGATGGTTTATTATGTTTATATTGCACATGGTTACTATTTAATGAAGTACTGATGCACTGATTAAAGATCAACATATGAAGAATTAACTGAATCATAAGTTTGTTGGATATACTATGGTTGCCTTAAATATAGTTGCGTGTACACATGAGTTACCTTCATTGAAGTAGCGTATATAAATCAGAGTATGAAAAGAAAAATCTATTGATTTGACTAATACTGATTCACCCCCCCCCTGAGTAGTATTTCCAACAATTTGATTTCTGTAAGCAAGATGGATGATGTAGGTGTAAAAATAGTGTTCGATAAAGATACTTGCAAGATGGTTTGGGAAGCACTCGTATTGATGTAGGGTGTTTGGATTGGAACTCTATACAACCTTCTGGGTAGTACTATTATTAATGGGTGCAACATTTCTATGGTTCCTGAAAGTGGAGAAGAAAATCTAGTAATATTTGAATAAAAGACCATGCTATGGCATCAAAGGCTTGGAAATATTGGAAAGAAGGGCCTTCAAACACTTCATGGTAATCATATGGTAGAAGGTATGTTTAATTTCTCTTTGAATTTTGATTTCTATGAACATTGTGTATATGGGAAGCAAAATTGAGTGAGTTTCCCCTCTAGTGCTAAGTGGGCAAAAGGGATATTAGAGCTTGTGCACAATGATGTGTTTGGACCTGTGTCAGTTCCATCATTGTTTAAGTCCATGTAGTATGTATCATTAATAGATGAGTTCTCAAGGAATACATGAATTTATTTCCTCAAGAAGAAATCTTAAGTCTTTTACCTGTTTAAAGAATTTAAGGCTCTGGTGGAAAACCAAACAGAGAAGACGATAAAGGTGTTGCGGACATATAATGATGGAGATTTCTGTAAGAAGGAATTTGAAGAGTTTTGTAAGAAGTGTTGTATAGCATGACAAATGACTACACACACACCCAAAAAAAATGGAGTTGTGAAAAGAATGAACAGGACATTGATGGAAAAAGAAAGAAGCATGCGCACTGGTGTTAGGTTAACACAAGAATTCTGGGTAGAGGCAGTGGAGACTGCATGTTACCTAGTTAATAGATCACCCTCATCAGCGTTGGAGGATAATATTCCACATGAGGTATGTATTGGTAAGAAACCCTCTCTTTCACATCTGAGGGTATTTAGTTATGATGCATATGTACATGTTCCAAAGGAGAAAAGTACCAAGTTGGATAGTAAATCTGAAAGGTGCATCTTTATTAGGTATAAGTATGGTTGAAAAGGTTATAAGCTTTGGAACCTAGAAGCAAGAAAGGTTGTGTATAGCTGAGATGTGGTGTTTAAAGAGGTGAAAGATGTTATTAAACATGAATTCATACAAAAGGAACCTGAGAAGTTAGAGTTTGAGCTAAAGGAGGAAGAATTAGACTCTACATCAAAAATGGAATCACAAGATGAAGAATCATAAAATCTAGTTGTGAGAAAATCAGCTCGAGAAAGAAGGCAGCCAGAAAGGTATAGTCCATCTGCTTTTTATTCAAAATTTTCTTTATCTATCACTGATGATGATCCCAAAATTGTTAGGGAGGCAGTAGATTGAGAGGATGGAAAACTATGGAAAGAGGCCATGGTTGATGAAATGTAATCTTTGGACAAAAATGAGGCTTGCGATCTGGTGGAGTTATCGACTGGACGGAAACCCATTGGAAGCAAATGTGTGTTTAAGAGGAAGATGAATGCAAAAGGAAAAGTGAAGAAGACAAAGCTCGGTTAGTAGAAAAAGGTTATTCCCAGGTGCCGAGAATTGATTTTGGTGATATTTTTTCTCCTGTTGCTAAGGTAGCTTCTATTAGATTACTTTTATCTATTGTTGTTTCTTTTGATTTTGAGGTAGAACAGATGGATGTGAAGAAAACATTTCTTCACAGGGATCTGGAAGAAGAGATTTACATGAAGCAACTTGAAGTCTTTGCAGTGAAGTGTAAGAAAGAACTGGTACGTAGGTTAAAAAAGTCTTTGTATGGGTTAAAACAGTCACCAAGGATGTGGTATCAAAAATTTGATACATATATATGTGGACTTGGATTCATCAAAAGCAAAGCATATCACTATGTGTATTTTAAATTACTTTGTGACCATGTTATTTATTTGGTCTTATATGTGGATGATATTTTGCTAATTGGAAATAAAAAAAAAAATTGTCTAGGATTTGAAGACCTAATTGTCCTCCAAATTCAACATGAAGGATCTTGGTGCTATAAAATATATTTTGGGAATGGAAATTAAACGAGATCAAGAAAAGATGAAGCTCTGCTTAAACGAGAGGAAATATGTCGAGACAATATTGCAGAGGTTTAATATGCAGGATAGTAAACCAGTGAAGGATCCTATTCCTGTAGGTGTAAAGTTATCTGCTGAATGGTGTCCCAAGACATAAGAAGAAGAAGAAGAGGACATGCCCGATGTTCCATATGCAAGTGCAGTGGGTAGCCTAATGTACGCAATGGTATGTATTATACCAAACATTGCACATGCACTGGGAGCATTGAGCAGGTTTATGTCAAAACCAGGGAAGGAGAATTGGACAACAGTGAAGCGAGTTTTCAGGTATTTGTGTGGCACTAGTGATTATGGTCTGTGAAATCAAGGAAGTCGAGGATTGGACATAGTTTTGGATATTCGTGGCTTTGTTGATGCATACTCTATTGGATATTTAGATCATAGAAGATCTACAAGTGGGTATGTGTTTAACCTATTTGTAGGTGCAGTCAATTGGATGAGCAAGAGACAGTTTGTAGTGGCACTTTCAAATACAAAGGAAGAATAAATGGCAACGACTCATGTAAGAAAGGAAGAAGTTTGGTTGCAGAGATTGTGCTCAAGTATGGGGTTAGTACAATGAGCTATAAGGATAGACTGTGACAGTGAAAGTGAAATTTTCCGGGCAAAGAAAGATGCTTATCATTCAAAGAAAAGGCACATTGATGTTCATTATCACTTTTTGAGGGATATTTTTGAGGACAACAAGGTGTTGCTGGTAAAGGTGGACACTTTGAAGAATGATGCAGATGCATTGACAAAGTTTATGAGCATTGAGAAGTTTTCTTGGTATAGAGGAACAATGGACCAATGACTAAGCTCTCCTGGTACCCCCTGTGTGGAAAAGGAAACAACAAGTGGGAGAATGTTGGTTGTTTATTATATTCTTTCCATGACTAGTCACATGTGTGAGGGGGCAATAGCCCCTTGTTCGTTGCGCTAGGTGCATCCCACCCTATTGGAGGGTTGTAAGGGGGTGGTATCCCCCCTGCACAGGGTCTAGAGCAACAATGCAGGAACTTTTTTTTGGACCCTATATTAGGTGGGCATACCTACCTATGGTTTTGTGCATGAGTTTTACACATGGTTTTGGGCATGATGGTTTTCTTCCCATGGTATTTTGTAGATCTGGTCAAGGAAACTACATTTATGTTCTAATCCAGGGTTAATGGATTGGGGTTTATGAATCCTTCGACATGTATATATGTATTATAACATTGAATCAAGATAATGAAAATTCAATCTGGTAGTCCCAGTTTTAGGATCCAGGGGAAACTCTCTGTGTATATCTGTTTTATATTTTATGTTCTTGCCATTGTTCATTTTCTATTTTTCGAAGTTCTATGCAGGTAATTTATGTACAGGGTTAAAACCTACACTTGACTCTCCCTTGGATATATTATGATTTTGGATGCAGTCAAGAAGTGTCTTGATTAAAGGTGATCTTTGGCAACTAAGATTATCATCTAAGGTTTTAGTACTCTTTCCAAACTTCAAGCTTTGATTCAACTGAACATTTTCTTTCTCTAGTTCCTTTATTAAGGAAATGACTTTTACTTCTAGCTTTGCACAATTTTCTCCCTTTTTTTTAGTTCACTTCTCACCACTTCTTTTATCCTATTCTCTTCCTCTAGTTGTGTCTTCAAGATGGTAATTGTTGATTCATCAAGGTTACGGTTTTCCTTCTCATATTTATGTAATAGATTCCTCTACTTTTTAATCTTCCTTCTAAGGCTATTTATTTCTTCTAAGGCACTAGCAAGTTCTCTTCGAGATTTACTTCCACATTAATGTATTCTTATTCTTAAATTTTTTTCACTTTATGGTTGTCTTCATTTACTTCATCAATAGTATTTCTATCAACAGCTATGATGAGGAATTCATCTTTGTCAATGTTGGAAGCATATCCATCACTCTCTTTTGAAGTTCTACTATTTTCTCTAATGTAAAAACTTTCGTTCTTGGAATATTTTTGTCTTTCATGTATATAATATTTTCTTTTATTTTATCTTTTTCATCTTCATTATCTTCCCATTTTTCATATGGTAATTTAATAACAAAATATTCTACTCTACCATAATTAAAAAATTTGAATGGTAGCTTACCTTGTATTTGTTGGATAATATTTTCAACTTTCTCACTTCTTCTGCATTCAATTCATAAGTAGAATAATCACATGCTTTATGTCCTTTTGTCCTTTTTAATATTGCGATGCTTGTTTACTTAAATATTGAATTTTATTTTTATGTTCTCATTTCATATGCAGTGAGGATTGCATGCAACTCATCCATAGTCATATTTTCCAAATCCTTCATTCCTACAATCGTTGAGACCTTTGCATCAAATCATAGGAGGAGTGATTTCGTCACCTTTTGCACAACCATTGGTTCTTTAACTTCCTCACCAAGTTCACTAATGGTATTGACAATTTCATCCACACAAAGGAAATAGGTTGTAATATTTTCTTCATATTCCACCTTTAAACTTACAAATTGTCTTCTATGAGTTTGAAGCTTTTCCTTCTTCACCTTGTCAACTCCTTCATAACTACTTCGAAGTTTGTCCCAAATATCTTTTACAGACTCATAATGAATTGTTTTGACAAATTATGGTTCTAATAGGTCACACATGATGAAATTTAAGGATTTTACATTATTTACACAACCCTTCATACCATCTTTAATCATATGGAGGAGTTGGTGGAGTTGTATAAGAATCCATTATAGATTTCCATATATCAAAGACAAGAGATATTGAATAATTCTTATTCCTTATCCTCCAAAAGGCATAGTTTGTTCCATTGAATAATGGAGCTATATTTGTGAAAGATACTTCAATACTAGCCATGTGTTCTTCTGAGAGTTTCCTTCTAGTGGTTAGATTTCTTATGGATGAAATTACAATGAAACAAATTAATGAATTCACACTTATATTGAGAGTGGGGTGAATTACTATAAGATAATTTTTACTTATTCAAACATTCATGAGTCATAAGAAAACAATATCATATGCAAAACATGGAACATAAGATATAAATGAAAACTTATTTATAATAGTTATTTGTTGGAACCAACCTAATGGAGACACAAATCCCTACTTCTAAAAAATCCGTTGGCACTAACCTAATTCACTAAGTTTGCATGCTATTTATCGCTTCACTATGTTTACTAGTTACTTCTACCTTTATCAAGTCTTCTTTCCGTGCTTGCCTTCAATAAGTTTGCTTCTCGCAAAACTTGTCTTTGGCCTCTTCCCAAGAATGAACTTGTGCAACATGTCAAGTATCCAATTTTGCAAACTTGACTCTGAAACTTTTATTGAGGCACTTTTGTATATCTCCTTGGATCTCTGAAAATTCCACGATCTAAAAAGTCCCAAAAAATGTTATAGAAAAAATTCAAAGATGACATGTTTGAAACTAATTTCAAGATCATTTAGGAACCCTACCTTCCACAAGGCATATCTCCAAAAGTATAGTGAACCAAAGTCTAATTTTTATCTGAGATATTTCTATATGTCTCCATAGGTCTCTAAAATATTCACAATCTAAAACATCTCTGAAAATAATCTATACTGAAAATGTCAAAATGGCTTATTTGAAGATGATTTTAGGATTATTCAAAAACCCTAACTTCCATAGGGAATATCTTTGAAATTATAGCAAACTAAAGTATGTAAATTTTACCACAGATGCCTAGAGATCTTTCCTTGTCTCCTCCATATTTTACAATATGAAACATCTCAAAAGAAAATTTATAGCAAAAATGCCAAGCTAACTTGTTTAAAGTAGATTTAAAAAGCATTCAAGAACCTTGACATCATTAGAGCATATTTATGAAAGTATAGAGAACAAATTCCTGAAACTTTCACCACATATACACAAATATATCATCTCTATATCCTTAAAATTTTCATAATCTGAAACATTTTAAAAGAAAAGCTATAGTGAAAATTTCGAGATAACATGTTCAAAGAACTTTAAGAGCAATAAAGAACACAAAATTACTCAAAGCATATATTGGAAATTATAGTGAAATAATGTCTAAATTTTTTACCACATGTACAAAAAAATTATCATCTCTATCTCTTTAAAGTTTAACATCTTAAACACCCTTTCTAATCCACCTTTAAAATACCAAGAGTATTTCCAAACTTCTTTTGGACACCTCATGTCTCTTATTTCTTGGATTATTTTCAAATACACTAATATATTATTTATTTATAGTATTTCTATGTTCACTTATAGGGCCAACTTGTAAAAATACATGGTTAATATTTCATATCTCCTGATTCATATGGAGCTAAAGGGAGTGGCATATACCATTTCAAGGCCTCTGAATAAGTTATTCAACCATATATTTTATGCTTCCATTTGAGCTATGTATTTAGATTAAAAAGGCCTCTAAAGACAAGATATCTAAACTAGGCATCAAAAACCCAAACACAATATTTATAGCAATCTCCAAATTGCAATATTTATCTTGGATACTGTAAGCTCCGCATATCTTTGACATCAATTACAAAAATGTTTATAACAATAATATCACCACCATATTAACATATTCATTATTTTAAGTGTCACTTAATGAAAGCTTCTAGGAAGAGCTTGAAAAATGTAATGAGATATGTTTCATAGTCATTTTCTATCTCTGTCAATATGAGAAATGTCATGGTATTCGCTACCACTATTTCTTGTGTTCAATTTCCATGTTCACTACAATACCATTCAATTTTTCATCCTTGCTTTTCTTTTGGCTTTGAAAAACACTAAAACAATTAGTATAGGGTTACTTCTATAAATTGTAATGGTATTGGAAACTTATATCAATAATAACTATGATTATGTGGGTCATTCATAATTTTGAAGAGAAAATAATAAATATGTAGTAAACCCTATGAAATAAGGTTGCTTCTCTTTCTTCATGTTCACAAATTCAATCAATCTAAATGTATTTAATATGTTAGATCAGCATTATTTTGTTACATATATAATACGCTATGTTATGGTCATTGTTATCACTAATTTTATTTATTTAAGCGTATTCAACATTGACTCATTGACCATTTGGATGTAATTCATGGACTCTCCATTGTTGCAATAAATACTTAATGGTAACAACAAATATAATTCATACTAAAATTTAATCTCACAACAATCTATCTATTATTTATAAATTTTGTTTTTCTTTATTTCACGTAGAAATGTGTTAATGATTTTTTAGGATAAAAACTCTTGTTAAGCTTATTGAATTTTTCTATCTTGTGCACTGTCAATTATGTTTAGGCATATGAACTTACACATAATGAACTTTGTCATCATCATAGAACATAAAACTGAATTACAATATTGAGAATTGTAATTCTATTCATTCGTTTTTCTACATCATTAAATTCTCAAACCCTCACTTGCTTGTTTGCTAGATTGATCATTCCCTTTTCCCTCCCAATCTAGGCATTCATATCTATGTCATGTTTCTAGTGATTTTTAATTGTTTCTAGCAACATTACATGAGTGTGACATATCAAATATTTAAAAAATAACCCAAAGTTCTTTTATCTTATGCTTCAGACACAAAATCTATGAAATATATCATTTACAAAATTAAAATTTATAACAATATTTTTAATCTTTGAAGATATTTTAAACAAAACTATATAAAATGTAACATAAGTATTGCTAATCAATCAAATATAGACATTATGGATTATATTCTAACATCTATTCTAGAATGTATTTTTGCATAACTTAGAGATACTAATCAATATAATCAATAACACTAACATACTTAGTGGTCTTTCCTAAATAATGTCCTTTAAATATTTACTTATATAGATTTTAGAAAGATCCAAATGAGAAATGATTTAACCTAAATAAAATGAAATTTACACCTTCCATTAATAAGTAGGTTCTTTTCCTAATTCTTATAATATTTTAGTAAAATCATCCCCTTTTCACAAAAAGTTTAAGTTTTATTATAATTTTTTTAAAATAAAGACAACATACATGTTTAAATTTTACATGACATTAAGTCTCATATTTAAAACCACTCTTGTTCTTGCTCTTCCTAGTTTTTTGTTCTTGTTCGTTTTCTTGTTCACCCGATTTGTCTCCACTCTGAAAGACGTCAGACCGATCCGCATCGCGAGAAGAACTTGTTATTGATGCCTCCCATCTTTTATCGGCGGCTCAACCAGAATGCCAACTCGGGAAGACTCCTGCTTGTTCGGATCTCTCTGTAAATGATGCATTATTATAAAATAGTCATTATATCAGTCGGCCAGACAATCTTGGTTAGCATAACTGGTAATATTCATGTTTTAATAATACTTAATGTTAGCTACCTCGTCCCGATCAGACTTTGGAGGAGAGGGAACTAGAGCAAACTTATACATGTCATGGGCGTGGACGTTGTGCTTACGCTTCCCTGAATAATTCAGGGCTGAAAGAACAGAATTTGCATTTAGGAGTCGGTAAAGAGGTAAAAGGTGGAACTTAAGGCTTTATTTCCGATTCTTCCATATGAAAATGAAATCGTTAACTGAATCTGATTCACTTAAGCTCATTTTCGCTTAATCTGGTTCGACCTGGGATATCTTCTCTATCGATTGTTAAAATAAGATAATTACTCTTGGATGAGAAGTTGGCTAGAAATAGAGAGTGAGTTCACTGGGTGATTGAATTGTTGAGTGATAGACGACTTTGAGTGTGCGGTTGCATGTGGTAGCATGTCGAGATATTTTAGGCAAGTAGGTAGTTGGAAAAGGATAAATATCCTTCACGAGGTTCATTGTAAGTATCATGTTTTGGGTGATCACTAGAAGAACCAACTAATATTTTATGTGTCAATTCATGCCTGCTTTTCCAACAAATTGATATCAGAACGAAGTTACACAGAGATATGGAATATGGAGAACAGATTTGCAGTAATCTGTAGTCTGTGTGAGAGGAGAGAAATTCATATTTTCTCGTTAACAGTGATTACCTTATGTCGTTTTGCAGGCACGTGGATTCCATCATTGGAAGCGTTAAAGGAATAACGCGGCAGTGAATTAATGTTGACGCGCGTTAATAAACCGAAGAACACGTATTTATAAATTATGAAGTCAACGTCTTAAGATTTATCATAATTTTATATACGTTGAGTGGGAATCATAGTTTATATGCGTTGATTGGGAAGCTCGGAGAGCTCGTTAAAGTTAAAGTTTTTTTTTTTTGGTTTTTATATAAATATTTAAAAAAAAAAAAATTATATATAAAAATAATATCAAGAGTTTTCAATAGAGTTTTTTGAAAAAGTTTTTTTTTAAGTTTTAAAAAAAATAAAAAACTTCGGGTTTTATTAAAAAGTTTTTTTTTTGAAAAAGTTTACAAAGGAGAAATTTTTTTGAGGAGAAATTTTATGGAGAAAGATGGCTTTCTCAAATTTCCTCAGTTCCCACCATTTACAGGGACAGATTATGATGTGTGGGCTATTAACATGGCGACCATGTTTCGGGCACATGATGTTTGGGATTATGTTTAGTTTGGGTTTTCAGAAACTAAGGATGAAGCAGCAGAAAGAGCTCTCAATAATACAGAGAGGGATCAATGGAAGAAAGACAAGAAGAAGAATGCATAAGCGTTGCAGTTTATCTAGCAGGGAGTGGACCGAGCAGTGCTCGAGAAGATTATGATCACATCTTCAACAAAAGTAGCATGGGATACTTTGGTGACAAACTATACAGGTATGAGCAAAGTCAATATTGTTAAGTTGTAGAATACTAGGAGAGATTTTTTGAAAGTCTACAGAAGAAGGAGACAGAGGACATCGATTCTTTCATGAATTGAGTCATAATTGTCGTAAATCAGTTAAAGATTTATGGTGAAGAAATTAAAGATCAAACAGTGGTTGAGAAGGTCCTCAAATCTTTATCTACCAAATTTGATGTTGTGGTAGCAACCATAAACGAAGCCAAGGATTTGACATCATTGAGAGTTGATGGGATCACTTCTATCGCATGAGGCAAGGATAGATAGAAATAAGGATTCCACTTTAGAGACCCCTTTTAAAAGTCAGGTTTCTATTTCAAGAGACAGAGGTCGAGGCAGAAGTAGATTGAGAAGTAGAGGACAAAGTGGAAGATATGGTGGTTAGAGAGATGTCCGAGAAGAGCATGAACATGAAAGTGGAAGCAACTACAGAAGCTTCAATAATAATCAAAGACCTGACAAATCAAAGGTAAGATGTTATTATTGCAATAAATTTGGTCACTATGCTTGTGATTGCAGGAAGAAGATAGCTAATCAAGGGAATGAAAGAGCTAATGTCACTATAGTGAGTTCTAACTCCACGTTATTAGTTTTCCATACCATGCATGAATCTTTTGCTAGTGTGTGGTTGTTAGATAGTGGTTGTAGTAACCACATGATAGGAAACAAGGATTTGGTTGCAAATTTCGATTAATCTATGAAAACAGAGGTAAAGTTGGGGGCTGAGAAGACTGTGGAAGTAGATGGCAAAGGAGTGGTCAACATTTTGACCAAGCAGGGGGAACCAAAGACAATCTCAAAGGTATATTATGTTCCTAGTCTCAAACATAATTTGATAAGTGTTGGTCAATTGACAAAGAAAGGATATAGAGTTATCTTTCAAGGTCAAGAATATGTTATATATGATAAGCCCCCAAGAAAGAAGTTGATAGCAAAGGTGTAGATGACGAGGAACAAACTCTTTCCTCTAATTATGAATTACATTGGTCAGGTGAGTTATTTTACAGTTGCACGTTCTGATGATTATTGGTTATGGCACTTTCGATTTGGACACTTGCACTTTTCTAGTTTAAGATTGTTGCAGTAGAAACAGATGGTCAGAGGATTACCTCCCATCAAAGAACCTGCTAGTAATTGTGAGTGTTGCATCTTGGGAAAGAAACACTGTGAAAGTTTTCCAAAGGGAGTTGCATACAGAGCAAATCAACCTCTTGAGATGGTGCATACAGACTTGTGTGGACCTATGAGGACATCGTCGATTGGTGGAAGTTGTTACTTCCTCACTTTCATTGCTGACTACAACAGAAAGACTTGGGTTTACTTCTTGAAGCAAGAGTCTGAAACTTTTGCAAAGTTCAAAGAATTCAAAGCCTTAGCAGAGAACCAAAGTGATCGACTAATCAACGTATTGAGGTGAGATCATGGTGGAGAATATGACTCAAAGGAATTCCATGATTATTGCAAACAACATGGGATCAGAAGACAATTTACAACCAGGTACACAACACAACAGAATGGTGTAGCACAGAGAAAGAACAGAACAATTATGAACATGATAAGAAGCATGTTGAAAGGAAGAAACTTCTCTAATGAGTATTGTGTAGAAGCAGTTGCATGTGTTAGTTATGTGAGCAACATATCTCCTACAAAGAGTGTGATGAATGGAGTACTAGAACAAGCATGGTCAGGTATGTCTTACAGCGTATCTCATCTTAGAGTATTTGGATGTGTAGCTTATGCACATGTGCCTAAGGAGCGAAGAGGAAAATTGGATGATAAAGGTGAAAAATTCATATGCACTAGTTATAGTGAGCAGTAAAAAGCTTACAAATTGTGTAACGATGTCACAAAGAAGACCATAATTAGTAGAGATGTTGTGTTCAAGGGACAAGAGTCATGGAATGGAACTATAGACAAAACAGTTGATGCACAAGTGCCACTGATGGAAGAAGATGATCTAGCAGAAAAGGAGCAGCAAGAATCACAGGTGAAGACACCAAACAAAGACACACCAATAGGACTAAAAGATTTTCAGAGCAGCATGGATCTTCAAGCAGATCAACAGATAAAGATTCTCCTAGCAATCAATCAGGTGATCAATCAAGCAATGGTAAGAGAAAGATGAGAAGTCTGAAAGATATTTATGATGATTTCGATGTTAGTTCAAATCTTGCATTGTTGTCATTCCAACCTTCTTTGTTTGAAGAAGCAATCAGAGATGAAAATTGGGTGCAAGCCATGGATGAATAAATTGAAGCTATTGAAAAGAATGACACATGGGATTTGGTTGATTAACCAAAGGACAAAAATCTCACTAGTGTGAAGTGGGTGTACAAGACAAAGTTGAATGAGAAAGGTGAAATTGAAAAATTTTAAACAAGACTTGTAGCAAAATGATTCTCGTAGCAACCAGGAATAAACTTTGGAGAAATGTTTCCTTCGGTAGCCAGATTGGATATCGTAAGAGCAGTTCTAGCCACAGCAGCTCAGAGCAAGTGGAAAGTATATCAGATGGATGTGAAATCAGCCTTCTTGAATGGAATTCTAGAAGAAGAAATTTATGTGCAGCAACCTCCAGGTTATGAAGTTGAGGGTAACGAAGATAAAGTTTACAGGTTGAAGAAAGCGCTCTAGGCACTGAAGCAAGCACCTAGAGCTTGTTATGGTAGAATCGACAACTACATAATCAAGAATGGATTTTGCAGAAACAACATTGAACCTACCTTGTACACAAAGGTAAATGAGCATGGACAGATTCTGATTGTTTGCTTATATGTTGATGACATGATTTTTATAGGTGATTTTGAGATAGATGAATTTAAAGCAGCCATGATGAAAGAATTTGAGATGATAGATCTTGGTCTCATCAAAATATTTTCTTGGCATAGAATTTGAGCAATTTGAAAAAGGAATTTTTATTTGTCAAAATAAATATTCCAAATATTTGTTGAAAAGATTGAGGATGGAAAATTGGAAACATGTCCCTACACCAATTGCAACAGGTACAAAGTTAAGCAAGGATGATGAAGGATCATATGTCAATCCAACCCTATTCAAAAGATTGGTTGGCAACCACATGTTTCTCACAGCTACAAGACTGGATATCATGCAAGGAGTGAGTTTGATTTCCAGATTTATGGAGACTCCGAAAGACACACATTAGAGTGCAGGAGAAAGAATTTTGAGATACATAGCAGGAACTAGAGATTGTGGCATAATGTATGCAAGCACAAAAAATGATTTGATTCAGTACACAGACAATGATTTTGTAGGTAGTTTGGATGATAGACATAGTACTTCTGGCTTTGTGTTTCATCTTGGTTCAAGTGTGATTTCATGGGCATCTAAGTAGCAGCCCATTGCGACACTTTCGTTAGCAGAAGCAGAATATGTAGTAGCAACATCAGCAACACGTCAAGTAGTGTCGTTAAGAAGAGTATTTGATGGACTCAAGCAGAAACAACAAGGATTAACAACAATATATTGTGACAACACCTCAGTGATTGCACTATCCAAGAATAGTGTGCTTCATCAGAAGGGCAGACATATTGATAATAGATATCACTTTATTAGAGAACTTGTGAGCAATGGAGAAGTTCACTTGAAGCCTTGTAAATCTAGTGATCAATTGGATGGTATATTTACTAAGTCATTAGCATAAGCTATGTTTGAGTTTCATAGAAGAAACTTGGGTGTTGTAAACCTAGCTGAGACATATACCAGCAAGCATGTTTGAGTTTTCATGAGTCATGTTTTAGTTTAGGAGTCGTAATTAAGGGGGAGTGTTAAAATAAGATAATTACTCCTGCATGAGGAGTTGGCTAAACATAGAAAGTCAGTTAACTGAGTGGTTGAGTATTTGAGTGTTGAGTCAAGTCGAGTTAAGTGATAGATGACTTTGAGTGTGTGGTTGCATGTGGTTGCATGTCAAGATATTTTAGGAAACTAGCTAGTTGGAAAAGGATAAACACCCTTCACTAGGTTATTGTAAGCATCATGTTTTGCATGATCAATAGAAGAGCCGCAGCTTGTGTTTTATGTGTGAATTCATGATTTGTCTTCTCTGCCTTTCCAACATGGATTCCTCTATTTGGCTTTCCAGTTTTTGATCCTGCTACTGATTCTATGCATCTTTTCAGTTGCCCCTCATGGCTAAGGTTGGATACCATGCTAGGCCTATGTGCTCCAGATAACTTTAATGCCACATCATGTATCTATAAATGGTCATTTATTGTATAGCTATCATTTAGATTAATAGAACTTACCAGTAAAAGCAATATTCAAAGAGTATACTATTACTTGGAAAAGAAACAAGAAATTACATTGTTGCCCGTAACATTTAAAAGATATTAGAACTTGATCGCCTTACAGTACATTCCTTTGAAATTGTACAAACGAGACTGGCAGAAGGAAAACTTGGCACTAATTTACAAGAAAAGCCCTCTTACAAATAATGTGTAGGAAACTGCTGATCTCTCTTGTATCTTATATGACTAATTAAATTCATTTCTACATAAAATTCTAGAAAGCTACTTTAAACTTCAAACTTGAGCAGTAAAATTCCTTATGGCATCCCTGGAGGTAGGGGATGATTGAGTGCATGAGCCATTCTTGTCTGTGGAAACCAATGAGTCATCATTTAATGACTGCGAACATGACGTGCACGACATAATTTACGTTAGAATGACATCAAATTTGGGCTACAAAATCCAACCCCGACTCATTTTTTGCAACGCTGAAGATCCTTCTCCTCTCCTCAGAAACCTTTAAGCTCCTAATCATGATCTGACCCCTCCATATCGACGGTCTTGCTCGCGTGCTTCCGACAACAGAAAAAGATAAAATTTGTTCCTTGAATTTAATATTAAATATACATTGCTCCCTGGCACTGGAGAGTGGGATCTGTCCAATAGCTGCAAGTTCGATTATTAAAATGTTCGTTGGAATGAGAATGTTTTTCTTGTGTTTCTTAGTTTAGGAAAAATGTTCCACACAATAATTAGCTTCCTGTCAAATTATTTAAAAGTTGGTTAAATAGCAGCACCACTTTTTCACAATTATTGCATTTGAGAATTCAGGATTTGGGCGATGCCGCGATGATGTCTATTCCATCCTTTGAGATATTATTTTAGCCATTATTCCACGTAGCAATTTAGAAATTATAATAAAGCAGTCGTTTTCTAAGCTCCTCTCTCCTAAAAGAAGAAAAAGAAAACAAACGTCGTACTGAGGTTGAGAAGATTCACACCATTTTGTGTGTCTTTTCCAAAAATAATGAAGCATGCAGATAATGTATTTGTGAATGCTCGATTTTCTTTTATTTTAAAAAATGATAAAACGTATGGAAATAACTTTTTTGTGAATACAATATGGTGCACATGTTGTCAATTATTAATTTGGAGGTGCCCAGATCCAATGATCCTTATAGGTAGTGGGGCCATCCCATGATGCCAAAGGTTAACGCGAGGGTAGGGCAAAGCCAAGGCCATGATGGTTTAATGTAGGGCCAATCGACGACCATGATTGGTGTGGACCCCCTCCAACCAAGTCCAGTACTGCAATGCTCTTGATGTTATCAATAGGCGGACTTGTGTGGTCTTGAAACATGGTAGGATGATGTAGAATTGTCTATAATTTCTTGACGTGGCTAGTACACAGAGTATGATGTGGACCAATGTTGACTCAACACGTGGTAATTTATGATACATATAGCATGACAAAGACAAGTGGTAGGACTCAAATTACATGACAGATAGCATGACCATTAAGACAAGGACATGTGGACATAACAACATGATGTGGCAAGCACACGTAGCAAGTCATGTGCACAACATGACCAGGATGACATGGCAACACAATATGGCCAATAGGATGAGGACATGTGGATACGACAACATGACATGGCGAGTCCTCTTAGCAAGTTAGGTGGATAGCATGATGATGATGATGTGGCATGAACAACAGGAATGTGATGTTAACATTTATGGTGTTGCGGTAGAGTATGACATGTGATACATGGCATGGAAAACTAACATTTGTGGATGGCTAACCGGGCCATCTTTTGAGTGACACATGACATCACTCAAAGGGTGAAATGTGGCACAATGATCTCAATAATTCATTTTTTTGATCTCAACATGAATTCAACGAAATTGTTAAGAGCATGGTCATGAGATTAGGTCACATGGAAAATATATTACTATCTCGAGGGCTAAAAGGCTAGAGCCAGACTAGTGGTCAACACACGATTTTGAACGTGGTACTATGAGTTAAAACAATAAGTCATCGAGGGTGTTGACGTTGACCTTTGGAAAACAAAGTTTTATCTCGGTAAGCACATGAATTTGAAGGTGGTCCTATGGGCCAACACAATGGCCCTCGAAGGGCATCCACGTCGGTGTTGGTCAAAACACAACATTGATTTGTAATTGATTATGGTTATGTTTGATAGGTTCGGGTCAGCCCCGATCCAAATTTAACTATGTAAAACTATATATATGACTGCCAATTTGATTGAAAGGATGTATGTGTTCTTGCTAAGCATCATGATGACATCTAAAGCGAGGTTGATCAAGTGATGAAGATCTTGGAGCTAGTGTGATAGTGTGAAGATGTCGAGATTTGAATTTCTATGTTTGTTTGTGTGGGTAGGATTTTAGTTATCACTATGGAGTATGAGCTATCTCAATTGGAAGCTTGAGCCATCACTGTGACCTATCTCTATTTTATTCCTAAGTTATAGCTCCATAAGTTATCTTTATGGGAGCCTAACTTATTTCTATGGGAGGACAATCTATCTCTAGGGAAGCTTGAGCTATCACTGTGGGAGGACAAGCTATATCTAGTGGAGGACCAAGCTATTGCTATGAGATGACAAGTTATATTAGTGGAAGATCAAGTTATCGTTGCAGGAGGACAAGCTATCTCTATTGAAATTTTGAGTTATTCTATGGAGGCCTGAGCCATCACTATGGGAAGACAAGCTATCTTTGTTGGATACTCAAGCTATCTTTGTTGGAGACCTAAGCTATCTTTGTTGGAGGCTTGAGCTATCATTGTGGGTGGATGAACTATCTTTATGGAGGCCTAATATATTGCTGCAAAAGCTCTTTTTGTTGGAGGCCTAAGTTATCATTGCGGTTGGGTGAGCTATCTTTGTGTAGGTTTGAGCTATATATGCACAAGCTATCTTTGTGGAGGCTAAGCACAAAAGGACGAAGGGAAAAGCATTGAAAACTTGCATTGTTTATGTGGAGTCAAAAGGCTTGAGATATTACTATGGAGGATGAGCCATTTATGTTGTAAATTGAGCACACAAGGTTGAAGGCCAAATCATTGGAGAAACATTCATGGTTTTATGTGGAGCCAAAAGGAACAAGTAATCATTGTAGAGGACCAATTATCTTTATCGAAGATTGAGCAAGAAAAAGGTCGAGGTCCAAATCGTTAACTTTGTATTGAATTACATGGGTATTCTCTAAGCCTAAACCAAGCTAACACTACAATAACCCGAGCATGTGAATGCAAAGCTTTGTTTGCACTAGAAGTTTCTCTTTTGTTCAAATCAAAACTAGGAGCACAACTATTGTATGTAAGGACATGTTTAAGTAATTCAAAGGGTTGTTCTTATATTCAATCTCTCGTATTTCTTAATTCAGTGACCAGGTATGAGATTGCTTGCTACATAGTCCAAGTATATCCATGATTAATTTTTGTTGAGTATAAAGAAGAAATCAGAGTCGCTATTCGAAAACTAGAATTAGAGTATATGGTGTTCGGGGATGTGTTAAGTTGCAAAGACAAAATCAGTATGGTTAATGATTTCTCTTGACTTTTGATTGGAGTACTTGTGTATCCAAGTGTGAAATTGTTATGAAAAGGCAAGGTCCACTATGATTTTTGAGGTTAGTGCCTCAATTAGGTTGTAGCCTAAAGCAAGTTGGTGCCTGTGTTGAAAATATCAACAAGAAATACTAAAAATAGCATTGCTATAGATAGCATTTCAAGATACATTCCAATTTGAATTAGTCCCTAAATTAAAATTGAGAGTTAAAATTCGAATTTTATCTCAGCAGTTGTTTGTAAAATAATTAATTAATTCATCTTGAGTTAATTAGTTGGAGAAAATCAAACATGAAGTCTATGTGAAGACATGCAACAGTTATCCCTTTGATTGAGGAAGTTAATTAAGGAGATCAGGATGAGTTGTACTTTGAGCTGTAATTAGTTAGATTAGTTAACTGAGTTAAGCCCAGTTAGATTAGTTCCAACAGTTTGTGGAAATGATTGTGAGTTCAGTTAGTTATTGCATGCATGCATGCAACTAGTGTACTTTAGATAACTGAATATTCTCTCATAAATAGCTCATGCATGTCAGTTCAAACAGAGACCCAATTGAGATCAAAGGATGAGACAATGTACTATCAGTTGTAGGAATATTCCCATGAGGATATCTCTTGCATGCAGAAGGAATTCTTTCCTTGAGGATTGCACAATTATTTCAAAGGTTAGTGAGTAGTGTGCGAGGTAATTACACACAAGTGGCAGCTTGAGGACCCAGGAGAAACTGTGCAAGGAAATAGGAGGCTTGGAGGGTAGAGGAAAGGCATATGTGTTGTCTATTCTATCTATGAGCAGCAGCGAGGGATTGCACTGAGAGTTGGATAGCTTGTGAGCTAAAGCTTTGTGTAATCTTGAGATATTTCCACTTGTAATGATAATATAGATAGTGGGGTTTTTAGTTGAGGCTTCCCTAGAGTATTCTTCTGTGTTTGTGTTTGATTGATTTCTTCTTCATCTATTATATGTGTTCTATTTGATCTTGCTCAAAATCGTTTAAGCTTACGCAAGTTTATTTGTAGAAGTAGATCAAGTATTTTTCTTTAGTTACATTGCATTATCAGGTGATCTACAGTGAGAATTTCTACATGGTATCAGAGCAAAAGTGATCAAATCAAATAACAGTATACAAAGAAGGGAGAAGTTCGATGTTTGAAGTTTTTGATTGTAGAAATCAAATTCTTATCACATCTCAAAGTTCACCAATGGCGTTCAATGGTTTGAGACTTGAGTATGCCTTGGATGGTAGCTTGAATTATATAGCCTAGAAGGATCACTTGGAAGCGATATTAGAGGACAATGGTTTAAAGGACTTCATTGATCAAGAAGTGCCCAAGCCAGTAGCAGCTAATGCCCAAGAATTGGCAAAATGGAAGAAATATGTGGCTAGAGCAAGGAGGATTCTTCTGGAGGGAGTTTGAGACCATATTGTCTCGAGTCTCCATGGGAAGGAGACATGGTTTTCAATGTGGAAGACATTGAAAGATCTATATTAGAACAACAATGATCATAGGAAGCTAGCACTGAAAGACAAGATTTAGAAAATCAAGTGTGAAAAGGGCGACACGATCTCTACATATTTGAACAATCTCACCACCTACATGGATGAGCTTGGAAGTGTAGGAATCATAATAGTCGATGATGACATGGTGAGTCCTGCTCTCCTTGTTCTTCCTAAGAGCTAGCATAGCTACCAAGACTTAGTGAATGGAAGAGAGAAACTTCCAGATTTGGAACAACTGTGGTTGGATCTGATGCAGGAGGAGATAAGAAGAAGCACCAGAGATGGTTCTTCATCAAAGCATGATGATGAAGAAAATCTAGCCTTAGCAAGTAAGGCAAGGAAAGGGAAAGGGAAGGCTTCCCATTCCAAATTGAGTTCATCCCATGGTGGGAAGAAGATTGACAAATCTAAAGTGCAATGCTTTAATTGTCATGAGATTGGCCATTATGCAACAAATTTTCCACAGAATAAATCCAAGAAGGGATGCTCGAAAGAATCAGATGGTGAGGCACTGGCCTCACAGTTCGAATTGGATTTTACCCTTGTCGCATACATGGTTTCATCGATGGTGGGTTGTGTTTGGTACCTGGACAGTGGAGCCTCATTCCACATGACCAGCGACAACACTTTATTCAGTACTTTGGAGGAGAAGGACCTCTAGATGCACATAGATATGGGTGATGATGGAATGTACCCTATTTCAAGTGAAGGCACGGTTGTGTTTTAGAGGGAGCATGGAGCTCCTCTCACCCTAACTGATGTAAAGTATATGCATGGATTGAAGAAGAACATGGTATCCGTCACAATGTTATAAGACAAAGGCTATGATGTAGTCTTCAGTAAAGGAAAGGCATTCCTGAGACACATTGCCACGGGACAGACCAAGAGGATTGGGATTCAAGTAAAGAATCTCTACAAGATGGAGGTAGATGACTGCACTGCATTGAGTTCCAAAGCAGAGTTGATGCAAAGCCAAGATATTGGCGAGCTATGGCATAGAAGATTGGGCCATTTACACCATGGGGCCTTGAAGATCACGCAACAGATTTCTACCGGACTTCCCAAGGGTAAACTTGAGCAAGTGGACACATGCAAAGGTTGTAGCTTGGGTAAGTATGCAAAATATTCCTTTCAGGATCGAGACAGTCAAGCTGAAGAAATCTTGGAGCGAGTTCATACAGATGTGTGTGGACCATTCTCAACAGTCTCCACTGCTAAACAAAGGTACTATGTTATTTTCATTGATGATTTTTCTCATAGATGCAGGATCTATTTGATGCAGAAGAAGGATCAAAACTTCTCAAGGTTTTGTGAGTTCAAAGCCTTGGTTGAGAAAGAATCAGGAAAGAAGATCAGGGCCTAGCAAAGCGACAATGGTAGAGTGTATGTCTCTCAAGAGTTTAAGGACTTCTGTGCAGCAGAAGGAATTAAATGGGAGTTGACGGCACCCCATAACCCACAGTAGAATGGGGTGGCCGAGAGGAAGAACAGAATTATTGTAGGAGCAGCTCGAGCGATGCTGCATGACCAAGGCCTACCACTTCACTTGTGGTATGAGACATGCAATACAACGGTATACTTGCAGAATAGAAGCCTGCATCGCATATTGGGGATGAAGACACCTGAGGAAGCTTTCCCCGGGAAGAGACCAAATGTGGGTCACTTCAGGATCTTCGGCTCATCGGTTTATTACCATGTGACCAAGGAAGCCCGAAAGAACCTAGAGCCAACAATAGAGTCGGGGATACTTGTGTGGTACACTGATACTCTCCACAACTATCTGGTGTATTTTCCTACAAGTCAGAGGACAGTGGTTCGCAGAGATCTTAAGTTCGATGAGTTGAAGGCCATGCGAGTTTCCCTTGAGAGGGAGCTCAAGTTGCATGCAGAGGAGGAACTTTTGGTTCCTAAGGAGGAGGCGCCTTAGACTTATGCGGAGTAACTGCATGCAGAGGATCCAGGAGTGGAGACATCCACTCATGCAGAGTCTTACAGAGATGGGCAGAAATTCTCAAGGGAAGCTGACAAATTGTTGATGGATGTGAGAGAGAATGTGGCAGAGCCATCTTCTCAGCGCAGACAGAGTAGGTCACCTGAGCGGTACACTAGTTACATGGCCCTTGTTGGGGAATGTATAGAGACCGAACCGTCTTCCTTCGAGGAAGCAGTGCAGCAGCCAGTTTGGGTTGATGTTATGGTGGAGGAGTATGACTCCATAGTTTGGAACAATGTTTGGGATGTGGTTCCAAGACCAGAGAACAAGTCAGTGGTTAGTTCCTGTTGGCTTTACAAGGTAAAGCAAGCAATTGATGGTAGTGTGGAGAAACATAAGGCAAGGTTTGTTGCCCGTGGTTTCTCACAAGTCGAGGGGATTGACTATGATGAGGCTTTTGCTCCTGTAGCTGGGTACTCATCTATCAGATCGATGTTGGCACTATCAGCATAGATGGGTTGGAATATCCATCAGATGGATGTGAACACTACATTCCTCAATGGCAAGATTGAGGAAGAGGTGTACATAGAGCAACCAAAAGGATTTGAGACCTTCGATCATGAGTAGCATGTGTGCTGACTCAAGAGAGATTTTTACGGGCTGAAGCAAGAACCTCGTGCTTGTTACACCAGGATTGACAACTATTTCACCGGGTTGGGCTTCACAAAGAATGAAGCATATGTGAACCTATACCACATCATGGTAGAAGGTAAGCCATTGATCATTGTTCTTTATGTTGATGATCTAATATTAACATGTGATGATCAGTTGATCAAGTCTTGCAAGGAGGATCTTCCAAGAGAGTTTGAGATGAAAGACATGGGTCTCATGCACTACCTTCTAGGCATGGAAGTATGGCAGAAGGATGGCAAAGTGTTTGTGTCTCAAGGCAAGTATGCCAATGAGATACTCAGGAGATTCCACATGGAGAAGTGCAAGCCCATGTAGACTCCTCTAGTAGGTAATTGGAGGAAGGAGAAGACTACTTCAGGTGAGGTAGTATCTGCTACTGTGTATTGGCAGCTTGTGGGTTCATTGATGTATTTAGTGAACACATGACCAGATTTGTGCTTTGCGGTGAACTAGCTGAGTCAAGCTATGGTTCAGCCTACCAAGCTGTTTTGGAAGGCAGCTAAGCATGTGCTCAGATACCTCAAAGGCACATCTCAGTATGGATTATGGTATAGATGGACAAAGGGAGTGAAGCTTCAAGGCTTCGCAGATGTAGATTGGGCAGGGAGTCCATCATATCAGAAGAACACTTTAGGAGGAATTTTCAACCTTGGTTCAACTACAATTTCTTGGTATAGCAGGAAACAGAGGTTAGCGGCACTTAGCTCAACAGAGGCTTAATACATGGCTACAAGCTAGGTAACATGTGACGTTGTTTGGATGCGGAAAATTCTAGTTGGGTTGTTTGATCAGAGGATGGATCCAACTGTGATCTATTGCGATAATGAGAGTTGTATAAAATTCTCTGAGAATCCAATATTTCATGATAGGTCCAAGCATATCGATATTCGGTATCATCATCTCCTAGACTGTGTGGTGGAGAGGATCACATTGTTGCAGTATGTTTCGACTGAGAGCAGGAGGTAGACATTTTGACTAAGGCATTGTCCAAATGCAAATTCGATTTCCAGAGAGACAGGATCGGGGTGACAGATAATCCCTTTCTTGTTGAGAGGGAGTGTTGAAAAAAGAAACAAGAAATGCTAAAAATAGCATTGCTATAGATAGCATTCCAGGATACATTCCAATTTTAATTAGTCCCTAAATTAAAATTGAGAATTAAAATTTGAATTTGATCTCAGCAACTATTTGTAAAATAATTAATTAATTCATCTTGAGTTAATTAGTTGGAGAAAATCAAACATGAAGTCTATGTGAAGAAATGCAACAGTTATCCCTTTGATTGAGGAAGTTATACCTTAATTAAGGAGACCAGGATGAGTTGTACTTTGGGTTGTAATTAGTTAGCTCAGTTAACTGAGTTAAGTCCAGTTAGATTAGTTCCAATAGTTTGTGGAACTGATTGTGAGTTCAGTTAGTCAATGCATGCATGCATGCAACTAGTGTACTTCAGATAACTGAATATTCTCTCATAAATAACTCATGCATGTCAATTCAGACAAAGACCCAGTTGAGATCAAAGGATGGGACAATGTACCATCAATTGTAGGAATATTCCCATGACGATATCTCTTGCATGTAGAAGGAATTCTTTCCTTGAGGATTGTGTAGTTATTTTAGAGGTTAGTGAGCAGTGTGTGAGGTAATTACACACAGTTGGCAGCTTGAGGACCCAGGAGAAACTGCGCAAAGAAATAGGAGGCTTGCAGGGCAGCGGAAAGGCATATGTGTTGTCTATCCTATCTATGAGCAGTAGTGAGGGATTGTACTGAGAGTTGGATAGCTTGTGAGCTAAAGCTTTGTGTTATCCTGAGATATTTCTACTTGTATGATAATACAAATAGCGGGGTTTTCAGCTGAGGCTTTCCCCAGAGTATTCTTTTGTGTTCATGTGTGATTGATTTCTTCTTCATCTATTATATATGTTCTATTTCATCTTGCTCAAAATCGATTAAGCTTCCACAAGTTTGTTTGTAGAAGTAGATCAAGTATTTTGCTTTAGTTACATTGCATTATCGGGAGATCTACATTGAGAATTTCTACAGCCTGCACATATTTGAGGTTAGTGCCTCAATCAGGTTGAATCCTAAAGCAAGTCGGTGCTTGCATATCACTAAGGTTTGTGTGTTAATCATCTTGTAGCCTAAAGCAAGTTGGTTCTTGCATACATGAAGGGGTTGTTGTCTCCTCCTGATCGGTACCAGTAAAACATTGTAATCAAACATTTAAGAAGATAAGAATATTTGTGGTATTCTCTTGCAATGGTTTCCCCGCACATTCAAAATTCTTGTTTGTTGATGTGATTATTGATTCTATTAATGCATTGCTTCTATCTATGTTATTGTTTAAAAATTCCACTACATTGGCTCACCTCCTCTTAGTGTTATCATAAATTTGAATAGATGCAATATTGACCAATTATGCTTTTGTTTATATATATTTATGAAGAGTTTTTTTGTATGATTAGATGACTCTTTCTCAACTATCTCATAATAAAGGTTGCATTACCAGGATTATTAATGTAATTTCATGTAATGACATAATTTCAAGAACTTCAATATGCATGCAAACTTCTATAGGTGTTTGGAATCTAGTCTATGTTATGAGGTGTCTCAATCTCATTTATACAAGCTAATAATATGCCTTATATTTTTGATTGATTAGTTGATCAAATTACTGCTGCAAGTGTCAGTGAAATCTTAGTGTCTCATAAGAATAAGATCGATGAGACAAACTAAATTTTTTTAGAAATCAGTGTCTAATATTTACCAGTAGATACTAATAGAAAACCTAAGGAAATTCTCATAGATATCAATTTGATTAGATGTGATAATATTTATTGCTTTGGTGATGGTTGTTCAAGGTTTTGATCAAGGTTTGGGTTAAGGTAACTTAAGGAAGTCTAGGAATCTTTTAATTATCATTACGTTAGTACCTAAAACCCAAAAAAAAAAACCAACAAAACTTCTCTAGGTTTTCACATTGAGTGGAGTGTTTTTATTACTACTAGATTGTTTGGTTATCATGTCTGAGTGATTTATCCATCATGATCCTTATTTACTTTCAACCCTAAAATCCAAAAAATGAAATTCCTAAAATTTAACATATCCATGAATTTTAAGGGGATTATCATTATTTGAGTAGGGGATGGAATGATGAATGAAACCATGAGATATATTAAATTTTCTAAAACTTAAATTGACCATGACATTTGTTACTATACATTAATAGTGCTAGGTATACCTCTCTAGTCATATACCACAAAATAGACTAACAATACTATAGTGCACTACTGACATCATATTTAGTGCCACCCTACAATGAGTATTTTGCTAAAAAAGTACTTATGGATGAGACTACACGTAGTTCCCTAGGGTGCATTTTTTTTCATCATGTTTATGTTGCTACACTGATTTCTAGTGTCATATTTTTTAAAATATTCCCTTGACAACATCATAATAGTGATAAAATAAGAGTTGTTGAGAGTCTTTCCACATCAGAAATTCTAAAAAAATCTACTTCTAGAGTCAACTTTGCATGTTCTTGCATTGAAGATGTGTTTTCCGTGTCTCATTGGCATTGTTCAACATATTTTATGCATTAATATTGTATACATTGGTGTCATATTCACATCATAATGAAATTTTACTATTGTGAAAATCCACAATTTTTGTGTCATATTGCATCACCATTGCATCTTGTTACCTTAAGCACCTCAATATGAGTGAAATCTCCTAGGCCTGTTTAACACTCGCTCTATGTCATGAAGTTTTTCAATGTCATATATACAATTAAATTCTATGCCTAAACTTAGATTATCGATAAATTAGCTAATCAAATAACCAATGCAAGTCTTGTGGAAATGGTAATGTATTATAACAATAAGATCAAATCGATTAGCTAAGGTTCTTAAGAAATTAATGTTGAATGTTTACCACTATATAATAATTGAAAACCTAAGGAAATTCTCATAGGCAACAATTTTATTAAATACGATAATCTCTATAGTTTGGATGATGGTTTTGCAAGGCTTTAATTAAGGTTTGGATTAATGAAGTATAGAATACTTTTCGTTATCATTGTATTAGTACCTAAATCCCAAAAAATAGGACCGTTTCCTATCTTTATTTCTTAAGAAGAACATGTTTTTCCATCATTATTCTTGAAACCATGTTTGTAAAAAAACCCTCTCTAGGTTTTTCACATTGAGTTGACAGTTTTACTTATTAATAGACTACTTGGTTATTTTTCCTTGTGTTGGATATGTTCCTTGGACTTCTTACATAGCTCTTATATTCCTTTTGGAGTATAGAGTGACATTTGATGCATGTGAGTGATCTATTTATTATGATCCTTCTTTACTTTTCAACCCGAAAACCCCAAAAATGTTTTCCTGAAATTTAACCTATTCATGGATTTTAAGGGGATTATCATCATTTGAGTAAGGGCTATTTTAAGGGGAATATCCTCATTTGACTAGGGGGATAGAATGATGAATCAACCCATGAAATATATTAAGTTTCCTAAAAATTAATTTGGCTGTGATATTTGTTGTTATACATTGATAGTGCTAACTAAACCTCTCGTGTAATGTTTCTTTTGCAAAAAAATAAAAACTAAAAATAAAAATAAATAAAATAAAAATTAAAAAATTATGGATGACACTAGATACAATGCACCAAGGGGAATTTTTTTCCATCATGTTATCCATTTCCAATATCATATTTTTCAAAATATTCCCTTGACAACATCATCATAGTGAAAAAATAGGAGTTGCTAAGAGTCTTTCTACAACACAAATTCTCAAAAAAATCTATTTCTAGAGTTAACTTTTCATTGTTCTTGCATTGAAGATGTTTTTTTTTTGTGGTTCATTAGGATTGTTTTCCATAATTTCTATATTGATATTGTATACATGGGCATCATATTTGCACCATAGTGGTGGTGTCATACTAATGTCAAAATTCCCAATTTTTGTGTCATATTGCATCACCACTTCATCATGTAGCATCATCTTTATATTGTATTGGCGTTAAAATTCTTAACTTCTTTGTATTTTTAGTAGCATATTTGCATCATATTTCATTAAATATGCATCATTCCCAACCAAATTACATCATATTTATTGAGAAATCTAGGGCGGAGAGATTAGGTGACTTCTATAGCAATGATAACTACTTATGAAGAATTTTTACTTTCTTAATTAGGTTCTTATCTGACTTGTTTATTATTATGTAATCTCCTTCATCAAACAACTATAAAACCATAAAAAAATGAGACAAAGAACACAAGATATAGGATATCATATAGGGAAAAGAACTTATGCAAGCTTGAGAGGAAAACCCACTGAATTCTTCTTCTTATAAAATCTTCAATTGATTAATTCCAAGACCAATATCCTTGACCTAATAACCTCTCGAAGACCAAGTCACAAGACCTTTTGAACAAATCTTCTTCTTATCCAAGTCAGCACTAGCCAAACTGACTTCTTGCGCCTTTGTTCTCGACTACTCTCAAATTTGACCTGTCTACATAGACTTGCCGGTTTTAGCCTATCTGAAACCAAAACAATTTCACACATGTGAGACGATTGGAGGATTTTGGTGAGGTTCCTTCCCTTCGCTTGACCTAAAAACTTCTTCTTGATATCTTATATAGAAAAAATGCTTTTTTTTTAGACCTTTGTATTGGCTTCTTTAAGGACTGATCTGACCCCACTGCAGGAACACTAACTATAGTCACATGTGTGGGAGCAGAGACCCAAAAACAACACAAAATCCTTTGATCTTCTTCTCATTATCTTTGATTTTTGAAGGGGATATCTTCCTTCCTTTTTAACACTTATTTCTTCTTTGTGGATGCTTCGTTGATGATGTCCCAGGTGAGTCTGAGTCCTCCCTTATTTAGTGATCTTCCCATGTAAATAAGCCAACTTATCCTTATTCCTAGGCCAATATCTCCTTCTAAAATGATCTATATCTTCTTTGGAAGGCTGACCTAGTTGAGTACTTGTGACAAGGTCTTTGGAGGGTCTTTTGACTTTTATAATGACTCAAATAAATATGTAACATGCCCTAGAAGGGTCTCTGATACATGACACAGACTCAATCGACTTTATGACCTAATGACCAATCCTAAGAGCTCGCAATGGGAGATTGATATATATAAAAATGAAATTCCTTGAGCATGAAACCCATGCCTCAATTATGACAGAAATAGTTTTATTTTTTCCTTATTTACATAAATTACATAAAATCATGATTACACATGTCATTATGAACACTGAACCTATTTACATATTTCAACACTCGCTCATAATTAGGGAGGTATTCATAATCCATACAAGGTACTTGTACATTTTGAATCTGAAGAATTCTCATAAGAAAAGTTGGATTGGTGACCCATTTGTTTAGCATCATATGATCCAACATTGTCACATAACAAGGCATTGACTAAAATCACTAACTCTCCACAATATTAGAGTACAATGTTGGCGAGGGCAATGATTTATAGACAACCTCATCATTATCCCCCTCAGAACATACCCCACCTGCGTTCTCTCAGAGTATGTTCCACCAGGATTATTCTTACCTTGGATTACCAGACCTCAAAGAATATCGGTCCTCTATGACTACTCTTATCTTGGATGACCTACCACATCCTCAAACAGTATCAGATATCATATTCTTACCCAATCCTCCATTCTTTCATCCCAAGTGAAGACAAGAATGATGTGTCTACTTCTCCCTCTCAACTATGGAGGATATACATTTTATGCCTCCATTTGAGCTATGTATTTAGATTAAAAAGGCCTTTAAAGATAGGATACCTAAACTAGGCATAAAAAACCCAAACACAATATTTCTAACAATCTCCAAATTGCAATATCTATCTTGGATACTGTAATCTCCGCATATCTTTGACATCAATTACAAAAGTATTTATAACAATAATATCACCACCATAATCACATATTCATTATTTTAAGTGTCACTTAATGAAAGCTTCTAGGAATAACTTGAAAAATATAATGAGATATGTTTCATTGTCATTGTCTATCTCTGTCAATATGGGAAATGTCATGGTATTCGCTACCTCTATTTCTTGTGTTCAATTTCCATGTTCACTACAATACTATTCAATTTTTAATCCTTTCTTTTGTTTAGGCTTTGAAAAACACTAAAACAATTAGTATAGGGTTATTTGTATAAATTGTAATGGTATTGGAAACTTATATCAATAATAACTATGATTATGTGGCTCATTCATAATTTTGAAGAGAAAAGAATAGATATGTAGTAAACCCTATGAAATGAGGTTGCTTCTCTTTCTTCATGTTCACAAATTCAATCGCTCTAAATGTATTTAATATGTTAGATCATCATTATTTTGTTACATATATAATACACTACACTATGATCATTGTTATCACTAATTTTATTTATTTAATCATATTCAACATTGACTCATTGACCATTTGGATGTAATTCATGGACTCTCCATTGTTGCAATAAATACTTAATGGTAACAACAAATATAATTCATACTAAAATTTAATCTCACAACAATCTATCTATTATTTATAAATTTGGTTTTTCTTTATTTCACGTAGAAATGTGTTAACCATTTTTTAGGATAAAAGCTCTTGTTAAGCTTATTGAATTTTTCTATCTTGTGCGCTGTCAATTATGTTTAGGCATATGAACCTACACATAATGAACTTTATCATCATCATAGAACATAAAACTGAATTACAATATTGAGAATTGTAATTCTATTCATTCGTTTTTCTACATCATCAAATTCTGAAACCCTCACTTGTTTGTTTTCTAGATTGATCATTCCCTTTTCCCTCCCAATTTGGGCATTCATATCTATCTCATGTTTTTAGTGTTTTTTAATTGTTTCTGGCAACATTACATGAGTGTGACCTATCAAATATTTTAAAAATAACCCAAAGTTCTTTTATCTTATGCTTCAAACACAAAATCTATGAGATATATCATTTACAAAATTAAAATTTATAACAATATTTTGAATCTTTGAAGAGATTTTAAACAAAACTATGTAAAATGTAACATAAGTATTTTTAATAAATCAAATATATACATTATGGATTATATTCTAACATCTATTCTAGAATGTATGTTTGCATAACTGAGAGATACCAATCAATATAATCAATAACACTAACATACTTAGTGGTCTTTGAAAAATAATTTCCTTTGAATATTTGCTTATATAGATTTTAGAAAGATCCAAATGAGAAATGATTTAACCTCAATAAAATGAAATTTACACGTTCCATTAATAAGTAGGTTCTTTTCCTTATTATTATAATATTTTAGTAAAATCATCCCCTTTTAACAAAAAGTTTAAGTTTTATTATAAATTTTTAAAGATATTTAAAATAAAGATAACTGACATGTTTAAATTTTACATGACATTAAGTCTCATATTTAAACCCACACTTGTTCTTGCTCTGGCTAGCTTTCTTGTTCTTGTTCGTTTTCTTGTTCACCCAATTTGTCTCTACTCTGAAAGACGTCAGACCGATCCGCATCGTGAGAAGAACTTGTTATTGATGCCTCCCATCTTTTATCGGCAGCTCAACCAGAGTGCCAACTCGGGAAGACTCCTGCTTGTTTGGATCTCTCTGTAAATGATGCATTATTATAAAATAGTCATTATATCAGTCGGCTAGACAATCTCGTACAGCATAACTTGTAATATTTATGTTTTAATAATATTTAATGTTATCTACCTCGTCCTGATCAGACTTGGGAGGAGAGGGAACCAGAACAAACTTATACATGTCATGCGCGTGGACGTTGTGCTTGCGCTTCGCTGAATAATTCATGGCTGAAAGAGAAGAATTTGCATTTAGGAGTCGGTAAATAGGTAAAAGGTGGAACTTAAGGCTTTATTTCCGATTCTTCCATATGAAAATGAATTCATTACGTGAATCTGATTCGCTTAAGATCATTTCCACTTAATCTCGTTCGACTTTGGATGGTTAAAATAAGATAATTACTCTTGGATAAAGAGTTGGTTAAACATAGAGAGTCAGTTAAATGAGTGATTGAGTTGTTGAGTGTTTGAGTGTTGAGTCAAGTCGAGTTAAGTGATAGATAACTTTGAGTGTGTGGTTGCATGTCAAGATATTTTAGGCAAGTAGCTAGTTGGAAAAGTATAAATACCCTTCACCGGGTTCATTGTAACCATCATGTTTTGGGTGATCAATAGAAGAGCCACATCGGCTCGTGTTTTATGTGTGAATTCATGATTTCTCTCCTTTGCCTTTCAAACAAATTGATATCAGAGCGAGGTTACAAAGAGATATGAAGAGCAGATTTACATTAATCTGTAGTCTATGTGAGAGGAGAGAAATTCATATTTTCTCGTTAACAATGATTACAGTTAACCGTGATTACCTTATGTCGTTTTGCATGCACGTGGATTCCATCATTGGAATTGTTAAAGGAGTAACGCGACAATTAATTAATGTCGAAGGTGCGTTAATAAACCGAAGAACACGTATCTATAGATGGTAAGGGCTAACGAACCTGCCATAGGGCATTAAATGCCCGCTCAGCTGCAAGCTCGTTAGCCATATCTAACACGCGCACGCGGTGACTTTCCGAACACTCCGTTCCCACCTCGTGTTATATGGCTAACGAGCTTGCAGCTGAGCGGGCATTTAATGCCCTATGGCAGGCTCGTTAGCCCTTGCCGATTACGAAGTCAATGTCTAAACATTTATCATAAGTTTATATACGTTGAGTGGGAATCATAGTTTATGTGCGTTGATTGGGAAGCTCGAAGAGCTCGTCAAAATTAAAGCTTGCTTTTTTGCTTTTTTTCCTCTTTTTTTGGTTGGTTTTTATATATAAATATTAAAAAAAAAAACTTTTATATATAAAAATAATATCAAGAGTTCTCATTAGGGTTTTTGGAAAAAGTTTTTTTTTTAAGTTTTTTAAGAAAAAATAAAAAAATTTAGGGTTTTATTGAAAATGGTATTTTTTTTTTTGAGTTTACAAAAGGAGAAACCTCTTTGAAGACAAAATTTCTAGAGAAAGATCGCTTTCTCAAATTTCCAGCTCTAGTTCCCACCGTTTACAGGGAAATGTTATGATGTGTGCGCCATTAAGATGGCGACCACGTTGTAGGCACATGATGTTTGGGATTATGTCTAGTTTGGGTTTTAAGAAACTAAGGATGAAGCAACAAAACGAGATCTTAATAATATAGAGAGGGATCAATGGAAGAAAGACAAGAAGAAGAATGCACAAGCATTGCAGCTTATCTAGCAGGGAGTGGACCACGTAGTGTTCCAGAATATTATGATCACGTCTTCAACAAAAGTAACATGGGATACTTTGGTGACAAACTATACAGGTATGGGCAAAGTCAATATTGTTAAGTTGCAGAATACCAGGAGAGATTTTTTGAAAGACTACAGATGAAGGAGACAGAGGACATCGATTCTTTCATGAATCGGGTCATAACTGTCATAAATTAGTTAAAGATTTATGGTGAAGGAATTAAATATCAAACAGTGGTTGAGAAGGTTCTCAGATCTTTGTCTACCAAATTTGATGTTGTGGTAGAAACAGATGGTGAGAAGATTACCTCCCATCAAAGAACTTGCTAGTACTTGTGAGTGTTGCATGTTGGGAAAGCAACACCGTGAATGTTTTCGAAAGGGAGTTTCATACAGAGCAAAGCATCTTCTTGAGCTAGTGCATACAAACTTGTGTGGACCTATGAGGGCACAGTCGATTGGTGGAAGTTGTTACTTCCTCACTTTCATTGATGACTACAATAGAAAGACATGGGTTTACCTCTTGAAGCAGAAGTCTGAAACTTTTGCAAAGTTCAAAGAATTCAAAGCCTTAACAGAGAACCAAAGTGATCGACACATCAAGGTATTGAGGTGATATCATGGTGGAGAATATGACTCAAAGGAATTCCATGATTATTGCAAACAACATGGGATCAGAAGACAATTTATAACTAGGTACACACCACAGCAGAATGGTGAAACATAGAGAAAGAACAAGACAATTATGAACATGGTAAGAAGCATGTTGAAAGGAAAAAACTTCTCTAATGAGTATTGGGCAGAAGTAGTTGCATGTGCTATTTATGTGATCAACATATCCCCAGGTACAAAGAGTGTGATGAACAGAGTACCAGAACAAGCATGATCAGGTATGTCTTGCAATGTATCTCATCTCAAAGTATTTGGATATGTAGCTTATGCACATTACCTAAGGAGCAAAGAGGAAAATTGGATGATAAAAGTGAAAAATTCATATTCACTGGTTATAGTGAGCAATAAAAAGCTTACAAATTATGTAACATTGTCACAAAGAAGACCATAATTAGCAGAGATGTTGTATTCAAGGAACAAGAGTCATGGAATGGAACTGTAGACAAATCAGTTGATGCACAAGTGCCACTGATGGAAGAATATGATGTAGCAGAAAAGGAGCAACAAGAATCATAGTTGAAGACACCAAACATAGACACACCAACAAGGACTCCAAGATTTTTAGAGCAGCATGGATCCTCAAGTAGATCAACAGATGAAGATTCTCCTAGCAATCAATCAGGTGATGAATCAAGCAATGGTAAGAGAAAGATGAGAAGTTTGGAAAATATTTATGATGATTTGGATGTTAGTTCAAATCTTGCATTGTTGTCATTCCAAACTTCTTCATTTGAAGAAGCAATCAAAGATGAATATTGGGTGCAAGCCATGGATGAAGAAATTGAAGCTATTGAAAAGAGTGACACATGGGATTTGGTTGATTTACCAAAGGACAAAAATCTCATTGGTGTGAAGTGGATGTACAAGACAAAGTTGAATGAGAAAGGTGAAATTGACAGATTTAAAGCAAGACTTGTAGCAAAATGATTCTCTTAGCAACCAGGAATAAACTTTGGAGAAATGTTTCCTCTAGTGCCCAGATTGGATATCATAAGAGCAGTTCTAGCCACAGTAACTCAGAACAAGTGGAAAGTATATCAGATGGATGTGAAATCAATCTTCTTGAATGGAATTCTAGAAGAAGAAATTTATGTGCAACAGCCTCCAGGTTATGAAGTTGAAGGTAATGAAGATAAAGTTTACAGGTTGAAGAAAGTGCTCCAGGGACTGAAGCAAGCACCTAGAGCTTGGTATAGTAGAATTGACAGCTACATGATCAAGAATGGATTTTACAGAAGCAACATTGAACCTACCTTGTACACAAGGGTAAATGAGCATGGACAGATTTTGATTGTTTGCTTATATGCTGATGACATGATTTTTACAGGCGATTTTGAGATAGATGAATTTAAAGCAGCCATGGTGAAAGAATTTGAGATGATAGATCTTGCTCTCATCAAAATATTTTCTCAGCATAGAAGTTGAGAAATATGAAAAATGAATTTTTATTTTTCAAAATAAATATTCCAAAGATTTGTTGAAAAGATTGATGATGGAAAATTGCAAACATGTCCCTACACTAATTGCAACAGGTACAAAGTTAAGCAAGGATGATGAAGGATCACATGTCAATCCAACCCTATTCAAAATATTGGTTGGAAACCTCATGTATCTCACAAATACAAGACTGGATATCATGCAAGGAGTGAGCTTGATTTCTAGATTTATGGAGACTCCAAAAGACACACATTAGAGTGTAGGAAAAAGAATTCTGAGATACATAGTTGGAACTAGAGATTGTGGCATAATGTATACAAGCACATAAAACAAATATTTGATTTGGTACACAGACAATGATTTTGCAGGCAGTTTGGATGATAGGAAGAGCACTTCTGGTTTTGTGTTTCATCTTGGTTCAAGTGTGATTTCATGGGCATCTAAGTAGCAGCCCATTATGACACTTTCATCAGCAGAAGCAGAATATGTACCAGCAACATCAGCAACATGTCAAGCAATGTGGTTAAGAAGAGTATTTTATGGACTCAAGTAGAAACAACAAGGATCAACAACAATGTATTGTGACAACACCTCAACAATTGCACTATCCAAGAATAGTGTGTTTCATCAGAAGAGCAAGCATATTGATACTAGATATCACTTTATTAAAGAACTTGTGAGCAATGGGGAAATTCACTTGAAGCCTTGTAAATATAATGATCAATTGGCTGACATATTTAGTAAGTCATTAGCACAAGATGTGTTTGAGTTTCATAGAAGAAACTTGGGAGTTGTAAGCCTAGCTGAGACATAGACAAGCAAGCATGTTTGAGTTGTAATGAGTTATGTTTTAGTTTAGCAATGGTAATTAAGGGGGAGTGTTAAAATAAGATAATTACTCTTTCATAAGGAGTTGGCTAAACATAGAAGGCTAGTTAACTGAGTGATTGAGTGCTTGAGTATTTGAGTGTTGAGTAAGGTCGAGTTAAGTGATAGATGACTTTGAGTGTGTGTGTTATGAAACCAGCTCACAAAAAAATAGAAAAGATAGTTGAACGCCTTAGAATTCAGCCTCTTCGAGGGGACAACCTCCTTTACATTACACAAATGAAAAATTCTTCAATGATTCAAAAGACAAAACCTCCTTTCTATATATAGGATTCTAAGGGGTCACAATATAACCAAGCCGTCCTAACAATAATAATATAACGGCACAAAAATAACAATAGAGGTATTCTATGGGGCATAGTAATAACAATATTGGGACAATAGGGGCACAACAATATTAATAAGGGATACAACTACAATAGTAATGTGGGTATCACTAGTATTATAGGGACCTAACATGCCCCTCTCCTTCAAAAAAGTGTTGTCCTCAACGCTTGAGTAGTTCTGGATGCTTATGTATAAAATTCTCATCCTCCCATGTGGAATCTTCAGTGGATAAGTTCTTCCACTTGATGAGATACTTCGAAATGGATCAATTTTGTAGCTGTCGAGTTCTTACTTCTATGACTACTTCCGGTTCTAATATAATTTTTCCTTCCTCGTCAAGTTCTGGAAATATTGTTTGAACTAGGAGCTTGTCGTCTATAACCTTCTTTAAACATGAAACATGGAAAACTGGGTGCACTCGAGAAGCTGTAGGAAGCTCCAATTTGTATGCCATAGTACCAATCTTTTGCAACACCTTGTACGGACCATAATACTTTGGTCATAATTTATTATCCTTCTTAGCTTCTTGAGGGACATTTGTTTATATGGTTGTAGTCATAGGAATACCCAGTCACCTACATCAAAACTTCTTTCATTGCGATGTTGATCTGCTTGTTGTTTCATTCTATTCTGTGCCAACATGAAGTTATCCTTTAAGAGTTGGAGAACTTGTTGTTGATGCTCGATGTGATGTTCCACTGCTTGAACCTTATAATTTTCTCTTAATAATGATGTGATGGATGGTGGCTTATATCCATAAAGTGCCATAAATGGGGTCATTTCTGTTGCAGTATGGAAGGAAGTGTTATACCACCATTCGGCCAGAGGAAACCATCTAACCCATTGTGTCTGTTTATTAGATACAAAGCAATGAAGATATCTTTCCAAACATTGGTTTACTATCTTAGTTTTCCCATCAGATTGAGGATGATAAGATGAGCTATGAGCTAACTGAGTACTAAGACAAGAAAATAATTATGTCCAAAAATTTCCAATAAAAATGGGATCTCTGTCACTTACAATAATCTTTGGGTTTCCATGTAGCTTTTGAATTGTTTCCATAAATGCAATAGAAACTATACTGGCTTTAAATGGATGTGACAATGCACAAAAGTGTGCATACTTGGTAAGTCTATCAATTACCACCATGATGACACTCTTTCTCTCAGACTTGGGTAAACTTCTGATAAAATCCATTGAAACCTCCTCCCAACGTTGACTTGGAATGGATAAAGGTTGTAATAGACCTGGTGTCTTAATTGTTTCAGCTTTATTTTGTTGGTAAACCAAACATTCCACCACAAACTTTTGAATATTTGATTTAAGGCCATCCCAAAAAAATTCCTTCTTAACCCTGTGGTAATTTTTTAAAAATCCTGAGTGCCCTCCTAAGGGAGAAGCATGCAATTCCAGAAGAATCTTTTGTTTGATTTGTGAATTCTTACAGAGGTATAAGTGATCTTTGTACCATAACGAATCATTTTTCCAGCTAAATGTATCAGATGTACTGGAATCTTGTTGTAACTTTCGAATAAGTGCCCACACTTCTTCGTCATTCTTCCATTCCCCCCTTGCTTCGTTTATCCAATCTGGTTGGATAATAGAAATGGCACACAACAATGATTCCACATCCTCATCCTTTCTTGAGAGTGCATCTCCCACAACATTTTGCTTCCCTTTTTTTAGATGATTTCAAAGTCATAACCCAACATCTTTGTGACCCATTTTTGTTGTTCTTCAGAGGATAATCTTTGTTCTAAAAAGTATTTAAGGCTATCATGATCCATTTTTACCTTGAAGTGTCTTCCCATTAGGTAGGGTCACCATTTCATAAGTGCATGTATTATTGCCAACATTTCCTTCTCATAAATAGCTTTGTGTAAATACTTTCGCTTGATTGGACGACTTTCAAAAGAAATATCTATTTCCTGAAGCATCACATTCCACAATAAAGGTTTTTGTGAAGTCTAGTGTAGCTAAGACCGGTGCTTGGCACATTGCCTCTTTAAGATGTTTGAAGGCCTTTGTTGCTTCTGGAGTCCATGAAAATCCATCTTTCTTCAATAATGTTGTTAGAGGTGCTGCTATTTTCCCATAATTCTTAAAAAACTTTCGATAATACCCTGTCAACCCGAGAAATCCTTGCAAATGCTTTATGGATGTGGAGATTTTCCATTCCTTAATGGCTTTAATTTTGCTAGGGTCTACCTTAACTCCTTCATGAGATACAATATGACCCAGATATTCCACCTCTTGTACTCCAAAGAAACATTTGGATCTTTTTGCATATAATTGTTTCTCCTCCAATAGTTGTAGCACCCTGTCAACATGTTCAACATGATCCTTCCAAGACTTGTTGTAGATTAGTATATCATAAAAAAATACTAACACAAATTTTCTAAGGAAGGGTTTGAAAATGGAATTCATCAAACCTTGAAATGTAGAAGGCGCATTGGTAAGGCCAAAAGGCATGACCAAAAATTCATAGTGACCCTCATGAGTTCTAAATGTTGTTTTCAGAATGTCTTCAGTCTTCATTCTGATTTGATGATATCCTGAACAAAGATCCAACTTGGTGAAGTAAAATGATCTGTTCAATTCATCCAATAATTTGTTAATGACAGGAACGGGAAACTTATCTTTAATACTGAGCTTGTTGAGCTCCCTATAATCCGGACACATGCGCCATGATCCATCCTTCTTGTGCACCAATACTACTAGAGCAGAGAAAGAACTTTGGCTAGGTTGAATTATACTAGCCTCTAGCATTTTTGCAACCATACATTCAATTTCACTGTTTTAGGAATAGGGATATCTATACGGCCTGATGTTTGGAGGAACACTTCCTGGAATCAAATGAATAGCATGATCATGATCACAAATAGGTGGGAGACCTTTGGGAGTCTCAAATACCTTGGAACGATTGTCCAATACTTTTTGGAGATCTGGAGAAATAGATGATTTTGATTTGGAAACATTTAGCGAACGTAATTGTGCAATTACACCTCGTTGTTCCTCTTTTAGAAGCTTTGTCATACCGTTAGAGCTGATTATCTTTCCTGGTTTCACTTCAATACCCCTTGATTCAACTTCCTTTCCTTCCACATAAAATTTCATGAAAAGTTCTTGGAAGTTAAAAGCTATTGTACCCAAGGATTTTAGCCATTGAACTCCTAGTACAACATTAACACCTCCCATTGGAATGGAAAGCATTGGGCTATTCAATACATATTCCCCCATGGATAGCTTGATATTATGGCACTTTCTAGAGCAATTTATCATTCCTCCAGTTGTAACCATCACTTGACACTATGGTGTTGGATATAGGAAGAAATTCAATTCTTTTGCTATCTTACAATGAATAAAATTGTGGGTACTTCCTGAATCAATCAACACTATTACCTTTTTCTTCTTGATATGTCCTTCTATCTTGATGGTTTGAGGAGTGGTAATTCCAGCCAATGCATTACAAGATATGGTTGGATTCATTTCTTCTTTATCTAGGCTTTGTTCCTGGAGTATATCCTCTTCTTTTGACCTTTCTTGTTCCTTTTATTCTTCCTCTTCACAATCTATGTAGAATAATTTCTTCTCAGCACACTTATGACCTTTATTGTATTTACTATCACAACTGTAACAAAGCCCTTTTGCTCTTTCTTCTTCCAATTGTTGTGGTGTCAACCTTATAGGTTGTGTAAGGCTAGGGGGCAACAACACTTCCATCTTTATAGTTGTGAGTGGTAGGCTTCCTGGTTGCCATAATTTTTCTTTCCATTTTTCTTGCTAACCTGAATGCTTTCTCCAATGAATTAGGTTCCCAAAGGCGAACATCATGTTGGATATTCTCCTTTAAAGTCCCTATGAACACATCAATCCTATGCTCCTCTAGAATATTTTTTACCCTTATGTTCAATTTTTGGAACTCCTCAATGTGCTCCATCATTGAACCCTTTTGTTTGAGACTTATCGATTGGATAAAAAAGGTGTTGCTTTTTGTATCGTCATAATGTGCTGTCATTTCTTCCATAAAAATTGCCCAAGTTACAATTTATTTATGAGAGCAAAGCCATTGATACCATACAAACTGATTTGGTTCCAAATATAAAGTTGCAATACGTACCTTTTCTATTTTTTTCACATTATGGAGATCGAAAAATTGCTCCATCTGTAGTATCCATGTTGCGGGATCCTTGCCATCAAACTTTCTCATATCGATTTTTGGAATATGGTGGGTCTTCAATCCAATATTACAGTCTATGAAATCATGATTAACATTTCTTTTGTTCTCATCATGAGTTTCCTTTACTACCCTTTCACCATTAGTGACCATTTCTTGTAGCAAGTTAATCAAATTTATCTTCAATTCTTCCATCTTATCATCCATGCCATCCATCTTAGCATCCATGCCATTCATCTTAGCTTCCATGCCATTATTTAAACCATTCATCTTAGCTTCCATGCCATACATATTAGCTTCTACATCTTTCTTTAAACCATCCATCTTAGATTCTGTTACTTTTTGTGCGAGTGACATTTGTTGCGCTTAGTCTCATAATTTTGATATATCATGTTGCATTTCTTCCTCTTCTTCATGAGTCATGCTAGAGCTTTCAGGTTGCTTAATAGGTGTTTACATTTTACTTCCTCAGGGCATCAATTACCAATAATAATGCTTTACTATGCCCTTTGAATTCCTTCAAACTAATTTTTCAAACCAAGCTTATGCAAAATTAAAAAAAAACTACACACCTTTTTTCAATTTGTAGGAGCTCAATATTGAATCTGATGTATCTCCGTAATTTCAGATCATCCAGTTTTAAAATTACGACCTGTAGTTGCCCTTTGTGTACTCTTTCAAATGCCACCAGTCTAATCGAATTTAGATTCTCCAAGGCAGAGTTATGCACAATCTCCCAAGTTGACTTGATTATAGACCTTTTTAGAAGAGAGAACTTGTATGAAGTGCCACATGTCACTATTTTGACCTTAGTATCTAAAAAATAAAATATACACAGGAAACTACAGTCCGTCCTCTTTCTGTAAAGTCCTATGAAATTTCAATCTGATGCTCAAAACAAAAGTTATGATGATTTTCCCTAGGTTACCTGTTTGGAATGAAATTCAGGAGTCTGCAAAAAGGCCAACTTCCTCAGACCATATCTCCACAAATATAGCAAGAAACACTCTGAAATTCTGACTCGAGGTTCATAACGATTTCGGCCCACATGAGTTTTTTTTTTTGGAGCAGTGAAACCCTAGAATTCAAAGCTCTGATACCAAATGTTATGAAACCAGCTCACAAAAAAATAGAAAAGATAGCTGAACGCCTTAGAATTCAGCTTCTTCGAGGGGGCAACCTCCTTTACATTATACAAATGAACAATTCTTCGATGATTCAAAAGACAAAACCTCCTTTCTATATATAGGAGTCTAAGGGGTCACAATATAACCAAGCCGACCTAACAATTATAATATAAAGGCACAAAAATAACAATAGAGGTATTCTATGGGGCACAGTAATAACAATATGGGACAATAAGGGCACAACAATATTAATAAGGGATACAACTACAATAGTAATGGGGGCATCACTAGTATTATAGGGACCTAACAGTGTGGTTGCATGTCAAGATATTTTAGGCTAGTTGGAAAAGGATAAATACCGTTCATCACGTTCATTGTAAGCATCATGTTTTGGGTGATCAATAGAAGAGCCACAACTAGTGTTTTATGTGTGAATTCATGCTTTGTCTCCTTCGCCTTTCCAACATGGATTCCTCTAAGCTCATTTCTGCTTAACCTGTGATATCCTCTCTTTGGGTTCATCTTCCTCAAATCATTGTTTCGACTGGTCCTAATGAAGTATTGAGGTATTGGCTGGCCATTTTTGAGATATTGGGGCGCATATCGTGCTGATAAGGCTCTATGCTGGTGTGGAACTGGAACTTCCTCCATTTGGCTTTCCACTTTCATATCCTCCTACTGATTCTATGCATCTTTTCAGCTGTCCCTAGCGGCTAAAGTTGGATATCGTGCTAGGCCTATGTGCTCCAGATAACTTTAATGCCATATCATGTATCAATTCATTTATATTAATAGAACTTACTAGTAAAAGAAATATTCAAAGAGTATATTATTATTTGAAAAAGAAATAAGAAATTGCATTATTGCCCATAACATTTAAAAGAAATCAAAACTCGATCACCCTATAGTGCATTCCTTTGAAATTGTACAAACATGACTAACAGAAGGAAAACTTGGCACTAATTTACAGGAAAAGCCCTCTTAAAAATAATGTGTAGGAAACTGTCGATCTCTCTTGTAACTTATATGACTAATTAAATTCATTTCTACATAAAATTATAGAAAGATACTTTAAAATTTAAACCTGAGCAGTAAAATTCCTTATGGCCTCCCTGGATGCAGGTGATGATTGAGTGTGTGAGACATTCTCGTTTGCGGCAATCAATGAGTCATCATTTAACGACTATGAACATGGCGTGCACGACAAAATTTACATTAGAATGACATCAAATTTGGGGTGCAAAATCCAACCCCGACTCATTTTTCGCGATGCTGAAGATCCTTCTACTCTCCTCAGAAACCTTTAAGCTCTGAATCATGATCTGACCCCTCTATAGCTGCCGGTTAAATTATTTAAAAGTTTGTTAAATAGCAGCACCACTTTTTCACAATTATTGCATTTGAGAATCGAGGATTCAGGTGATGTCGCGAAGATGTCTATTCAATCTCTCAAGATATTATTTTAGCCATTATTCCACGTAGTAATTTAGAAATTATAATAACGCAGTCATTTCCTAAGCTCTTATCTCCTAAAAAAAGAAAAAGAAAACAAACGCCGTACTGAGGCTGAGAAGATTCCCACCATTTTGCATGTCTTTTCCAAAAATAATGAAGCATGCAGATAACGTATTTGTGGATGCTCGATTTTCTATTATTTTACGAAAAGATAAAAGGTATGGAAATAACATTTTTGTGAATACAATTATTTGTTGTCCTTTTGTGATGTGTTTGTCCCGCCTTTTTAGTTTGACTAGTTTGTCAACAATGTATGCATTTTTTCTATTTTAAATTTTATTTTGTTCATAGCTATAAATTAATTTCATAGAGATGTGGTTAATGAGTATGTTGTGATTGATGTCAAAGGAGGCTCCTCCTTTGGAAGTTTGATGATATTTTGAGTTTATTGAGTATTTGTTAGGGGATGAAACAAGTTTATAGAGGTTTTTGTGAGAGTTTTACAATGGTTCTAACAGTCTATGGCACTTGATTTAAAGTCTACTAGCGCAAAAAATGGGTTAATGTGCAACTCTATTGGTGGATTTCGTAGGTAGTGTTGAGGGATGTGTGATTAATGGCAGGAGAGGATTCAACCTGCATGAAGTTTAATGATATATGGTGCACATGTTGTCAATTATTAATTTGGAGCTGCCCAGATCCAATGATCCTTGTAGGTAGTGGGGCCATCCCATGATGCCAAAGGTTAACACGAGGGTAAGCCAAAGCCAAGGCCATGGTGGTTTAATGTAGGGTCGATCGATAGCCATGATTGGTGTGGATCACATCCACCCAAGTCCAGTACTGCAATGCTCTTGATGTTATCAGTAGGCGGACTTGTGTGGTCTTGAAATGTGGCAGGATGATGTAAAATTGTCGGTAATTTCTTGACGTGGCTAGTACACAGAGTATGATGTGGACCAATGTTGCCTCAACATGTGGCAAGTTATGATACATATAGCATGACAAAGACAAGTGGTAGGACTCAAATTACGTGACAGATAGCATGACTAGTAAGACAAGGACATGTGGACATAACAACATGATGTGGCAAGCCCACGTAGCAAATCATGTGGATAACATGACAAGGATGACATGGCGACACAATATGGCCAGTAGGATGAGGACATGTGGATATGAAAACATGGCATGGGGAGTCCTCTTAGCAAGTTAGGTGGATAGCATGATGATGATGACATGGCATGGACAACAGGAATGTGATGTTAACATTTATGGTGATGTGGTAGAGTATGACATGTGATACATGGCATGGAAAACTAACATTTTTGGATGGCTAACCGGGCCATCTTTTGAGTGACAGGTGACATCACTCAAAGGGTGACATGTGGCACAATGATCTCAATAATTCATTTTGTTGATGTCAACATGAATTCAACTAAATTGTTAAGAACATGATCATGAGATCAGGTCACATGGAAAATATATTATGATCCCAAGGGCTAAAAGGCTAGAGCAACACTAGTGGTAAGCACACCATTTTGAATGTGGTCCTATGAGTTAAAAAAATAAGTAGTCGAGGGCGTCGACGTTGACCTTTGGGAAACAGAGTTTCATCTCAGTAAGAACATGAATTTGAAGGTGGTCCTATGGGCCACCATAATGGCCCTCGAAGGGCATCCACGTCGGTGTTGGTCAAAGCACAACATTGATTTGTAATTGATCATGGTTATGTTTGATAGGTTTGGGTTGGCCCCGATCCAAATTTAACTATGTAAAACTATATATATGAGTGCCAATTTGATTGAAAGGATGTATGCGTTCTCACTAAGCATCATGATGACATCTAAAGCAAGGTTGATCAAGTGATGGAGATCTTGGAGCCAGTGTGATAGCGTGAAGAAGTCGAGAGTTGAATTTCTAAGTTTGTTTGTGTGGGTAGGCTTTGAGTTATCACTGTGGAGTATGCGCTATCTCAATTGGAAGCTTTAGCCATCACTATGACCTATCTCTATTGGATGCCTGAGCTATAGCTACATAAGCTATCTCTGCGGGAGCCTAAATTATTTCTATGGGAGGACAATCTATCTCTATGGAAGCTTGAGCTATCACTGCTGGAGGATAAGCTATATCTAGTGTAGGGACAAGCTATTTCTATGAGACGAAAAGTTATATTAGTGGAAGATCGAGCTATCATTGTAGGAGGACAAGCTATCTCTGTTGAAATCCTGAGTTATTCCATGGAGGCCTGAGCCATCACTATGGGAAGACAAGCTATCTCCGTTGGATACTCAAGCTATCTTTGTTGGAGACCCGAGCTATCTTTGTTGGATTCTTGAGCTATCACTGTGGGTGGATGAGCTATATTTATATACACCTAATCCATTGCTGCAAAATCTATTTTTGTTGGAGGCCTAAGTTTCATTGTGGTTGGGTGAACTATCTTTGTGTAGGTCTAAGCTATAGATGCACAAGCTATCTTTGTGGAGGCTAAGAAAAAAAGGAGGTAGGGAAAAGGATTGAAAACTTGCATTGCTTATGTGGAGTCAAAATGCTTGAGATATTACTATAGGGGATTACCCATTTATGTTGTAAATTGAGCACACAAGGTTGAAGACCAAATCATTGGAGAAAATTTCATGGTTTTATGTGGAGCAAAAAGGAACAAGTAATCATTGCAGAGGACCAATTATCTTTGTTGAACATTGAGCACGAAAAAGGTCGAAGGACAAATCATTGAGTTTGTATTGACCTACATGGGTATTATCTAAGCCTAAACCAAGCTAACACTACAATAACCTGAGCATGTGAATCCAAAGCTTTGTTTGCACTAGAAGTTTCTCTTTTGTTCAAATTAAAACTAGGAGCACAACTATTGTATGTAGGGACATGTTTGAGTAATTCAAAGGGTTGTTCTTATATTCAATCTCTCGTAGTTCTTAATTCAGTGACCAGGTATGAGATTGCTTACTACATAGTCCAAGTATATTCATGATTAAATTTTGTTGAGTATAAAGAAGAAACCAAAGCCACTACTGGAAAACTAGAATTAGAGTACATTGTGTTACGGGGATGTGTTAAGTTTCAAATACAAAATCAGTATGGTGAATGATTTCTCGTGAATATTGATTGGAATACTTGTGTATCCAAGTGTGAAAATGTTATGAAAAGGGAAGGTCCACTATAATTTCTAAGGTTAGTGCTTCAATTAGGTTGTAGCCTAAAGCAAGTTCATGCTTGCACATCTACGAGCTTAGTGCCTCAACCAGGCTGAATCCCAAAGCAAGTCGGTGCTTCCATATCATTGAGGTTCATGTGTTAATCAGCTTGTAGCCTAAAGAAAGTTGATTCTTGCATGCATGAAGGGGTTGGTGTCTCCTCCTGATCAGTACCAGTAAAACATTGTAATCAAGGAGTGAAAAAGATAAGAATATTTGTGGTATTCTCTTGCAAGGGTTTCCCTGCATATTTAGAATTCTTGTTTATTCATGTGATTATTGATTCTATTTATGCATTGCTTCTATCTATGATATTGTTTAAATTTTCCACTACATTGGCTCACCCCCTCTTAGTGTTATCATAAATTTGAATAGATGGAATATTGATCAATTATTCTTTTGTTTATATATTTTTATGAATAATTTTTTTGTATAATTAGATGACTCTTTCTTAACTATCTCATAATAAAGGTTGCATTATCAAGTTTATTAATGTAATTTCATGTAATGACATAATTTCAAGAACTTCAATATGAATGCAAACTTCTATAGGTGTTTGGAATCCAATGTATGTTATGAGGTGTCTCAATCTCATTTATACAAGTTAATAATATGCCTTATATTATTGATTGACTAGTTGATCAAATTACCGCTACAAGTGTCGTTGAAATCTTAGTGTCTCATAAAAATAAGATCGATGAGACAAGCTAAAGTGTTTTAGAAATCGGTGTCTAATATTTACCACTAGATACTAATAGAAAACCTAAGGAAATTCTCATAGATATCAATTTTTTTAGATATGATAATATTTATTGTTTGGGTGATGGTTGTTCAAGGTTTTGATCAAGGTTTGGGCTCAGGACATGGAAAATTTTAGGGGCTAAGCTTCACCCAGTGGGCTTATTTTCCATGATTTTTCCACAAAAAGATTTGCCAAATTCGAATTTTTATACAAGATGATTCACCAAAATTTTAGAATATAAAATTATTTTACCTTAAAAATCGCCAACATTATATAGAGACTATATATAAAATCATTATAAATTTGAATAATTTTACAAATATATCAATAAACATTTTATAGTTTGCATATTAGGGATTAGTGAGATTCGCCAATGTTTTTAAACTTCAAGAAAATTTTCCATCCTTAAAATTTTCCTTGGTTAAGGAAGTCTAGGAACCTTAAATTATCATTGTGTTAGTACCTAAAACTGAAAAAATAAAACCAACAAAACTTCTCTAGGTTTTCACATTGAGTGGAGTGTTTTTATTACTACTAGATTGTTTGTTTATCATGTTTGAGTGATTTTTCCATCATGATCCTTCTTAACTTTCAACCCTAAAACCCAAAAAAAGAAATTCCTAAAATTTAACATATCCATGGATTTTAAGGGGATTATCATCATTTGAGTAGGGGATGGAATGATGAATGAAACCATGAGATATATTAAATTTTCTAAAACATAAATTGACCATGACATTTGTCACTATACATTAATAGTGTTAGCTAGACCTATCTAGTCATATACCACAAAATACAGTTACAGTACTATAGCGCACTACTAACACCATATTTGGTGCCACCCTACAATGAGTATTTTGCTAAAAAAGTACTTATGGATGAGACTTGAAAAGAACTTGGTGAAGAAGATCATCTCAGTCATAGTAGAGGTCTCTTCATTCTTCCTTTTTGGACTTCTTCTTTTTACTTTATCCTAGTTCTTCAATGATATGGGCTTATTCCCTTCCTCTTTTGTTGTTGTCCTTCTTGAATTTCGGACAATCTCTTTTATAGTGCCCATACGCATGAAAACCATAACATTGAACATTGGCCATATTCTTCTTCTTTTTCTGAGGACCAACCTTCCTAGAATTCCCTTTTCTTTTAGTCATGAACAATGTACACTTTGAAACGGGAACTGTAAACTCAAAACGGGAACTCTGGCGAAAAAACCTCAAAAAAAATCAAAAACAGTGTTAAAAACGAAAAGTGTTGACACTGGAATAACACCTTTATCTTTCTTGGGTAAATTTTCAACTTGCTTTAAAAATGGTGGCGAAAACCAAATTTTTGCGCAAGAATTGTCCAAAAAACACCCTCAAAACGAAAAGTGTTAACGTTGGGAAAACAATTTTTTTTTTCAAAAGTAAAATTTCAACATTTCGAAATAATGGCGTAAAATTTTTTATCATGACCTCGAAAAACATTAAAATTTAAAAGAAATAATGAAAACATAAAACAAAATAAAAATAAAAATAATTAAAACAATGAAAAACACAAAACAAAAAAAAAGTTAAAAAAAATTAACAAAACATAAATTAAAATATATACTAAAAACAAAACATAAAATAAAAATTAAAAAAATGAAAAAAAAGGTTGTCAAATATATAAAAAAATCAATCATAAAAATATATAAAAAAGAAAAACAAAATTAATGATAAGAATAAAAAAATAAAAATAAAAAAATAAATAAACATTATAAACAAATAAATAGTATATATATATATATATATATATATATATATATATATATATATCTTCTAAACCATTAAAAAAATTGGCAAAATTAAATAAATAAATATATATGGAAAAGAAAAAATAACATTTAAAATAAACTAAAAATTAAGTAGGTAAAAAAAAAAAGATTAAAAAAAAAAAAAATTAAAAACAAATTAGATTTAAAAAAAATAGAAAAATAACAAAAAAAAAACTACTAAAATTAAGATTAAAATGTTGATTACTTAAAATATATATATATATATATATATACAAAAAAGACGAAAATACAAAATAAAAAATGTAAAAAAAAATTATCTCATAAACCATAAAACAATTTGAAAAGATAAATAAATAAATAAATTAAATATAAATATAAAATTAAGTAAAGATAGAGAAATTGAAAAAAAAACATTATCGAAAATTAAAAAAAAAAGAAAAAATAAAAAAATAAAAACAAACTAGTTTAAAAAAAAAAATTACGAGAAAAAATAAAAAACTAGTAAAATTAATATAAAAAAAAAAAAAAACTCCAAAAAAAAAAGCAAAAAAATATGAAAATTATTTAAAAAAAACCAAAAAATGTTAAAATGTAAAAAAACCAACAAAATTTTAATATTAATTTTTTTTTTTAACAATTTCTTTTCTTATTAAAAAAAATAAAAAAAATCATTATCGATTATCGTGGTGGCGCGACCGTGGGCGGAGGCTCCTGTTTGGTGGCGGGCGTCCGATTCCGGGCCTGCGTCCACGGCCGAGCCACCACGGGCGGCCGGGGAGCAGACGTCTGATTCCTAGCCCCACGACCGCCCGTGGTGGCATGGCCATGGGCAGAGGGTCTTGCGTGCAGGCCCTCCACCCACGGCTAAGCCACCACAGGCGGCCGGGGGCGGGTAAACCCATTTTTTTTTTTATTTTTTTTTAAATAATAAATATAAATTTAAAAATTAAAAACTAATTTTTTTTATATGTATAATGTTTTTTAAAATAAAAATTATACGTTTTAAAATTTTAAATTAAAATTTTTTAAACTGTATAATTTTTTTTAAATAATAATTATATATTTTAAAATTTCAAATTAAAAAAAAAATGTTTTAAAATTTTTTTAATATAATAATTATTTCTTAAAAAAAAAAAAAATTGTTTTTAAAAAAATCGATAAAAAAAAGAAATTAAACTTTTTATTTTTTTTTAAATGATTTTTTAAAATTTGTAAATTTTAAATTAAAAAATTTAATTAGTTTAAAAATATTTTAAAATTTTTCTAATGATATATATATATATATATATATATATATATATATATATATATATATATATATATATATATATATGAAAAAAATTTGTTTTAAAAAAAAGGTTAATAATAATAATTAAAAAAAAAAATTGTTTAAAAAAAAAATAAATGTTAAAATTTTTTTGGTTTTTTTATATTTTAATATTTTTTTGTTTTTTTTTTTAAATAATTTTCATATATATATATATGTGTGTGTGTGTGTGTGTATATATATATATATTTTAATTTGAGTTAATTTTTTTTTTAATATTAATTTTACTAGTCTTTAAATTTTTTTTCGTTATTATTTTATTAATTTTTTTTTTCAACTAGCTTGTTTTTAATTTTTTTTGCCCCTAGTTTTTGCTAATGTTTTTTTAATTTCTGTATTTTTTACTTACTTAATTTTATATTTATATTTTTTTAATTTTATATATATTTTTTTTTCCAAATTCTTTTATGGTTTATGAAATAATTTTTTTTTAACATTTTTTTTTCATTTTTGTATTTTTATATATGTTTTTTAGAGACAATTATTTCATATGAATTGAAAATTTAATTAACGATGTATAAATATGTAGAATATCAAAAATGCAAAATATCAACCTTCTTTAAATATGCAAAACAATAAAAACTTCACTACAAAAGAAAATAAAAAATAAAAATAAAAACAAGAAAATATGATGAAGAAGACTACTTCCAAAGTTATTAAATTTACAAAATAATTATTTACATTTCATACATCATAAAAGTAAAAGTAAAAAAAAAAGCCTCTTAAAAAAAGGGCATGGTGTAGAATTACCACTTTTTAAAATCAACATCAAAATCACTACCATTTTAAAACGCAATGTACATAAAAAAATTGATAGTGCCAAAAACTATGTTATAAAAAAAACATGTGTGTTCTGCATCACCCCTTTTCAAAATCGGGTCACTTTTTTGCTATCTCTACAAAACAGGTAACAGTATCAGTTCCCGTTTCAAAGGTTACATTGTTCATGGTAGCAAATGCTTGTGCTTGTTCACTTGATCCTACATAATTTTTTTCCTTTAGCCTAGTTTCTTCGATTTTTCATAATGACCATAATTCATTGAATGAAGTAGCTTCTTTCTTTCCATAGATGTTTTATGTGAAGTTGCCCCATTACTCTAGTAGTGCATTGAGCACTATGGTAGTCATTTCCCTGTCAGACATTATTTCTACCAATTCTTGGAGTAGGTCTCTTATTTCTGACACCCTGACAAAATTTGAGGTTATTCCTTCTTCCTTAGATATCTTCATTTTGTAGAGTTATTTTCTTAGTGATATTACTTCTTCAGTAGTACTCACGGAGAATAGTCCCACCAACTTGTCATATATCTCTTTGGCCATTTCCAGCTTTGATACATAGTGTATGGGGGATTCCTTGATGGACTCAATGAGAATCCTTTGAGCCCTTACTTCCCCTTTCATGTACTTTGCAAGTGCTTGAGATTCATCTTTTGGAGGTTTGGTTATTAATCCCTTACCATGTTCCATGACTTCATTTTCTATGAGGATCAAATTGGTCCTCTTCGTCCATGCTAGAAAGTTATCTGAACCAACCAAATTGTTTCTGCCCTTGCAAAAAGACATTTACACTGATTCAGATGTAGACATAAAATTACTTACTTGAGAATATGCTCCTTGATGACAATATATTTAATTTGATACCTTCTTGATCTTTGATGATGTGATTATAAAATATGTCTTCTTGAAGAATATGTCTTCCTTCAAAATGATCCTTGACCCAAGGAGAAGGAGATCATATTGAATATTCGATGATGATAACAAATTCTTTCTTCTATCTTTCCCTGGGTGAGTAGACTTCAATATGCTTTGCTTGTTGAAATTCTTGAATTTTTGTAAGGTAAGATCTATTGATGTCTTCTTTCTTAAGATGGATATTTAAGAGAGATTCCAAAAATTATTCAAGTGTATACTCTTTCCTTGAGCAAGCTAGGGTATTGATACTTCCTTCAAAATGCCTTGGAGATGAAAGGATATTCTTGATGCTTTGATGCCCTTGATTCCCTTCTATAAATTTGATCCTTGAATGCTTGAGTGTCCTTTGTTGAGATGCCCTTCGTTGGCTTGTCACCTTAGCTATGATATCATGTTAGGGTAGAGAGAAGAAATGATTTCTCTAGTAATGAAAACTGCTTGTCAATCATTTTTCTTTCTTAATTAGATTCTTCTTTGACTTGTTTATTATTATGAAATCTTCTTCATAAAACAACCATCAAACCATAAAGAACAATGAGATAAAGGTCCACACAAGATATAGGTTGTCAACTAGGGAAAAAACCTTTCCAAGCTTGAGAGGAAAACCCACCGAATTCTTCTTCTGATAGAATCTTCAATTGATGACTTCTAAGACTAAGATCCTTGCCCTAATAACCTCTCCAAGACAAAGTCAGAAGACCTTTTAAACAACTTTTCTTCTTATCGAAGTCAACGTTAGTCTTGAACTTACTTCTTGCATCTCTTTTCTCGGCTAGTTTGAAACTTGACCTCTTTACATGAACCTACAGTTTTTGGCCTCTATTAAACCACTACAATTTTGCACGTGTGAGATAATTGGAGGTTCCTTCACTTCGCTTGACCTGAACACTTCTTCTTAAGATATCGGCTAGAAGGAATGCTTCTTTTGTGACCTTTGTCTTGGCTTCTTTAAGGACTAATGTGACCCTACTATAGAAACCCTAACTGTAGTTACACGTGTGGGAGGAGAAACCCAAAAACAACACAAAATCCTTCAATCTTCTTCTCCTTATATTTGCTACTTGAAGAGGCTATCTTCCTTCCTTTTTCACACTTCTTTATTCTTTTTGGATGCTTCGTTGATGATGTCCAAAATGAGGTTGAGTCCTCCTTTATATAGTAATCTTCCTATGTAAATAAGTTGACTTGTCCTCATGCCTAGGCCGACATCTCCTTCTAGAGCTATCCACATCTTCTTTGGAAGGCCGACTTGTTTGAGTACTTGTGACAATTTGTTCGGAGGGTCTTTTCACTCTTATAATGACTCAAATAAATATGTAACATGACGTTAAAGGGTCTCCGATACATGGCAAAGACTCAATCGACTGAATTTATGACTTAATGACCAATCCTAAGAGATCGCTATGGGAGCTTGATCTATATAAAAATAAAAGTCCTTGAGCATGAAACCCATGACTCAAGCATGAAAAAATTATTTTTATTTTTTCTTCTTTAAATCAATTACCTAAAATCATGATTACACATGTCGTTATGAAAACCATACCTAGTTACATATTTCAACAATATTAGCATCAAAGTTGCCTCTTATTAGAGTGAAAAATGCATAATGAAATTTCCAAAACTGGAATGAAATATTAAACTAAATTAATCAAATTTGTATTTTCAATCATTAATTATAATTTTTAATTTTTAATTATCACTGATTATTTAAGTATTATTATAATTGAATCAATTAATAATTTAGTTTTAATTACTTTTCTATTATTATTATTTTTATAATTTTTAAATGTTATTAGATTGAATTCATCGATTATACTAAGTAGCAATCATGGGAAAAATACCATGTATGTCAAATGCAATGATGAAAGTTTAAATCAAGTCATACAATAACCATGCAATATTTTCTTCATATAAACAAGTGACATGCTACCACCTTAAGGAATATGTACATGGTCTCCACTTTGTGAATTATGATATAGCATCTGGTTGGACATTAGATAAACGAACACTTCCCATGTGTTTTGCAACATGGACTAATCACCTCTCATGGATCCTTATCTCTAGCGATGTGATTATTGACTAACACTTGCGGGTTTTGGTCTAACGACAGTCGTGATGCCAACAAGTGGTATCAGAGCGTAGATTACGAGTTCGATACACACCCAACTTGCATTGGTGGGAAGATTTTTGAACATTGGATAAACCAACACTCCCCATGTGTTTTGCAACATGGACTAACCACCTCTCGTGGATTGTTGTCTCTGGTGATGCGATCATTGACTGACATCTTTGGGTTTTTGTCTAACAACAATTGTGATTCCCAACACATCCACATTTGTGGGATATTAAAAAATACCATTAATTTTACTAGATATTGATAAATTCCTACCACAATCCTTTTGTTGAAACCCCCTCCTAATATTTAATTCCAATAAAAAAAAAACCCTTCTTCTTACCATATATCCCTTGTGGGGAAATGTGAAATTTGTACACAACTTTGCATAAAATATATGTACACATAAGAAAATGAAATGAATTCGACATTGAAATTTGATTGAATTGTTTTTATTTTCTTTCTGATCTTTTGAACCCTCCTACTCCTCTCTATGAAAAGAAAATAACAAAACAACATGAGTTCATTTAAGAAAAAAAGAATCTATAGCATTCAAAAATGTAATAAAAGAACATATAGGTTAAAAAGTTGTCAATACCATTTAATCCCTCCAAATCACTCTTGTCATCATCACTTTTGAATAGTAAAATATATTCCAATTAATGAATAAATAATTTCAACTATATATAAGTTAAAAAGTAAATATATAACTAACAATTAATTACTGAAGGCATGGGTTGTTGAGCAAGTGTTGTCATTGATGTCAAGCCTAAGGAGATTGTTGAGCATGTTGGTAGTTGTAGATGGTTGTGTCAAGTTTAGGGGGACCCTCTTAAGTGTGCTAATGTGTGTTTCTACCTAGTTAAGATCAATGATACAATCTATATTTGAAGGACTTTTGTTTACATGTAAATTATTCAAAAACGCATGCAAAGTGTTTAGTTGGATAACCCTCTCAAATATTTTTCCAATGGTATATGGAAATTATTCGAACTCCCAAGGGTTGATGAGAAAAAGTGAATTGAAGTGAAGGTGTGTTTGGAAGAAATAGAAGGATTCAAAGAATCCGAGCATCCAGACAACTTAACGGGTTGTATTATTCTTCTAGAACTTGATTCATCTAGGAAATCTCAGGGTCGTATTATTTTTCTAGAACCAGATTCATCGAAACATATTCGGGAAACAAAAAATATCCGAGACATTTTGTATCCAGAAAATCTAGTGGTTTCATTATTTTTCTAAAACTAGATTTTCTCATTCATAGGAGGTGGATACTATCTGACATGAAAGTATAGGTAATATGATAAATGGCGCCAAGTGGTAGTGACTTATAAATGGCCATGGCAGGACACTCTATGAACATGACACATGGAAGGAATATTTGATCATTTTGGGTAACATGTGGCGATGATGTGGCATGAGACACGATGAGCCCCAGTATTGAAACAAGAATCTTCCAACTCCCAAGGCTACCAACTTAAATTGTCAACCCGAGGTTCGTAGAAACTTAACAGGTGTCGGAACTATATGTGAAACATAAAATGTGTCCTTCTTTAGTTGATATGATGTAATGGAGTGCATGTCATGAAATCAAAGCCTAACTAGTTGTAAAAATGGAAATGTTACTTTGAAAATAAATTAATCCTAAGCAAGAACAACAATTTGTAACTGAAATCCTAAGAGCATGAATTCAAATAAATAGGCCTAATCTACTTTGTAAAAAGGCGTGCCCTAATTGCTGTTTATTCTTCATAAATAATGGATTTAGACCCTAAGGGTTATGATTCAAGCCTAGGAGACAAAAACCAAGCTTTTGGGTCAAATCTAGTCAAGTTTACACGTGCTGCAAGAGTGTTACAGGCAGTTGCTACAGGCGAAACAAAGTTGCTATACAAGGAGATAATTCACCGAATGACCAATTAAATCAAATGAAAATGGGATGGGGAAAATTTTGTTATTAATTAGGATTTCTTAAGACTCCATTTCAAGTGGAATCACTCCAAAATTCCCTTGTTAATACTTGCTAAAAAATATCAGAAAATTACTACTCTAAAAACTAGAAATTCAAGAACTAGTGAGCTAGTTAACATATCAAATGCCTAAACTAATCAAGCTCAAATGAATTAGGGTAAATTTTTTTATCAAACTGAATGTTCTTATGACCTAATACAGGTGGAATAAACTCAATTGAATCTCATTAAGATGTTCTAAAAAATAGCAGAAAATTACTACTTTTTCTACAAGCGACTTCCATAAAATCTAGATTTGTGAACTAGTAAACCAATACAAGTAGTTCAATGATAACTATGAATTTCAAAATCTATTCTAACGATGTATCATGATTTTGAGTCTTTAAATGAAATAAAAAATAATTTACTTCAATCATTTAACCCAATCCTACAACAGAAAAAACATCAATACTAAAATGAAGAAATAGGAAAAACAAGAATAAGAGATGCATGTGAATAAGAAGTTAAAAGAAGAAAATTGAATTATACAAAAGAGATATGAGGCTCTTGGGATGGCCAAGCCCAAGGATAATAATAGTTATATGAATGAAACCAAGCTTTAGAAGCTAAAAGTAGCACCAAATTTCATTATTTGAATCAATCCAGGTACATCCCTACTAAGAATGAAAATGGAGCTGGGAAAATACAAGTTTTGTCCACAGGAAGACTAAGAAATACATTCCTCTAGAGGAAAATTAGAATTGGTACTTACAAAAAATGATGAGGAAGAATTCTCCTTGAAAGGAGGAAACTATCCCCTCCAAAGTCCCTCAAATAGTCGATTTGGATCCCAACACTAGGAATCTGCATTAAATGAGAGGGAAGACATTCCTATATTTTGCAAATAACTAGAGCTCTATAATTTGTCAATGATTTCATGACATGTTGTTCACTTATTATCCAATCTTGATCCTCCTGTAGGAGGGAGAAAATCCCTATATTATCTCTTCCTCCAAATCTTCATAATCTGCCCAATATTCTCACAACATTCCACAAAAATAAATAATATTAGGCAGAAATATGCAATTATCTCTAAACCTTCCTAATGAACATATTAAAGTTAAAAATATGTCATCTAATGCAAAAAGAGAGATTTAATGTGTTGAAGGATGGTTAGATGGGCCTTAATTTATGTCTAATTTGGAGGCCCATCATACCCCCCTGCTTGAAGTGTTTCTCATACTTTGAGCAACTTAGTGACCTAATTGTGGCTCATTCACGACCCTGGTGGCCTCTCTGATCTATCCTGTAGTTTTCCAACACTAAAACGTAGCAAATTTCAACTTTCTTGTAGCAACTTTCTGCCTTCCTATAGTAGCTCTTTTCCTTCCTGTAGTAGGGCATATTCTTCTTTTAGTTGTTTGGTCATGGCTCCTGTGGTGTTTGGATTCTTTTGAGAGGCTTGGGGATCCTTTATTTTGGATTGGAGGGAGGTTATCTCTTTAGTTTCCTTCTTACTCTCATTTTATCATTTTTTCTTATTTTTTTCATGAACTTTTTCTTTTTTTTCAACCTTTTATTTTTCCTTTCCACCCTCTTCTTCTTTTGCAGAGGCATCCCTGACTGTCTCTTCATGTCCATAAAAGCTTCTCTATCCATGTCAACAAAATTTGTACATGTATTCTCAAGGTTTGTGCAAGGGAAGCCTGCTGTCAATTATTAATTTTAGAGCACTTAGGAATTCGACTTATGGCAAGAGAAGGAATGATTCCCCTTCCTTGCATCCTCCTTAAAAATTCTAGGGTTTTGTGGCCAAAATGCTAAAGATAGGGCCCCTTTTGTCCTCTTGGGACAATCCTGTAGTAGGCAGACTGTCTCCTGTAGCAACCCTATTTCTCCTATAGTTGCACTATTTTCTCCTGTAGCAGGGCAGTTTGTGCCTTGGGTTACTTAGATGTGGCTTCTCTAGTGGTTGTCCTTCTCATGTGTGTAAAGAGTTGCTTCCCCTTTGGTTGAAACCTACCCCCTTTTCTCCCACTGCTCCTTCTCGAGGTTTTAATATTTTCCTTATAACAGTCTTAGTTGTAGAGACAATGTCAAATTTTCCCTTTTATCTGAGATGGATAAGGATGCTAATAAGTCTTATCAGAACAAACTTTCCTCTGTCCCCATCTTTCCTCAACATATAAAAATTTCCAAAGGGAACTACTGCAAAATTGTTTGCTACAGGGTACTTAATTCAAGCAGAATTCTCCATGAAAATATATGGAAATTAAAGAGGGAGAAATCCACTTACTCCTTTCAATATAACTTTGTCATGTGCATGAGGGTTTGAGGACAACTTTGGGTAGTTTTGGCTCCCTTTCTCCCTTCAATTCTCTCTCATAGTAGTGCAAATAATATCCTCCTGTAGCTCCTCTTGTAACACCTACAAACACTTTCGAAGCAGCTCGGTGGCACCCTAGGTAGTCTCTGATAGCATCTAGCTCGACTTTTTGTATCTTGATGGGTTTCTCCAACTATTTCTTGGGAATGAGTAAGTGTGCAAGTGAATTTGAGCCTCGTAATTTTATTCCCTTTTATGTTAGTGGCTCAGAGTGCTTTGGTGACTTGGCCTTTGCACAAATTTTTGCTATTAACCATTGTCCCCACTCCTCGTAATCATCACCCTTCTTAATTTGGATTTTCAGTGTCACATGAGTGAGGGAGTTAGTTGCGCTTAACTAGTTGAGGGTAGTCAAGATTGCTAACCCATCCTTAGCTTATAAAACCTCATCTCTCATGAATTTACAACAAATTTCTAGATATACTACGCTCAAGAGAAGAGTTGAAGAATATTGCATACCTGTACCTACCTGATGGTTGCTAGAGATGCACTCATGTTGCTGCTGGGTTTCATATCATGATGGGTTGAAAGTGTTAATTACCTTTATTTGCTTATGTACAAGTCTTCATAGCATGATGATTCTTTGACTTATAAAGTTTTTGTGTGTGTAGGCTTTTTCCTAATGTTTAATATGCTATGGTTGGAGTGGATGGATTATCTAGTGGTGTTCCCCTTCTCACTTCAGAAATGGCTTCATGATGCTCTAGGTGGCTAGATCTTTTACTCCGTGGGTGGAAAAAAATGATTCTGGCATTTCGATGTGACTGTACACGTTGCAATAGGAGGAATTTCCCTGTTGTAGTAGTCACTTAATTATTCTTTTAGACATTATATTACATGTGTAACTAAGGGAAAGTAAGAAAAGGTACAAGGACAGGACTAAAATCATTAGGAGGTGGTGTAGGTGGTGGAAAAGTTGATAAAAAAGTTTTTTCTAGCTTTTTCATTTAAGGCAGAGTGGACTTTGAAGATGACTCTTAGCTAGATGGAGTGGATGGGTGATGAAGGTGATATAGGTGGACCTCTCCCAACATTTCTTAGAGACTACATGCCCTTTTGGCTCCTTTTTCCAATTAGATCTGCCTCATGTAGCATTTCAGGACAGTCTCTTGTAGCAGAATTTTTGTATCCATATCTTTCACAAGGTATATTGGATTGACCTGAAATTTGGTGAGAATGTTGCCATTATCCTTATGCATCTCCCAATAAAACATCTTGGCCAATGGATGCATGAATCGCAAGAAAAATAAAAAATGGTTGTAGGTGATGGAGCTTGATTTCTCGAAATGTGTGCATTAGAATTTTCTGAAGTTTATTGAGCATGTTACCATCATCTATATTCATCTCCCCATGAAATAGATCGGCCAATGCGTGCACATTTTTTAAGATATGATAAAAACATTTTTCTACTCTGTGTATTTTGGCCTCTTGTAGCATTTTAGGTCAGCAAGGAAAATGAATGAGAAAGACTTGGAAATGATAGGCGGATGTTGGAAATAGATGAGGGTAATGGTTTGACATGGATTTGGTCCTTTTGTAGCATCTGAGAAAAGGAGGAGAAAGTCCAAGTTTGACTTCATTTGACTAGGTTTTTGACCAACCTTTTCTTTTGGTGCTAACTTCTTTTTGTTGCTGCAAAGGTTGGATAGCACCTGCATTCATCAAAGATAGATATATGCAGCAAAGAAATTTTTTTATTTTTTCATTTTTTTCTTTTAGGCCTACTAGCTGCCTCATTGAGGTTTTCAACTTGTAGGACTGCCTAGGCACCTCAAAGGAGGTTTTCACCTAGGATCTTTTATTTTTCTTTTTTTTCTCTCTTTTTCCAACCCATTGATCACCTCATGGAGGTTTTCAATCAATTAGCCAATATCATACACGTCAAAGGAGGTTTTCACCCGAGATTTTATTTGCTTTCCTCTTATTTTTCATTTTTTATTTATTTTTTTATCCTACTCTACTTGAAAAACAAAATCTCTTTCAAGTATTGGAATACTTCCAATGGAGCCATGTGCACTTCAAGATGAGAGATAAACTCATGTGTAAGCTCGAAATGTATGCTTTGACATGTACTTGAATTTTAGAGACCAAGTGATTTGACTTTGACGATATCAAGTACTGTTGAAGAAGACAGTGATGCTCCATATTGTTGATTTCCTTGAACCAAACCTCAATATAACTTTGATGCCCTTCGTTCGCTTGCTTATATGGATCATTCTTCATGTCTTCTTCTACCATGACATTCAAATCTTCCTCTTTTTGTAGATTATTCTCTTGACCACATGGAGGATCTGATGGTAAACATGAGGGAACTTTCTCAATCTCTAATTTTGATGTATGCTCTTCATCAAGTGCAACCCATGATTCTTTGGTCTTTTCATTTGAATCTTGTTTTTTTGAATGTTTTCCTTCAATGAAATCAAGAGAATCTATTTTTTTCAATACTCTTCCTGAGCTAAGATGAATACCATTGAGATCAAGAGGATATGTTATGAAGTGTTGTACCTCAACATTGTAAGTGGGTTGAGCTACTTCCTTTTGTGGGTTTGGAAATGGTGGTACATGTAGTTGAGTCGGAGTGGATCTTTGAGATGGATGTGGTTGGGGTTGTAGTTGTGGTGGAAGTGGATGGTAGGGATAAAATGGAGTTGGGTATGGAGTCACCGATCAGGTTCGAAACATAGTCTTTTGTATCCTCCTATATATGTGCTTCGGTAGCAAGCTAGACGACGAGACAGTAAAAGTTGTTCAGAGTGTCTCCAGTAGATAGGGTAGGACAAATTTATAAGTTTTAAAATAAATAGGGTGGGATGAGTTTAGAAATTCAAAATTTGAATTTGAATGAGCACCATTATTCAATTCAAAATTTGGAAGCTAATAAACACGAATTATGCGATAACTTGATAATGATGCCATAGCCAAATCCTCAATGAAATCTACATAGCCCATGTTCATGCCATGTGTGATGTTAAATAGCATGCACACAAGCCTAGAGTAGGCTTGTCAAGCCCACGAGTCATGAATTGCGATGTGCGACGAGTTGGGTGAGAGTTCTCAGTTATGTGTGACGCGCCGGGTGAGCGACGAGTTGGTGAAGGAGCACGTTCGTTGTAATGTTTTGTGCGACGTTGGGACAAGCTGGTGAAGTGCGATGAGCCAATAGAGGTTTCAAAAAATAGAGATTCAGGAATTCGACTAAATATGGCAAACTTTGTGAGAGGGCGACTTATATGATGCAATCTAGGCATGTGGACCCGGCGGGGCAACAGTATGGGCGGTCTAATGGGCGAAGTAGGCTAGCTAACATGATGTTGTGGATGAGCTGACCGAATGGGCAGGTTGGCCTGGGAAGACCGATCCATGAAACATCCATGGCATGGCGTATATATTGGTATATGTTTGGATGGAGAAGGATCATCGAAAAAAGGTCAAGTCTAACCAGTGAGCTTGGGAAGAGAAGTGAGTTGGAGGTTAGGGGCATAAGGCAAAGGCGAACTACAAGCGGGTTCTTGGCCCGAAGCACGCAACCAAGGTGAAGTGCGGCAGGTGTGCTAGGCAAGTCAGGCCGCAGGTCGAGCGGGCATACGGGCCGCATGTAGCTGGACATATGAGCCACACGTAGTCAGGTGGGTGGATGAGTTGCAGGTGGGTAAGTGGCAGGTAGGTAGCATGAGTTAGCAGACAGGCGAACAGTCGGGTGCCATGATGAGTTGGGCAGAGCAACCCCGTTTTGGGCAGTGCGCCTCATCGAGTTGAGGCACAGGTCGGGTGGAATGACTTGAGTAGGTGAGCGACTGTGGTTGGTGAGAAAGACGAAAGGTCCGGACAAGCGACACAAGACACGACATGGTGGAACAGTGTGTGCGTAGGCTGCGGGTGTGCGCTGGGTGGGTGACACGGTAGAGTTCAAGGGGTGTGTTAAACAAGTGGGCACACGGGTAGGGCACAAGTTGGACTGAATGAAGAGTCGAGCCGAATGGTGCAGGGCAATCCAGTGGGTGCCTATGCCCGTTTTGTTAGGTGACTCGACCCGGTGAATGGCGAGCGCACCTGAATGAAAGTTCGAGCACACTGCACGGTGGTGAAGTCCGAGTTGGAAAATTGACTGTTATGTGAGTAGGAAGTTGGGGTTTTGCTCCAGGTGTTGATTTTATATAAAATGAATATTGTCATTATTATTGTGGGAAGACTCATTCTTTAGGGAGTTGCCCCTCCTATTATTTATCCACTGTGCATATGTGTTAAAATAATAATGATGATGAAAGACATGTGAATGTATGTTTTCCATTGTGCTTATGAATGTTATACTTAGAAAGTGAAAAAATAAACTGTATGGAATGTTAGGCATAGTCCACACTTGAAAGTATTGGTGAAAATAAATCAGGTGGTGGTGCCGCACCCCCCTTCGTGCAGTTGAAAGACTACTGCCAGGGTAGGGATCTGATAGGTGGTATCAAAGGTCTATTTTTTGCAGGCTTTGGTGATTCAGATTTATAGGTGAAGTGGTACTACTATTTGTTGTGATAGTTGATATCCAGGTTGATTCAGTGAAGCTTTGGGTTTTGAAGGCTAATGACTTATGAAGGTGAGTCAGGTGAAGAAGACTTGCTGAATAGATGAATATGGTTGAAAGAGCACTTCAAAAACTTGAAGACATGACTGATTATTGGAAAGAAGAAATGCAGAAACGCTATGAACATTTTGTACAAGAGTGGGAACCCTTGATACATATAGGGAGCAAGATAGTAGATTTGCGGGAAGACTTGAATAATATTCATGGGGAGACTGATGAACTTAAGGAGCTTGATGAGGGGATCTGACAGGGTGATCTTAGACTCCAAGAACTCATGAATGAAAGAGTTCGGTTTAGGGAGAAAAGCACCAGGTTGCAAGCTAAAGTCAAGGAGCTTGAGAATGAAATAAGGAAGGAATTTCTTGATAAAAAGACCATTGTGATAGAGCAAAATGAGCTCGATTACATTGATAGGATTAGGGACTATCAGTGAAACATAAAACCAGATGTTTGGAGGCTTAGTTCAATTCGAGTGGAAGAATTCAATTTCTGGTTGATTGGTACACTTAAGTAGGATACGCTGGAAGGTAAGCTTCGAGGTGTTCAAGCAGAACCAGGATCAAATTGCTTAAATGAGCTAAGAAAGGAGTTGAAATATGTTAAGAAGGAATTCAGGTCAAAGCATAGGTCGATAGACTCTTCGAAGGCCAACTTGTTGAAAAAGGTTGCTGAAGTAAGACACAAGATTACGCCGAAAGAGGATGGAGATGCCTTGAAGTTGAGTTTTGTGTAGGTAACCATATGTCGCAAGGGATTTGCAGCTTTGCTAGACATGGGGGATACTCATAGTTTCCTTAGTAATAAAGCAGCAAAGTCTTTCGGGAAGAAAGGTGAAGTGGGGAGAGAGTGGAGTGCTTTCAAAGCAGCAAACTCTACTATGAAAGTCGTGACTGGTGTGATGGAGAACACTCAGGTGAGAGTGGGCTCTCGGTTTGGAAAGGTAGACTTGAGGATCATGGACTTGGACGATCATTCTATGGTGCTGGGGCAAGACTTTTTGAAGGTTGCACAAGCCATACCAATGGTGGACCGAGAAATTCTCTTGATTGCAGTTGAAGGGAGAACTTTGTTGGTTTCGATGAATAGGAGGATTTGCATGGGGTATAGACCAAGGATGGCTTCTATGAATCTGTATCCAAAAGATCCAAAATGTGAAGCATGACAATGTGGAGCAAAGATGACTTGGGTGTATGACTCAAACAAGGAAGGAAGGGAAGTTAGTAAACTTTGTTGCAAGAGATAGAAGGAAAGATGAAGGTGGAAAATCAATTTCAGACATCTTGGGACACTTTATAGGAGCATATTCTATGAAATATCTTCACAATGGAGTTGCAAATGAAGGAAGTTAGAATACTTCTTCGATGAAAATGGTTGGGGAAGATTACATAGGGAGATATTCAGCTAGCATAGTGGAGTTTTACAGATATTCCATCAGCATATATGACTTTCAGTTGACGAAATACAAGCTTGGGAAGCTTGGTTGCACACATGAGGAAGTTGAGGTTGTGCACAAACACTTGAGGATGCAACATCAATCAGATACATGGGTGGATGAGTGTCAAGGAGGGAACTTCCTAGCCCTCCTTTCTGTTAGGACTCCACTATGTACCATTTTTGCTATATATTTTGACACCACTCTATTCTTAAACTATGAACTTCAATGTCTTTTTCATCCACTTTATCCCAAGGTATATAGAAACCTCTTCTTTATTATATGATTAATCTGTCTTACATTTAATTCCGCAATACTCTTATATTTTATCATTAATTGAAGTGCATTGTTGCTAACACAAGTCAAAGATCGCAGATAAGTTATATGCCTTGTTGGGAACGAGCGGCCGTTGCTGAAACAGCTGACTCCGTTGCTGAAATAGCTGACTCCGTTGCTGAAACAGCTGACCCCGTTGTTGAAACAGCTAACTCAGTTGCTGAAACAGCCGTCAAGCACGCAAATCCCGTTATGCGTAATTTGCGATTCTGGAAGAACTTTTTGTGGAATAGTAGCAGCAGCCCGAAGATACGGTTACCTGGATTATCCTGAAGATAGCACTTCTGTTGTCTCGGTTGTAACAGTATCTCTTTTTAAAAGAACATAATAGTCCTGTTTTGGAGAAGAAAACAGAATCGAGATATTCGCTCTCATGTAAATTGTAAATGATGTCTCCTCTTTAAAAAGAGGAGACATCATCATTAGAGGGGGATTGAATTGTAAGTTACAGGACAGTATTGTGGAGAACTGGAGCTAGTCTCCTTCTGTAATGTATCAGTTACTTTGACAGATGAATAAAAACTTCTTTTGAGCGTTCCAATTTAATTCTTTCTCCTGGGGAATCTTGTGAGAAGGAAAGGGCCCGCCTTCCTCACAAGATTCACCCTTTTGGTTCCTGTAGTTTGTTTATTTCTTTATGTGTTTGCACTTCCCTTAATTCTGTTGTTGAAACACTAGTTACATGGTTTGCAATACTCTGTTTCTTAGCGCTACACGTATTGAATGCACGAGTGAATGATGTTGAGAGCATGTGCTGAAGATCCCTGCATAAAGGGATAGGGTCTTGCTCCCATTGATTGCTTTCCTTTGCCTGCAGTGTGATTAGAAACAAGAGGACAAGTGCTGAAGGTTCCTGTTCCTGGGAATAGGGTCTTGATCTCTTGAAGTTACTTTTCTTACAGTGTGATTAAGTGCCAGGCAGCAGGTGCTGAAGTTCCTCACCAGGGAATAGGGTCCTGTTCCTGCTATGGTTGAATGATTTCTTTCCTTGTAGATTGATTTTCCTTTGCTGTAACAGAGAAATCGTTTCTGCTATAATTTAATTGACTTCAGCTTTAATTAAGTAGAGTGTGAATTAGTAGATTAATGAATTTAACAGGTGTGTGTCTTTCTTTCACTACAACATCGATCCCGCTTTTGAAATTGAGCATATCCAGTGCGCTATTATCTTTGAAATAAAAAGACCTTCTCGGGTTGACAATTTATGTGGAGCTCGAATTGTGAAAATAATTAGAGCGACCAACATTTTGGCGCCGTTGCCGGGGAAGGTAATTATAGATTTCAAAAGCATTCATTTTTTTCTTTTTAATGTGCAGATTGCATGAGAGGACGAGGAAACCAGAAGAAAAATAACCGCACAGGTGGTAAGGGCTGGGGAGGACGAAAAACGTTTATTGACGAGATTGTATCGAAGGCTGAATCATCACAAAGATTAAGTTCTCAGAAATCAAAATTTTAGCGTTCTCCTCAGTCAGATTACAGAACAGAGGAAGTTGTGGGTCCTGAAAATACAGAAGAACCAGCAGCCAGCGCTGAGGAGTCAGAGGGAAGTATTAGGAGATCAGTAGAACACATTGAGGAAATAGTAGAAAGCGTTGGACGACCGGTAGAAAACATTGAAGAACCAATAGAGGATTCTGACGATCGAGAAAGTGCAGTAGGAGGGCCAACAATGGAAGATAACAATGATGCATTCCTCTTTGGAGGAGGACGTGCAGGTCCTGAAGAAGAAAGAAGGGATGAAAATTCCCTTTCTACCTTGTGATTCCCCATCAGTGATCTTCCTGCAGGAACAATGAAAAATATCCCATTGTCTGCTCTACCTAACTTTCATGGTTTATCCACTGAGGATCCTGACGAATTTCTTTTTGAATTTGATATTTTATGCAGAAGTTATGATTATGTTACTAATGCTCAAAAGTTGAAGCTGTTTCCAGCCACCTTAAAAGGGAATGCTTTAAGGTGGTTCATGAGCCTTGGAAGTCAGGTAATCACAACATGGGAGCAAATGAAACAAAAATTTCTGCTTAAATATCAAGACTACTGCCGGACGAGAGAGAAGAAGGATGAACTATTCAATATGGCACAAAAATCGGATGAAAGTCTGGAGGACTACATAGAAAGGCTGCAATACAACATACAGAGATCCGATCATCCGGATATAAGTAAGGAAATTCGGAAAACAATATTACTTAGAGGTTTAAGGGATGATTGTTTAAATATGTTAAATATGCTTGCTAAGGGAGATATATCCAAAGAATCATATGATGAGATTTGTGAACTTGCTAAAAGGTGCTCTAGGGGAGCTGCAAGAAACAGAATAAGAGACTCCACCTATTCAAGGGTGCAGAAATCAGCCAATGGAGGAGCAACAAGAGCAGAAATAGGTAATTTACTTGAAGAATTTAAAACCGAAATGTTAAGTTCTTTTGCTTCGCAGATTGACACTTTGCAGGTTAAGAAGAAGCAGGCCAAAGCAGAAGCAACTCTGGCTGTTTTTTGCCCGAAATGTAGAGACAAGCATCCACTAAGGGAATGCCCAAGAGATAAAGTACCAGTTTGCACCCTTTGTGAGAAAGATCATGAGACAGAACAGTGTCCATCTCTACCAGGAATAAAAGCAGCGTTGCAGCCAACGGAAGAAGAAGCTGAGGCAGTTTACCTGCTAACTCAAAGAAGACAATGGCAACCTAAAGGGCAAGGTACGAACTCTGGTATGCCATTTAATCGTTGGAACAAATATTCTGCTTTTGGCCAAACAAGTTACCCCCCCTTCAACCAAATGCAATACCCACTTTTCAATCAAATGAATTTCCCACCCATGCAAATGCAAAACCCTCCCTTTGTTGACCCTTCAATATGGACTCCTTGCCCTCCACAGCAACCACCTCCTTTCAATCCTTGGAACCCAAATTGGAATAGTCAATCACTCCCGTACCCAAATCAAATGCCTCAATTCCAACAATCACTCTCTCTGCCATCAAATGCTCCGCCAAACAACCAAATGAGACCCCAACTACCTGTGCAACCAAATCCTAACCCCAACAATAAAGTTGTGCAAGTCATTGATATTCAGAATCAGTCTATATTCCCTACTATGCAATGTAATGATATTCATCTGAGATCTGGAAGAATAGTAGAGCCTATTATTGATGACATAACTGATTCAGATAAAAATGAAACCGAGAAACAAAAAGAAGCTCAACCACCTCCTAACAAAAATGTTGAATTAACAGAACCACCATTCCCCGAGCGTTTGGTTTTAACCAAAACAGCTGAAACACCTGCTTTTAATTTTATGGGGGAATTGCAAAATTTGTATATTAAAATTCCACTTTTACAAGCATTAAGAGATGTACCAATTTATGCCAAAACATTAAGGGATATTTGTGTTAAGAAACCTGGTAGGAAAACCAAGGATCCCCTTACAGTACATGTGATGGGAGACTTGTCTGCATTAATGTCCGGAAAAGCCCCTCCTGTAAAATATGGTGATCCTGGCCATCCTACTGTCACAGTTCAGATTGGTAAAGCAATGATTCCCCGAGTTCTGGTAGACTTAGGTGCAACAATTAATATAATGACTCTAGAAACTTCACAATTGTTACAGCTGAATAACACAATCAAAGATACACCCACCATCTTAGAGTTAGCTGACCGTTCCACAATTAAGCCAGAAGGGATTGTTGAAGACCTACTCATTTCAGTTGAATCCTGGAAATATCCAGCTGATTTTGTTGTATTGCAAACTAAAACAAAGCTAGGGGGACATCCCTTAATTCTAGGAAGGCCATGGTTGGCCACAGCTGATGCATTTATTAGTTGCAGATCTGGTTCAATGACAATTTCTAATGGTTATGAAACAAAACAATTAACTCTTTATCCTCACGCTACGCCAGTAGTCAATAATGAAGATTCTATATGGATGGATTATGATGATAATGCTGTTCAGCCGATTCTAACTATAGGACAAGCTTTAACTCTTAAAGACAATACAGAGGATGAGATAATCAATAATTTTATTTGTGAGCCTTCTTCTGTCATTGCTGAAACACACAATCAATTAACTGCAATTTTTGAAACTGATGCACAAGAAAAGATTGAACCTGAAGATTCATCTCAAACTTTGACCACGATCTCATCTAAAAGCATAACAGTTGAAATTGAACCCGGTAAGACATTAAACATAAATCCTGATCTAACAGATGTTGAAACACAGCAACTACTGAAGTTATTACACGAATATAAGGAGGCATTTTCCTGGGATTACACGGACATGAAAGGTATTTCTTCTGAATTATGTACTCACAGAATTTACATTAAAGAGGGATGCCGACCTGTTTGTCAACCCCAAAGACGAATGAATCCTAATTTACGAGAAATTGTTAAAGAAGAACTTCAAAAACTGCTTAATGCAGGATTTATATACCCCATATCTGACAGTGAATGGGTTTCCCCGTTAGTAATTGTTCCTAAGAAAAACGGGAAATGGAGGGTATGTGTCGACTATAGAGCTTTAAACAAAGCTACTCAAAAGGATCACTTTCCCTTACCTTTCATTGATCAGGTGTTGGACAGTCTTGCAGGGAAGAAATTCTTTTCTTTTCTAGATGGATTCAGTGGGTATAATCAAATAAGAATTGCACCCCAAGATCAAGACAAGACCACTTTCACCAGCCCCTGGGGAACTTTCGCCTATAGAGTTCTTCCATTTGGGTTGTGCAATGCACCAGCAACTTTTCAAAGAGCTGTTATAGGAATTTTTTCCGATATGCTGAATGATTGTATGGAAATATTTATGGATGATTTTACCCCCTATGGTGTGTCTTTTGAAGAGGCATTACAAAACCTTGAGAAAGTACTTAAAAGATGTATTCAAGCTCACCTCTCCCTAAGTACCGAAAAATGCCATATGATGATGAGTGAGGGAATAGTGCTTGGACATTTCATTTCATCTCAAGGTATTCAGGTAGATCCATCTAAAATATTGGTCATTCAGAATCTTTCTGTTCCTAAAACTCAAACTGATGTGAGAAGTTTTCTAGGACATGCTGGTTATTACAGGAGATTTATTAAGGATTTCTCTAAAATAGCTTCTCCATTATTTGTATTGCTTATGAAAAATGTTGAATTCAAGTGGACTAATTCTTGTCAGAAAGCTTTTGAAGAACTGAAGCATCAGTTGTCTACTGCTCCTATTTTGAGGGGGCCCGACTGGAATCTTCCGTTTCACATATCTTCTGATGCTTCAGACATTGCTATTGGAGCGGTTTTGGGACAAGAGGAAAATCATCTTCCTTATGCTATATACTTTATCAGTAAGAATATGACCTCTGCTGAGCTTAACTATACAGTTACCGAGAAAGAGTTCCTTGCAGTAATCTATGCCATTAATAAATTCCGACACTATATTACTGGTTATCCTACTTTTGTGCACACTGATCATTCAGCTATTAAATACTTAATGAACAAATCTGTCACAAATGGTAGAGTTACCAGATGGCTATTACTATTGCAGGAATTTGATATTACAATTGTAGATCGGCCTGGTAAAGAAAATGTGGTGGCTGATTTTCTTTCACGGTTAAAAACTGACAATGATATTCCAGTAGATGATAGTTTTCCTGACGAATATTTGTTTGCAGTTTCTGCTCATTCTCCATGGTATGCAGATATTGCTAATTACTTGGTTGCAGGAAAACTACCAGCACACCTGTCATATAGAGAAAAGAGAAGAATTGTTCAACAAAGTGCCAGGTACACCTGGATAAGCGGGTGTCTCTTCTATACTGGGCTTGATCAGGAGATCCGAAGATGCATTAGAGAAGATGAAGTGTATGACATATTGAAAGCTTGTCATGATGGCCCTTGTGGAGGCCATTTTGCTGATAAAAGAACAGCACATAAAATTCTGAGGATGGGTTACTATTGGCCCTCATTATTTAAGGATGCAAAGAAGTATGTAAGGGCTTGTGACAGCTGCCAGAGAATGGGTCAACCCAATCATAGAGACCAAATGCCATTAAACCCCCAGGTAGTTTCTGAACCATTTGAAAGATGGGCCTTGGACTTCATCGGACCCATTAACCCTCCATCCAATCAAAGAACCTATATATTAGTCTGCACAGACTATATGACTAAGTGGGTGGAGGCCAAAGCACTTATTAGAGCCAATGAAGAGGCTGTTCTAGCCTTCTTGTTTGAAGAGATTTTCACTAGATTTGGAATTCCCAGAGAGCTAGTTACTGATGGAGGACCTCCATTCAATTCTCATGGTTTTAAATCTACCCTTCACAAATATCATATTCAACATAGAATGACTACACCATACCACCCCCAGGCCAATGGGCAGGTGGAAAGCACAAACAAAGTTTTAGAGGCCATTCTAACTAAAACAGTGAAGGACAACCGAAAGGATTGGTCCCAAAGGCTCCCTGAGGCATTATGGGCTTTCAGGACTACTTGGAGAAACACTACAGGTTTTTCTCCCTATGAATTGGTTTATGGTAAAAATGTTGTTTTTCCTGTGGAATTTGAAATTAAAACTTTAAGGACTGCTTTAGCTGTTAATATTGATTTGAATGATGTGCAGACAGCTAGATTGCAGCAGCTTTTGGAGTTGGATGAAAAGAGATTAGATGCCATTCATCAAACAAACATGATTCAGCAACAAAGGATGAAGTGGCATGACAAAATTATCAAACACAAGCAGTTCCAAAAAGGTAATTGGGCCTTGTTGTATGACTCTCGGTTTGAAAATTTTCAGGGAAAGCTACGTACACGTTGGCTTGGACCATATGAAGTAGATGATGTCTTTCCAAACGGAACGGTAAGGCTTGTAACAATTGATGATGCTAAAACACCTCTACTAGTCAATGGCCATAGGCTCCGTCTATATAAGCACCCTGTTTCTAAAGAGGATTTCAAGACTGCTTGCATGACTGATATTCATTATCTTTTTCTAGGGGAGTCTTCTGCTCCTCACAGTACTTAATTTTCTGCACTATATTTTTAGTATTAGATTAGATTTAGCACTAATAATCCCTGTCAAGGATTGGCATATTACAATTGAATTTTGCAGATTCTGGAAAAAGCAATAAGGAGGACAGATTCATCATGAGAAGATCTGAAGCTTTAAATCAAGAAGCTTCTTCCCATCATTTTACCCTCTTTCCTAAAGCAATATCCCTCCATACCTACATTACTTCTATTATTCCCACTCCCACCACCCCTGAAATACCCTCCTTCAGTCAGTATTTCCCACCCCTTACTGCCGAAATAATCCCTTATCATTCACAGACCTAAGTCAGTTATCCCATTTCTCTGATTTTTTCCGTTGCTGAAACACCTGTTTCAGCAACGTATCATTGATTTCCCCCGTTGCTGAAACACCTGTTTCAGCAATGTATTATCGATTTCTCCCGTTGCTGAAACACCTGTTTCAGCAACGTATCGTTCATTTTTCAGTTGCTCAAACACCAGTCTCAGCAACTTGTTATCATCAAAACAGTATCTCTCTTTGCTGTCATATGAGCTTTCTGGTTCTCCACGATTATACTTCAGATCCTTTTGGTGAAAACTATTCAGCATGTACCAGATTCAATTACACCTCCGTTCTAAAAATCTACAAATTCTTCCATATACATTAAAGCTATTTTGAAGCAACCGACACTTCGAATTATTAAATCAAAGGTAAAATGTAAGGTATAAGGTTTTAATGTAATTTGGTTAAATCATATTAAAGAGAGGATTTCATTTCATAATGATTGCATATCTTTACACGTCCAATCATTATTACACCATACGTAGCGGGGGGAATTCCGAAAATAGAATAATCATTTCGCATGAACCAAGCAGCCGCCCGTTGTCATATCTATTTCTGCCGTCATTTAGACTATGCAGCCTCTGTTGCAACAACTAGTGCGATCACAGTCTGAGTTTACTGTGTCGGTGCCTCTGCGGAAAACTCAAAGCTACAGCCATGGGTGGGTCGGCCGTTAGACATGAGCCCGGCTCCATAAGTCTTCTTCAGCTGTTTCCTGAAGTTTATCAGATCTTCCAACAAGCGGGATGGACAGTATATTTCGAAAGGTTGGGGGAATTTAACCAGGAACAAGTCTTATAATTTGCACAAAACCTTGAAGACAATTTTTCAGTGGTCCAAGGGGTTCGCATTTCAGTGACAGAGGATGACATAGTGCAAGTATCAGGGTTGCCAGCTGAGGGCACTCGCTGGTTTAGCAGGAAGCAGGTCGTTCTTAACGCACAGCAAGAATTTCTGCACTCGGACGAGCAAGTGGAACCCAGAGGCCGCGGGGTTAGTCTGCACTCACTTCCTCAACCATGGCCATCAGTGGCAGAGTTCATCAAACACTACTTAACATGTGAGGGGCGTTATCAGGTAGTGTACAATCATGATCTTGTTTTGATGAATCACTTGAGGAATGGACGACTGATTAATATCCCCTATTATCTGCTTGGTTGTATTAAAAACATGTCTTATTATTGTAAACGAGCCAAATCTCCAATATCATCCCTTACCCATCACCGTTTATGCCAGTTGCTGATACAGAGGGGTTTTGCTCAGCAAAATCCCCCTCTGCACGCCCCACCTGAAATTCCCCAGCCGCCCGAAAGCCCTCAACAAACCCCAATATCCCAACCACCCGAAAATTCTCAGGATATCCCGGAAATTCCTCAGCAGGACCAAATGCCTCAACCATCTGAAAGTCCTCATGACATTCCAGAGATTCCTCATGAAGAACAACAGGAGGAAATCCCGCATTCCCCAGTCAACCCAACCCCGAGCTCGCCTCATTTAGCAGAGCCAACTGCCTCCACTATTCCAGTCCCTAGTGACGATTCTCTAACACCCCCTTCTTCACCCGTTAAGAAAAATAAGAAAACCTCAGCAGTCGCAGGCTCCAGACCACGGACAAGGTCCACATCTCAAATTCTTATCCCTCCGGAAAACCCTGTCCCCAGAAAAAAGCCCTCCTTTTCAAAGAAAAGGAAGGGCAGCAATTTTGCTGCCTTCCTACCAAAAAGAAAAAGGAAAACGACTATTGAGACAAAATCCACCTCCATTTTCCCTGACCCTGCCACTATTCTACTAAAACCTTTATCCCCATCCCAAACTTCCCAACCCGTCTCGTCCGAAGGCACTGCCACACAAGAACCAGTGCCCCAGGATAATATGACATTGTTTATGGGTCAAGAAGTGACTGCTCCACAAGAACCAGTCACTAGCCCAGTGACTGAAACACAAGAACCAGTCACTGAGGCACAAGAATACACCAAGCAGGACGATAGTGGGAAATGCCCAGTGACTGAAACACAAGAACCAGTCACCAGCCCAGTGATTGAAACACAAGAACCAGCCACTGGAGCACAAGAATCCATTTCTAGCCCGGTGGATGAAACACAAGAACCACCCACTGTGGTACAAGAACCAGCTACTACTGTGCATCAACAAAATATTCCAACAGAGCCAATCAGCACACAAGGTTCACATACTATGACATCTCTACTGGAGGAAAATGAGTTCCTGAAGTCTGAATTAGAAGCTTACAAAACTGAAGTAACCATGGCTCGAGAGGCTTTTGAAAGAGAACTCAATCTCCATACATTAGCACACGTAGCCTCAATGCAAAATAGGGAGCCATGTATGGAATATATGTGCAAGGAGTGTGGCAGCATTTATCAGGATGCAGGCTACAAAGTAGTTAAGATTCAGCTCCCTGAAACATCTACGACAGGTGGAATAAAAGAGGAATGCCCTACTGCTCCACAAGAACCAGTAGGACCCTCTATAAAGCAAGAAGAAGAAGAAATCAAACCACAGATATCCCATCCTTTGCAGGCGGATGCAGCCATCCCGACAGAGGAAACAATGCCCCAACGCATTACCTCTGAGGCAGCCATCCAGACAGAGGAAATAGTGTCCCAACCCACTACTTCTGTAAAAAAGACACAGACTCTGCCATGGAATCCATTGGAACAGATGAACAGATGGAAGAAGCAATATGCTGAAGAACAAGATATAATATTACGACAGCATAAGTTGCAATGGCAGAACCATATATATGCTAACTGGGATAGCTGGGACCAAATACTGCAAGAGCACAGGGAGTATAAGAAGGAAGCCAGACAGTCTAAGGCACGGATAGCCTTGATGTTCTCATTAGTGCGGAAATTGATGGTTACACGTAAACCCTCTGTAAATTACTCTCTCTTTCTTTCTGAACGATTAGTTTATTTTCAATTAAAAGCAATAGCAAATGGCAGACCATATGAATTAATGACTTCAGAGAAATTTGTTGAGACCTTTAAGGAGGCCCCTGAAAGTGACCAGCATCTGCTGTGCGAACTCTACCTTCATAATGAGGCCATTCCCGAAGATAGGAGAGTTAATCTTATTCCAATTGCAGGCGATATACAAATCAGGGCATTTGCTTCATTTTTGTCTAACCAACTCACTTGGCAGACTGCGTTCACTGCAAGCAGTCATAATGAGGAGAATAAACTCCTGTGGATTAGACCAGAGCCTGTAGGCCCAGCCACGTTTATAGCACAATATTATGAATTCTTGCAGAAGCCAGGAATGAAGGAGCACATACAGCAATTACAGGCTTCAATACTTTTTAAGTGTCAAGAGCACATTAGAATGAGGGGTACTGCTGCAGTGAAGGCCAATGATATCTTTTGGCAGCAGTCATGTAAGGAAAGACAAGATTATCATCCTTTTAACCCTCTCAATCTTCAAGCTGCATTATCCAGGGTCCCTAAGTACATTGATTGCATTCAACATTGTGGAGTAAACTGGATTGGGTATCATTTCCGTTTTCCAATTTTATGGCTGCCTTCAGACAAATATCAATGTCATTACCAATTGACTGACAGAGAGGAAGCCTTGGCATGGCAACAGTTGCAGACCAACAGCGGATTTCGAGCTCCTACAGATGCCACCTTCTCCAACTACTGCTTGAGTAATTTGCATGCTCAGTCCCAGTACTCAGACTCTGATTCAGACTAGGGGTTGCCTGAGGACATGCAACATTTTTAGCTGGGGGGGATGTTAGGACTCCACTATGTACCATTTTTGCTATATATTTTGACACCACTCTATTCTTAAACTATGAACTTCAATGTCTTTTTCATCCACTTTATCCCAAGGTATATAGAAACCTCTTCTTTATTATATGATTAATCTGTCTTACATTTAATTCCGCAATACTCTTATATTTTATCATTAATTGAAGTGCATTGTTGCTAACACAAGTCAAAGATCGCAGATAAGTTATATGCCTTGTTAGGAACGAGCGGCCGTTGCTGAAACAGCTGACTCCATTGCTGAAACAGCTGACTCCGTTGCTGAAACAGCTGACCCCGTTGCTGAAACAGCTAACTCAGTTGCTGAAACAGCCATCAAGCACGCAAATCCCGTTATGCGTAATTTGCGATTCTGGAAGAACTTTTTGTGGAATAGTAGCAGCAGCCCGAAGATACGGTTACCTGGATTATCCTGAAGATAGCACTTCAGTTGTCTCGGTTGTAACAGTATCTCTTTTTAAAAGAACATAATAGTCCTGTTTTGGAGAAGAAAACAGAATCGAGATATTCGCTCTCATGTAAATTGTAAATGATGTCTCCTCTTTAAAAAGAGGAGACATCATCATTAGAGGGGGATTGAATTGTAAGTTACAGGACAGTATTGTGGAGAACTGGAGCTAGTCTCCTTCTGTAATGTATCAGTTACTTTGACAGATGAATAAAAACTTCTTTTGAGCGTTCCAATTTAATTCTTTCTCCTGGGGAATCTTGTGAGAAGGAAAGGGCCCGCCTTCCTCACAAGATTCACCCTTTTGGTTCCTGTAGTTTGTTTATTTCTTTATGTGTTTGCACTTCCCTTAATTCTGTTGTTGAAACACTAGTTACATGGTTTGCAATACTCTGTTTCTTAGCGCTACACGTATTGAATGCATGAGTGAATGATGTTGAGAGCATGTGCTGAAGATCCCTGCATAAAGGGATAGGGTCTTGCTCCCATTGATTGCTTTCCTTTGCCTGCAGTGTGATTAGAAACAAGAGGACAAGTGCTGAAGGTTCCTGTTCCTGGGAATAGGGTCTTGATCTCTTGAAGTTACTTTTCTTATAGTGTGATTAAGTGCCAGGCAGCAGGTGCTGAAGTTCCTCACCAGGGAATAGGGTCCTGTTCCTGCTATGGTTGAACGATTTCTTTCCTTGTAGATTGATTTTCCTTTGCTGTAACAGAGAAATCGTTTCTGCTATAATTTAATTGACTTCAGCTTTAATTAAGTAGAGTGTGAATTAGTAGATTAATGAATTTAACAGGTGTGTGTCTTTCTTTCACTACAACATCGATCCCGCTTTTGAAATTGAGCATATCCAGTGCGCTATTATCTTTGAAATAAAAAGACCTTCTCGGGTTGACAATTTATGTGGAGCTCGAATTGTGAAAACAATTAGAGCGACCAACACTTTCTCGATAGACAACCTTGGAGGTAGGTTGGTGCAGTGGCCTTAACACTTAGAAGGGCTGCACCAACTTAAGAAGGGGCCTTGGGGGTAAGGCTTCTTTATTTGATAGGTTGATGATGCTTGGATGTATGCGACTGCATAGAAGCACATTGGCATTATCATCATGGATAACATGTTGTAGATGGGATGGGTATACCATGGACCAGAGCATGTATTATTTTGAATGGATTCTTGATCGAGTTGAGATTGTGACTTGATGCTGAGAAACAACCAACGGTGACATGGAGAAGGTACATTCTCATGGGTTGAGCATTACGATTGGATTAGCTACCCAACTAGTTTGATGACATGGGGGCATGCAGTCAACCGAGTTTGTCATTGATAGATGTCTTGGGTTCGACTAAGATGTTGTGTTGGATGGAGTATTATGCAGAAAATTCACATGATAGATGACACATGATGGGGACAGTTGTATTATATATGTTGCAGGGATGTTTCCAATGTATGGACTGACAGAAGTGATGGATTGAGAAGACTTCCTCATTACGGTGACATTGGAACAAAGGCAGGTATTATGGGCATCTTAGGATGTTGGAGCTGGTGGTACTTTGTGATGATGGTTGATTGACGGCCTTGGCGACAGATGATTACTGAGGTGGAGAGTTATCAAGGACGACAACCCATTTAAACTAGGGGAGTATGTCAAGCCCATGAGTTGTGACTTGCGATGTGTGACAAGTTGGGTGAGTGCTCCCAGTTATGTGCGATGATTTGGGAATGGGAGCATTGGTTGTGACATTTTGTGCAACGTGGGGATGAGCTGGTGAAGTGCGACGAGCTAACAGAGGTGTCGAAAAACCAAGATTCAGGAATTTGACTAAGTATGGTGAACTTTGTGAGAGGGAAACTTATACCATGCAAGCTGGGCATGTGGACCTAGCGGTGTGACGATATGGGCAGGTCGACGGGTGAAGTGGGCAAGCTGACATGATGTTGTGGGTGAACTGACCAAATCGGCAGGTTGGCTTGGGTAGGCTAACCCATGAGACATCCATGGTGTGGCATATATATTGGTGAGTGTTTGGATGGAGAAGGATCATCAAAAAACAATCAAGTCTAACCAACAAGCTTGGGAAGAGAAGCGCGTTGGAGGTTAGGAACATAAGGCAAAGGCAAAGTACCGGTGGGTTCTTGGCCCGAAGCATGGAGCTGAGGTGAAGTGCCGTAGGTGTGCTGGGTGAGTCAAGCCATAGGTCGAGCGGGTAGACGGGCTGTAGGAAACCGGGTGGGCGGACGAACCACAGGCGGGTAGACGAGCCGCAGGTGGGCGGACGAGCTGCAGGTAGTCGGGTTGGAAGACGAGCCATGGGCAAGTAAGTGGCAGGCGGGTAGCATGAGTCAGCAGACAGGGAAACAGTCGGGCACTGCGACAAGCTGGGCATAGCGACCACCGGTTGGACGGTGCACTGTGATGAGTTGAGGTGCGGGTTAGGTGGAACAACCCGCGTAGGCGAGCGCCCATGGTTGGTGAGAAAGGTGAAAGGTCCGGGCGAGTGACACGAGACACAACATGACGGAATGGTGCATGGGTAGGCTGCAGGTGTGCATCGGGTGGGCGACCCGCTAGGTAGGGCTGCACGATAGAGTTCTGGTAGTGTTTTGAATAAGTAGACGTGCGAACAGGTCGCGAGTTGGATTGAATGAAGAGTCGAGCTGAACAATGGAGGGCGACCTGGTGGGCACCCCTGCCTAGTGTGTTGGGTGACCCGACCCGGTGAAGGGCGAGCGCAGCCGAACGAAAGTTTTGGCAGGCTGCACGGTGGTGTAGGCCAAGTTGGAAAATTGACTATTATGTGAGTAGGAAATTGGGGTTCCGCTCCAGGTGTTGATTTTGTATAAACTGAATATTATCATTATTATTGTTGGAAGACTCATTCTTCAGGGAGTTTCCCCTCCTGTTATTTATCTGCTCTGCATATGTGTTAAAATAATAATTATGATGAAAGACATGTAAATGTATGTGTTTCACTATGATTATGAATGTTTTAATTAGAAAGTGAAAAAATAAACTATGTATGGAATGTTAGGTGTAGACCACACTTGAAAAGAAATTGGGTGGTGGTGCTGCACCCCCTCTCGTGTGGTTGAAAGACTATCGCTAGGGTAGGGGTGTGACAGGTGGTATCATAGGTCCGTCTTCTGCAGACTTTGGTGATTCAGATTTACAGGTGAAGTGGTACTACTGTTCGTTGTGAAAATTGGTATCTGGGTTGATTTAGTGAAGCTTTGGGTTTTTAAGGTTAATGACTGTTGAAGGTGAAGCAAGTGACGAAGACTTTCTAAACAGATGAAGATAGTTGAAAGGGAACTTCAAAAACTTGAAGACATGAATGATTATTGGAAAGAAGAAATGCATAAATGCTATGAAGCTTTTGTACAAGAGTGGGAACCCTTGATACACATAGGGAGCAAGATAGCACATTTGCAGGAAGACTTGAATAATCTTCATGGGGAGACTGATGAACTCAAGGAGCTTGATGAGGAGATCCAACAGGCTAATCTTAAACTCCAAGAACTCATGAATGAAAGAGTTCGGTTGAGGGAGAAAAGCACCAAGGCGCAGGCTGAAGTCAAGGAGCTTGAGGATGAAATAAGGAAGGACTTTCTTGATATAAATATCGTTGTGATAGAGAAATATGAGCTCGATTACATTGACAAGCTTGGGGACTATCACCGAAACATACAACCAGATGTTCAAAGGCTTAGTTCACTTCGAGTGGAAGAAGTGAATGTGTGCTTGATTGGTACACTTCAGCAGGATACAATGGAAGGTAAGCTTGGAGGTGTTCAAGCAGAACAAGGATCGAATTGCTTAAGTGATCCAAGCAAGGAGTTGAAATACCTTAAGAAGGAAGTTAGGTCGAAGCACAGGTTGATAGACTCTTCTGAGGCTGAATTGTTGAAAAAGGTTGTTGAAGTAAGACACAAGATCAAGCCAAAAGAGGATGGAGATGCCTTGAAACTAAGTTTGTGCAGGTAACTATATGTGGCAAAAGATTTGGAGCTTTAGTGGACATAGGAGCTACTCATAGTTTCCTTAGTAAGAAAGCATCAAAGTCTTTTGGGAGGAAAGCTAAAGTGGGGAGAGAGTGGAGTGCTTTCAAAGCAGTAAACTCTACCATGAAAGCCATGACTAGCGTGATGGAGAACACTCAGGTGAGAGTGGCCGAGTTGGAAAGTTGACTGTTATGTGAGTAGGAAGTTGGGGTTCCACTCCAGGTGTTGATTTTGTATAAACTGAATATTGTAATTATTATTGTGGGCATACTCATTCTTCAGGGAGTTGCCCCTTCAGTTATTTATCCACTGTGGATATGTGTTAAAATAATAATGATGATGAAAGACATGTAAATGTATGTTTTCTATTGTAGTTATGAATGCTATACTTAGAAAGTGAAAAAACAAGCCTAAGTATGGAATGTTAGGTGTAGTACACACTTGAAAGTATTGGTGATAACATATATGCAACCTTTGGATGTGTTCATTTGCAGTTTGGCTACAATGAAGTTTACAGTCACACTAATATGATTTCCGAAGTCGAACGAAATAAAATTGGCTGTATTTGAAATGTAATCAACAATTTTATTGAATGTTAATAGCCTTTTATCCCAATTCATTTTCTAATTTCGATGTAATTTTTGTTTAATGTTAGTTTCTTTTTATATCGATTCATATACAATTTTTAGTTGCTTAATTAGTTGTAGGAAGAAAACACACATAAATTTATTTTTATTTTAACTTGATTTTTTCGTCATAGTTCTATTCTTAAAAATAGAGTAGATTTTATTTATATCAATTTAATATTTTATTTTAATTCAAGTGTTTTATAATAACCTTATTCATTTTATTACTATTAAAAATTAGTGGAAACAACTGACTATTTTCCCTCTTGGTTTTCACATAAATTTAAATTTATGAGAATGTATAAAAACTTAATCCATCTAATAATTTTTTTAGGAGTTTTATCTGGTTTCTTTATAAAGATATGCAATTAATCATGAAGCCAAATTTATCTTCAAATTTGTATTTATAAAAATCATATTATAGTAAAAAAAAAATTGTTTTTTTTTTATGTTTTACTTGAAAACCTATAACAAGAGAGAAACATACCTTCGATAACAAAATAATATTATTTTAAATCACTTTTCTTTCAAAGAGAAAAAAACCCTATCTTTATATATTTTCAATCACTTTTTAATGCAAGTTTAATAAGAAGAGCAACAATTTTTTCAGGTCTCTTTGTGAAACTATGCAAAGTGATCATGAAGCCAAATTTATAATTGACATGCTTTTTTAATTTAACCATATTATTTTCAATCAAACTGGAACTCTGGACCTCTTCCATCACTTTTTCTTTTCTATTTTAACTTTATTATTTTTGTCAAATTTTATTTTAAAAAACTATAAAATAAACATTTTTTAGATTTAAAATATTATTTTAATTATAAAATTAAGAATTATAAATATGTTCTTATATTTAAAATGAATGCATGCGTTTCATAATATTCTGTTTTTTTTTTCAAAAATTAGAGGAAACAACTCACTGTTTTCCTATTCGCTTTCGTGTAAATTTAAATTCATAATATGATATATATATATATATATATATATATATATATATATATATATATAATTCATTTATAAACTTTGTCTCTGCTAGTAACCTATCACTGAGTTTTATCTACTCTCTTTGAGAAGCTATGCAAAGTAGTCTTGAAACCAAATTTATCATCACATTTTCATTTATAAATAATTCTTTTATGCTTGGCTTGAAACCTACCTTGTATAACAAAATAATATTATTTTCAATGTCTTGTTCATGTGAGCCAAATCCATAATCATACCACTAGACCAAATGCCCTTGTATGGATATTTGATTATTGGTGAACCAGCTAGGTATCATAGTTATTTTGCCATTTTTAATCACAGTGTAGCAAAAATGAAAGGAGAAGTGAGATTTGAACCAATGCCCTCGCTGAAGATCAAATCTCAAGTTTGGAAATTTGGACCGTTAGAATAGTTGGCCATCCAGATTAAATAATCTATGTGTTGCACATTGAAAGGGGATTTAAACAAACATTCTTATATGGATTGGATTATGACCTTCATATTCCATCCATATATGGTCGAATTCGTGCACTATTCAATGCTTAAACCCTATTAAACTCATAAACAATAGCTTTATATGATAGTCGTCTTTTACCAAATGACAATCAACCCATGCTCGCTCGTTCAGCTTATAGAGAGGGGAAGCCTCTAATTTATAAGGCCAATTATTTAATCAATGAAACTACCAACAAAGAAAGTTTGATCATGCATCACTATGATCATTTAGGGAGAACAAAGGGCTTATTAGCTTCACCCAATTCACATTGGTCATTCATTATTCTATTTTGAGGTTCGTGATATTTAAAAATGTATGGAAAAGAAAATGTCCACTAAATATTAGTCTTGTTGCTGTAATATTGGTGGTGAACATTCTGTATGGCCTAGAGGCATCCAAAAATAAGCTAGACATCTTCAAAAATACTAGTTTATGTGCACCAGTATTTTGAAATGGATTGTTTTTCCTGCTAGAAGTTTCCTTGAGAATCTTTATGTCTATTGCATATTCTAACAATATCCTAAAATCTGTGAGTCAAGAGAGTTCAAACAATTTACCTCTGTTGATCATCAGACACCTTGTACCCAACATTGTACCACTTGACTGAATGCCATCATAGGCGCATCCGCCAGGCTGGTATTTTTTCTTAGGAGAAAAACGTCTTTCATCATTAAGAAAATGTGAACATACATAGTAAAAAAATGCAGATAATACCGAGTAGAAGGGAAATCAAAATTGAGAGATATCGAGAGCAGAAAAAAATAGAGAAAATTAGGGACAACCAAAGAAAACTATGAAAAAACAATAACAACATCCATGTCACACCCAACCAAGGGCATATCTATAGCCGAGTGCCTTGGCAATCCATAGAGAAATCGAGGGCCTTCAGAGCTCAAAGGATCCCAAATGAAGAATGGAATCGTCAACGAAGTGCTCAAAAAAAATTCTACCAGGGAGGAGGGAGATTCCTTGTTTGGACAGAGCGTTTGCAACCACATTTCTTGTACATGTAGAGGAAAGATAATTCCTTGAAGGAGGAACATAGGGCATCAATGTTAGCCATCCAATGGTGAGGTAGAGGGACCTCAAGAGATTTCTAACCCTGCAGCGAATCAATGACGACTTTATAATATTCTGCTATATTTATGGAATTTATAACAAGCCAAGAAAACATTTTGAAGTACACCACACAATGCAATGATCTCTACCCGACAATTTGTGCCATCCCCACCATTCCAAAAATAACAAATTTCCTTATTGGGGTAGAGTTTTATAAGGGATCCAAAACCGCAAAGTACTTCAGCAGAGGCTCCATCAAAGAAACCAAAAGGAGAAAAACATCCCAAATCCCGAAAGATAATTGAACGCTGAGGAGATCTTGGGATCCAGTGGCCAGCCATCAAAAAGTATCCAACAATTTTCACACATGTAGAATGGCAGTCAGGAAGTCAATTCTAGAAAACAGAGACATTCCTAGAATGCTAGTTCCCCGATAAAACATATATAGGGAGTGCTCTATATGATCTATGCATCATGGTCCAATACGTCAGGAACTCGTAGATAGAGTGCCAGACCCTATCAATCCGAAGTTGCAACAATTTCGCCATAGGGTCTCAAATGGCCTTTGTAGAAGGGAAATCTAGGAACAAAATAAAAGTGTCCTCAAATGTTGATTGGAAGAAAAGGAAGTGCCCCGGAGCCTAAAGACCTCTTTTCATCAAGTTCTCCCATGTCATGATAATGTTAAACAAGGTCATCTAGGAAAAACATTTACTCTTCAAGGGGGCTTCCCATTTCCACATAGGAAATATCCATTCATCATATGGGCTAGGAGAAGGAGATCCTGAAATTTATGAATAAATTTCCTTGACTATAATGTTGTCCTCAATAGCTTGTCGACCCAGAGCAAGGAAATCAAGGTTGTATTTTAATTAAATACCCACCTCAATAATTTTAAGTATATATGACTCCAATTGACATTCATATACAACATTAAGGCCCAAATTCCATGAGTGTGGCCAAGAAGAAAAAATTCGTGCCTGGGAGAGTCGATTTATCAAATCTGCTAAAAATTGAATTCCCAAATGGTGTAGAGTAATTAAGACTTTAGGGGATAGAATATGGTTACCATTCAAGCCCTTGATCATGTCCATCCCAAAATGGATCTTAACACCATTACCAACTTGCCACTTGAGATTACCACAAAGACAGGTTTTGCTGACATACATCTACTCCATATATATGAGATCCTATGCTTTGTAGGTGCACCCTTAGCGACCCAATCCTTCAAAGATTATTTTTGCAAGTATTTTCCTTGCACAATATCAAACCACAAACCCTGAGCATTAAAATCCCTATAAATATTACGAGAAAGGAGTGCCAAATTAAATAGTTTTGTGTCCTTAAGGCCTCGGTCACCCGAATCTTGAGGATGAGTCAGAGAGTCTAGCTTGATGAGGTGGAATATTTTCCCCCTCCATCTCCTGACCACATAAACATGGTGATGATTGTGTTGATTTTTTTGAATGATTGTCACAGGCAGAAGGAAAAAATGCATCCAATACATGAAAATTCCTTGTAGCATTGATTTAATCATATTCACTCTTCCTTCAAGGCTTAGCCATTTCTGGTCCCATAGAAAGAATTTTTTCTAAATTTTATGGATCAACCAATCCCAGTTATGAATATGATAATTGCAAGGCCGTTGGAGAGAGAAACCTAAGTATTTGAAACCCGAAGACAAAGGGATAGATTTTACCCCAAAGAGGTTCCCTATTTGCTGGAAGATCTCAATGTCCAGCTCATCTGTTATTAGCTCAGATTTATCCTTGTTAATTATTAGGCATGACTCTCTTCCAAATTTAGACAGAACTTGATAGAAATATTTCCATTATGAGAATATGGCATCTTTGAAGCACAGGGCATCATCCACAAAGAGAAGATGTGTTATAGAAGTCATGGAAGAGACGCTGCAGTGAGATATGACTCCAAGAGATTTTTGTTTGCTGAAACTTATACTGAGTGAATCTATAACCAATATGAAAAGGAGTTATCAGAGAGAACATCCTTGTCTCAAACCCCTGGATATTTTGAAAAGATATGTCGGAAATCCATTAATTAAGACAATCATAGAAGCCAAAGTCACACATGCCATTATCCATCTAACGTGCTAATGAGGGAATCTAATTTTGGGTAGGATGAGGTGAATAAAATCTCATTCCTATCGATCATATGCATGCAAGAGATCAATTTTCATAAGGTGGGATTTTTGTTTAGTCGATTTGATCGAATGGATGCACTCTTGTGTGATGGAAACAATGCCTTGTATTCTCCTGTCAGGTAGAAAGCCAAATTTTTCCAGACATATATGGGGACAAATGATCTTTTTGACTCTGTTATCTATACTTTTTTATATCAATTTATAAGCAGAATTACAAAGAGAGATAGGCCTAAATTCAAAAAAGATTATAATTTTTTTTTTGGAATTAAAGTGAAGAAGGTTTTGTTGATGGCACTTATGATAAGACCATTCACCCTCAATTCTTTCTATATTTATGTTAACTTAAACTAACTTAACTATCTATATATAGAATAGAAAAATAATTCATCATTAACATTATAAAAAATTTATTAAATCTAAACGACAATTGAATTTATTATTAATTCAAAGTTTATTTTAATCACAATCATTTTTCTGCTTTTAACAACATGCTTCTTTGAATTATTTGGAAAAGTTCAATGTAGATAGAACGAACATAAGTTCAAAGTGCAATATGTCCTTTTACATTATAAAACTACAATTTGGATGATCCTATATTGAGTAAGATATTATGTTTTCAATTTTTGATCTAATTAGTGTAAATTTATTTAAATTTATTTAGTATAAATGACATAAATAATTTAAGATATAAATATTTAAATATTTGAAAGAGCTCGAATTAAACTAAATTCATGTTGATGTTTTTATGTAAATATTTAAAATTATATTTTAAGAATATTAAACACATACATACATAAAAGAATAAAGGGAATATGGGCTACGTTTGTCAAACATTTGATTACTCTAAACACTATGATCTAGGGATTCCCCCTTATTCACGGCACAACTTTCTTTTGACAACTAATTCAACCTCTATTTTATCTTATATTGAACAAGTTATTATATTTTCAAATGTTTATATAATTAGTGTAATTTTTTTTAATTTTAATTTTAAATTTATTAAATAGTATAAAGGATACAACTAATTTAAGGTATGAATATTTAGATGTTTAAAAGAGCTTGAATTAAAATTAATTCATGTTGATGTTTTTTATGTAAATATTTAAAATTATATTTTTAGAATATTAAACACATACATACATAAAAGAATAAAGGGAAATAAACAGAATATGGGTTCAGTTTGTCAAACATTTGATTACTCCAAACATAATGATTTAGGGATTCCCCCTCTTTCAAGGTACAACTTTCTTTTGAAAACTAATTCAACCTCTCTTTTATCCTCTTAATTAATGGAGGAGTATCCTCCATAATTTTCTTTTTCATTTCTTTTTTTAATTAAAGCATTTATGGAGAGGATCTTTTCTCCCCATGAATGTGGTAGTTTTGATGAGGTGTCCAAGAGAACAAGGATAAATATTTGATAAGCATGAGGTGTCATTTGGTTTCTATAGCCTTGGACAGATGTAAATTTTCTAGAAATTTTTTTAATTACGACCATTTTGTCTTAAGAATATATTTTGGTTAAATAAAAAATGATAAGGTACGAAGGTCTCCAAAAGGGTCACTTGTCCAAGCCCATGAATTGTGAAAGACTTTGTCTGTGTATTTACCTAGAAGTTCAAAGTAATAAATCTATCTAGTCTCTATTTTATGACATCTTTTCTCTAGCTTACATTAGTCTAAGTGTAGTTCTTCATGTACAATAGTCTCTCCTTACATGGCCAAATTATTGTGGTAATCCAAAGTGAAATATATCTATCTATCTATATATATATATATATATATATATATATATAGACATATATAAATACTAGTAGATAAATCAATCAATGATCATGAGCTCTTCCAATGATGAGGGTCATGCATTTGACCATTACACCACATATTAAGCTACAGGACTTGAATTTTCTGTCATTGAGTAATGTTTAGGGAAATTTGAGCCAATCATCGATTCATAGCATTGAATCACGACCTTCTAATTTATAGCCAGTCAGCTTCCATCAGATAACAAAAGTGGGGACCACCAGTAATTTTCTTCACACCCGATAAGCCTATCAAAGCTAGGAAAAAATTCCCATCGGGCTTAAGAAAGTGGATCAATTGTGGAAGTTGTGAATGTCTGATGGTTCTTCAACCATTAATTTCGAGGTAAGATTCCCACTGTTAATCCATTCCTTGACCCCATCTTGTAAGTGATATAACCATTGAATTAGGTTAGGATTCATTGGTGGCCACCAAAGGTTTGGAATTGTAGACCATGTAATTGGGGAGTTGATGGGAGTTAGAGTACAATGTCTAAGACTAACCAGAGCATCACGCAAACCATAGATTGGGTCGTCAAAACAATAGAATTATTTTTTTTGGAGTTTGGTTATATGTTTGAATTGTGTTCATGTCCAAACACCTTGCTTATGACTTCAAATTAAATTATAGGTCAAACAAGAACAAAACAAATTGTGTTCATGACCAAGGTATTGGTCGGTAGTGCCAAATAAAATTGGAAATACCAATAGAGCGTGAAGCTCTGAATGCAGACTTGAAAACACGAGGGAAAATTTTCCCTCTACTAGAAAAAAACACCGAGGAAGGGTCCATCAATGTTGTACATTGCATCATTAATGCAACGATGGCCTAGGAAAGAAGCTCATGAGAAGACATGCAATACACCTCTCACCGATTCTTCTACCACGATTAAGATATTCTACCACGATCAAGAGTGTCAAGTTGATGGATGATTCGACACTTTTTTGTCCTTCTCTATGTCATTTTTAATATTCCCTAACAACAACAATACATATTGCAAAGAACCATTGATCTTTCAAGGATGTGGTCATTTAAAAAAAATATGTTCATGGTTAAAAAAACTCCATTATTAAGCATTTTCATTATGGAAATAATAAAATGCACTAAGTTTATGACTATTATTTATGGTTCAAAGGATATTTTAAATATTATGAATATATGTCCAACTTTGAATTTATGATCCAAAATGGATCATTATATTATTTTTCATCCATATTGAACCTTTTAGAGTGGAGAAAATGGAGGAATTAACTCATACGTCTATTTTTTCTAGTGGGTCCTAATTGACCAAATTGGCGTCTGCACCCTTTCAAAAGAAGCATCAAACGATGTTTTCTGGGGGCGTTAAAACATTTTTTCTTAAGCACAACACCTTGTAGAATGATTATACATGTAGATACATTTCCAATGATGCAAGAATCATCTCAATCGTAGTCATATGCAAAAGTTATGCCACTTGGAATTTGGCCTTTCTATTTTGACAATCATAATTCGAGAGGATGCGATGTCAGCCCCCATTACTCATGGAAGAGTGGATAACCACGTGATAATGATGAAATAAAACTCTAGAAAAGTCCATGTTGTAACTCTTGTTTATTACTTTTCATATTGTTCTATGTTGATTCAATTACTTTAGCCTAATTCAATTATTATATTAGCAATCTTTCAATAATAATTAATATTTCCAACCATCAATAATTCTTGAAGATAGAACAATAAATGCAGTGACAAAGGAGATAATCAACGCATCAGCAAGAGACACCAGTTTTGGTCATAGACTAGGGAAAATCCCACAATGGGGAAAACCTTTTGAAATTCTTCTTCTTATTATATTTTCATAAAATTTTCAGCAGACAGTACAATGAGTCCAATACAAAATAATCCAGCGCAATTAACCCAACAACATTCATAAATATATTCCCAACATCAATCCAGATTAGAGTCAACTTATCCTGCCTTTAGTCAACTATCGCCAACTGTGGTCAAACATCAAAATCCAACCCTAGAGCACAATCACATAGAGGAAGAGGTATGTGTGCACTTGAGACCTTCCAACCACACGAATGAGTCTGTAAGCCTACATTTGTATCAAAACATTTCCTATGTGTAGCCTGCATTCAGAAACCAAAAAACCCTAAAACACGTGCGAACTTCAGGTCTTTTAATCTCGGACCTGTATGAACCACTTTTCTTGACCCAACCTTAGACCTGAAAAAATCAATCAATGAAGAAGATGCTTGGTGATGTTCAAATGAGCCTGAGGTCACTTGTATTTATAGGGTTCCAAGGGTGTCCATTTTCCTATTAGGGATGACTTGATCAAATGTGACATTGTGGGCTTTAATTAAAAAATGCACTTTCCCTTGTCCAAATTGAGCGCTTCAACAGCCAAAATCTGTCCTCTCAAAAAGAGAAATCTAGTACCATGGTTGAAATTCATCACTGAGCTTCCAAATTAACATATTTAAGAGTTCAAGGAGTCGAACTTAACCACTAGTAGGCTATTAGGATGTCTTATAACTAGGCCACTGGGAGAAAAAGGGGCTCCATTCTATTCAAGTGCATTTTGTTCCATAGAAGAGTAGAGTAGCCAAGAGTGGATATGGAGAGATAAAACATAATTTTTTTGTTCAGTATAGAAGTCCATAGGCCAAAAACCTTAGTTCTTTGTACTTGCATCCATTTTCACATTCAAATAAAGAAAGTAGAGCAACCTCACCTTCCGACTGGGTTTTCTCCTTAAATGATTTCCTAGGGTATATATTGTGTTAATTTGTGGTTTGCGAGTTTTATTTCATTGTTATTTATTTTCTCCATAATTATAATTTCCATGCATATGCAACAAACAATAATTAATAGATCCAAAAATATAAAGAGAAAGAAACCCTCATAGTGTATATTTCAATTTTTCTAAAATATTTTATTGGATATGTTTTGATGAACTATCTAGTGGAATATCCATGTTGCTTATAGATCATATTGGTATTAGATCATGTTTCTTTGGGTATATTTTGGGGAGTTAGAGGAGATCCAGATCGACTAAGACAAAATTCATAGAACCCTACTCATGGTCAATGAATCTGTGAATAATCCTCAAGATCCTATAGAGGTGAGGTTGAATGGCTTGAAGCACAAGTCACAAATATAATCGGCAATGTGATCCTTCTCATGATGGTCTTGACCAAAAATATCAGCCTATTTGGAGAATAGTATGTTCTAATGTGGAGGTCGAATTAGAGGGAAAATCGATTGATTAGGAAGAAGAAGAGAGGGAACCTATGAAAGAATTTGAAAAGGACCAATCCATTTTGAGTGTTGTGAACCATTCATAGTTGCTATTCAAAAGGGATTCGAAGGTTGAAATCAAGCAATATGGAAGTTATATTAACACTCTAAAGCTAAATCATTGGTTGCAACAATTAAAAGTTTATTTTAGTGTTCATCATACAGAGGAAAAACAAAATATTTCATTTGCTCAACTAAGAATAGAGGGCCTTGCCCTGACCTAGTGGGAAAGGCACATTGAGAATATGGGTGAGTGTACCAGAGGATTGAGGTTGTGTATCCGGCTAAGTGAGATCCATAACAATGGGAAGAAAGTTCCTTGTGAAAAAACACCTATGGAAATAATATGAAAGCCCAATGAAATAGTTGCCTATAGTTTCAACAGGTTAGTGCCTGCACTTCAGGAACATCTAAGTGGGTTTATAAAGTATCTTAGGGGTTGGTGCCTCCTACAAGTGGGTGCTTGCATAATCAAGGAGTCTATGCTTCTTGTATGTTGACGAGATGTCTCCTAAGGGGGAGTAGTTGCTTCCTACTAGTGGATGCTAGAAAAATAATCAAGGGAGTTGGTGCTTCATGTTGGTTGGTGCTAGCAAAACAATTAAGGGAGTTGGTTCTTCCTATGAGTGGGTGCTCACTAAAAAATTGATGTAATCTGAGTGGTGGCTTTAGGTTCACGTCACAACAAAACAAGATTGGTGGTTTTATCCCTTTAAGTGTTTCCATGTTAAACCTCTAAGTTCATATTTGTATGTTACTTATAGTGTTGTTGTGATGTTCATGTGTTGATGTAATTTATTGATTACATAATATGTTGTTGGTTTTTTACATGAATGGTTGCCATGTGAAAGAAAAATATTAGACTGACAATAATTGTAAAACTATCCTTAATACTAATTCACCCCCATCTCAGTATTAATATTGTTTCCAAGAAGTTATTTAAATTCATGATTAATTTTTAGTTTTTCTTTTACTATTGCTAGTGTATACTCACCTTTCCACTCTTTTATGCTAAATGTTATGAGACTCAAGGATCTCTTGTTAAGCTTATGATCCAACTCAATTAACACACACATGCACACACACACACACACACACGCACAGATATATTCCCTCTTTAATGAGTTTGATATCCACCTTATTTTCCTAACTATTTAGGACCAAATTGTTACATAAAGTTTCTTCTAGCATTTCAATCTTGTCTCCCAAATTATGATTTTTTATACATCCCTTTTCGAGTTGGTCATTTTCATTTTTCCATTTATTATAATGTAGTTACAATTTTATTTAATTTAGTTTGGAACGCTAATATTCTATTTTCTATCTTCTTTTCGAAAAATCTATATTTGTTATCAAGCATACCCTTTTCTTTGTAAGGATAAGAACTTTATATTACCTTAAATAAGAGATACATACCTATTTTTCATGTGCTATTAGGCTACCACTTGTGAATCCAAACTAGCAGAGATTCAACATTTTGACATTACATATGCAAGAACTAGAAGTCTATCATTTAAACTAAAAAAGAAAAATAACATAAGTGCTTTGCAAAAAATTAGTAGCAATAACTAAAATAATGTCATAACATAGAACCATATTATAAAACCTAGCTTGCATGATCATATCATCCTAAGGGAGAGTCCACTTGAATATATATATATATATATATATATATATATATATATATATATATATATATATATATAATAGTTGGTATATTCATATAGTGATACCATATATACCAAAATAATATGTTAATATATTTATTGATGTTTCTATATAGATGTACCAATACATATACTAGTATATACATATACCAACATATAAATTGAGATATATATACTATTATTACAATGTATATACTATTACCAATAGTAGTATACATATGCTGGAGTATATATATCATGATGTATACATATTGGTATTTATAAATATATACTAGTATATATACTTGTGTGTGTGTGCGCGCATTTAAAATATTGTTTCCATTGATGAGAAAGATAGGGTGAGACTACAAATGTCCGAGATAAAGATTCCCAGATGAAGATTGTTGGAAATATTGTTTAAGTACCTAGTTTGTTTAATGTGTTATTTTTGAAGACATTTTTACTCTAAAGACCTATCAAATGGGGGAATATGATATATGATTCAAAATTTTATTATAAGATCTTTCCAATAGTATATGGTACTCTCTCTAATTCCATAATAATTAGGAGATTTGAAATATTTTGTCAGGTTAGCCCAACTAGAAAGTATACGTTGGCCCAACCATTTTTATAAGTCAGCCCCCTAAGGGAATGTAGAGACACTATAAATAAGGGATATATGAGTTCATTTGAATATCATCCAAGGAAGAAATATTTGAAGTGCACACGAGAAACTATGAATACTTTTAGGGTTTTAAAGGTGGAGCAAAAAAGTGATTTGTGAAGTGAACGAGCCATCTTGAAATTTTTGTTATAACTCTTCTTCTGTTATTTTCATACCATGAATTCCTGAGAATTTTGAGGTGAGTTCTTTAGGTATTGTGGTAAATTTTTTAGGTATTATTTCACTTCACTATAATCTGCATTTGCATTTATATTGAATTATTTTATTCTTTAAATCCCCTTTGGTCGGAGCAACCCTTAATATGGCTGGACTAAGCCCTGATTTTAGTCACTTCAAAAGAATCATGTTTTCTAAAGAAATATCATACAGATGGTTCCGTTTCCTTCAGTTTCTTAATCATAATTAACATCATATATCGACAAATTGAAGATATTGTGCATATTGTACATATCAAATAGTTTAGGTTAGATTAAACTTAGGCTAGTCTCAGGGTAAGGGTAACTAGAGACCCATTGAATGAGTTGGAATCACCATACCAAACTAATAAGGGTCTAATTTGGACCCTGACCGGGTAATCTCCTTAATGTTGGATATGGTTCACTAAACTTTCAAAGATATGGTTTGTAGAAGTTAGTTTTCTGAATGATCCTGAAATTAGTTTCAACATTAGAGGAATTTTAAGGTCTAAAATAGACCTCCTAGGAAAAATAATAAAATAATAGTGAAAATAATAAAATAAGAGTTATGAGTTTTTAAGGAAAAAGAAAGGAAATTACTTTTTCTTATTGTATTTTTGGCTTATCTACTTATAGGTTTACTCAAGATCCAAGTGTAAATACCCATTGGATACAAAATTAAGTTCCACATACAAGATGTACCTAGAATGTGTACTTCTGAGTAGACCCACAAAGAAAAAAATTTAAAATACTTGAAAAGTGTTGAACATTTTTTTTAATGTATATTCAATTTCTTTACATGCAAATTTACTCAAAAATATGTAGAATGAGTACTTTTTGAATGTATAATTTAACTCTACATTCAACGGGTGTCTGGAATTGAGATCTAAGTAAACTTATAAGGAGATAAGCTGAAAATACAACTAAAAAAAAGTAGTTTTCTTCTTTCCCCTGCAAATTATTTACCCTTGGGGATGACATCATCTTGAATCCTATTGATTTTTTTAAGTTAATTTTTCTAGTACATTTATTGTTTTGAGGCCCATTTTTTAACTCAAAATTCTCCTAATGATAGGTCAACTTGGAATTTTTGTCATAAATTATTTTCTAGGATTATTTATATTATGAAAATTTTAGAGATTTGATGAGTCTTAGTACATGTGCCTTTGTTGAAGACAAAAATTGGTATGTACACTAGTATCTATTGACATTAGTATATTTCCAGTATTTATACTAGTGTATTATCATAGTATATATAGTACTATATATATCGACTTACATGTATGTTGGTATATACACTATACTAGTATACTAAAATACATATACATACCACAATAGTATATTAGTAGTATATATAATAGTCTCTATCCTGCATGGACCCATGACCCACCCCTTGGAATTGACCATTGTCCAAGTACTTTACATGGTGACCTAAAATCAACTCTATCCACAATTTTCCATGTGATATAAAGATGTTTCTTTATTTTTGCAAGGAGGTTTTTCAAATGCTATAAACCACCTATCCATCAAATTTCTATTTAACAAAGGAACTATGACCTCAAGAACTTTGATTGATATGTGCAATTCTTTGGAACTATAACCGACAAATGAAGGTCACAGTTCCTTTGTTGGTCAACATTCCTTCATCATAATTCTGGTGACCATAATTCCTATTGGTCACAGTTCTTGATTGACCACCTGTCACGAAAGTTAGGTTAATAAACGATTTGAGCTATAAGGGTTTGGATAAGGAATAACTATAACATGGAACTAACCATCTCAAGAACTTTTCATTAAATAATCGATACATGAAAAATTAAATTTTGGAATCAATTCAAGAAGAACTGTGACCTAAAGAACTCTAGCCAATAGGAAGTTATACAACCCATAGTAAATAGAACCAATAGGAACTATTACAACAATGACTTTAATTGAGAATAACTTTGATCAATGAATGAATAAGATTATAGGTTGTTGGTGATAATAGTTCCCTCATCAAGGTTCTTGATCAAGAAATTCCATATAAATATGACTAATAAACATTAGTCATAGTTCTTGTGAATCAAGGTTCTTGACTGACAAAAGAATTATCCCCCAAAACTATTACTCACAAATAAATGTCATAGTTCCTTTGAAAATCAGATTTCCCACATCATAGTTCTTATGGTCATGGTTCTTGTCAAATTTAAAGTTATCGCGAGTCAAAGTTTATTCCTAGGATTTGATGTCTTCTATCTATGTGTTTTAGTGTTTTCAATAATATACCCAACCTCTTCAAATGGGAACGAGTTAGAAAAAATTGATTAGTTTTCAATCTTCCACTCTTAGGTTCTCATGCTCAAAATGTGCTTGTCAACATATCTAATAATTGCATAAATAGTTCCCAAGGAACAAATAATAATTTATTAAGATTATTGATTGACCATTGAGTTAAGAATTACAATAACCATGTACAATAGAAGTTAGAAGAGATGGTAACAATTATCTTACTGTATTCCTCAAAAAATTTAAACATTTATTCTAAAGCTTAGTCTGAATTATAAATGTCAAACTAATATTACCTTTTAAGTTGTTTAAGTTTTTTTTATTATTTTTTTGTATATAGAATTTGTTATAATACAAACCATAAATTAACAAAATTAAATTCATTTGAATTGGATCATTATATTGTTTTTCATCCATCTTGATGCATTTGGAGTGGAAAATGTGGAGGAATCAGCTAATGGCACTGTTTTTAGTGGCGGGACCCAGTGTGGAAAAATGACGTCTAAAACGTTCTAGAAGCATTTTGAGGCATAAAACAAAAATTTTTGGGGTAAAAATTTGTCACTTCAGTGCCACACAATTTCATGTTATTATACACAGAGATCTTTCCAACGACACAAGAAGCGTGTCAATCAAAGTCTATATGCAAAGGTGATGCCACTCAAAAGTTGACCTTCCTGTTTTCACACCTATAGCTCGGGAGGATGCCAAGTCAGCCCCCATTATTCATGGAAAAGGGGCTAGCCACGTGATTACAAAGTTAGAAGACTCCATAAGATTCTATATTATAACTCTAGTTAAGAGTTGATATAGTCAAAATTAACCACTAGTAGGCTATCGGGTTATGTTATAACTGGGTCACTAGGAGGAAGAGGCATTCCATTCTTTCAAGACCATTTTTTCCATAATTGAACAAAGATAGATAGGAGGCATAGGAGGTAGAACAAATAGAGAGGGTTTGTGCATTGTAGCAACCCACAGGCCACAATCATTACTTCTTTGTACCCACAACCATATTTCGAGACAAAGAAAGAGAGTGAAGTGACTTGACCTTCCAGCTGGGTTTTCTCCCGAAAGGGTTTCCTAGAGAGCATATATTTTCTCTTATGTGTATGTGTATGAGCTTATTTTGCCATTCTCTACTTTTCTGCATAATTTCTATTTGTATGCATGCACTAATTACAATTAAGTTTATAGATCTTAAAGTTTATAAAATTGTAATAGTGTAGAGTCTCAAATTTTTAATATAATATTTTCAGATATGTTGTGACAAATTGTCTAGTGGAATATCCATGACAATTTACATATCATAAATAGTATAAAATTAAATTTCAAATATACGGGTTCTTTTTTTTCGTAAATATTATAGTCAAAAGAAAATGGAGCCTAATTCAGATTATAATTCTCAAAAAACTTAAATCATTGTGTGTGAACATCTTATTCAACATTCTCGATATATTTAAACATAAACAAATTACTTAAGGTTGAATTAATATCCATTTCATAACAAGTTTAGATGGAGCCAAAGAGTATGGCAATAAGAACTATAGGCCAAAACTGAAGAGACCCTGTGATGATATGCTTGAAAACTGAGATTATGTGTCATTGTGAAATACTAGAGAAACATATCGCTTGACTATGGCAGTGACAGAGGTATCCTGCATGTTGTCGGTCAACTCTGGTGCTACAACTTCCTCTGGATGGTCTTCAACGATGGGACACCGAAAGGAACTGGGAGCTTGTTAATTCAATGCCTTCACAAATTCCACATTTGCAAGACCCTACTTCAAAACATCATCTATCCGAGGGAAGGAGGAGGGAGAAATAGGTGTGTTAGTGGGGAAGCCAATGCCATCTTGGGAGTTGGAGGAAGAAGCAGTGAGCGGAATTGGAGGGCGGGTGTTGGAAGAATCACCGCACCTCTATGGAATTCGTAATTTCCACCCTAGGGATCCTAGTTACTCGTTTGAAACATTTACCAACACCTGTGGGTTTTGGTGTAACGGAAAACCTCTTCATGGTATTAGAGGCTAGACCCAGGTTCGATTCCCCCTAGTTGCGTTTGAGGGGGGGTGTTGGAAAAATCACCACACCTCTATGGAATCCGTAATTTCCACCCTGGGGATCCTAGTTACTGGTTTGGAACGTTTACCAACACCTATGGGTTTTGGTGTAATGGAAAACCTCTTCACCGGAGGATACCAAAGAGATGGGAAAGAAAGTGATTGCTTTAGCCTTGGCTTCTGCAACCTTCAACTCAACAATGTTTCTAGCCTGTTCTTATTTCCATAGGTGCCTGGCTAGAAGATTCCATTCGACCCATTGCCCATCTCCTAGATGCATGCACTCATTAGCATCCAGAGAAGTAACCTTGTGTCAAATGCTCAGAGGAATGTCCAAGTCATAGAGAGTCGAATTATCATCATAGTCTACTGCTCGTAGAGGTCGCCCATGACCATGACCTCCACCTCCTTTCCTGACTTGAGCACGCTCATGAACCATGTTGATTAGCCAAGGAGGGCAGTGGGGGAAGGATGATTTGTAGAGGGTGTATTTGCTAATCTCCTGATGGGCATGGAGAGGATGGCTAAGGGGGAGATAAGGGCTCATAATGAGGAAAATGCATAGGAGGCAGTTGGATAACTAGAAGGAGCTCCAAAGATGAGGGAGCGAAGAGCAGTGTAAATGAGGGATGTTGCCAAAGAACCTCAAAATCAAGTCAAAGATATGGTTGATTAAGTTAAATCTCATTGAGATCAATGTGTATGTGTGCTAGCAGGAAGGATTGGATGTTCAAGAATTTAACATAAAAGGTAAAATCGGGAAAATCAATAACTTTAAACTCTATGCATACAATCAAGATGTTCAGGTATTCAACATAAAAGGTAAAACCAGGACAATCACTAACTTTGAACATGTTATTCTATGTGCATATTTCATCAAAATTGGGAAAATGGTGATTTGAACATGTTATTTTATGTGCATGGTTCATCAAAATTGGGAAAATGGTGATTTAAACATGTTATTCTATGTGCATAGTTCAACAGAATTGGGAAAATGGTGAAGTCCTGTGAGAAAAGGAAGGAACCATCTAAACCGAGATAAGTGAAGACAAAGCTTTCTCAACGAATGGTGATTTGAACATGTTATTGTATGTGCATAGTTCATCAAAATTGGGAAAATGGTGATTTGAACATGTTATTGTATTTACATAGTTCATCAGAATTGGGAAAATGGTGAAGTGCTGTGAGAAAAGGAAGGAACCATCTAAACCAAGATAAGTGAAGACAAAGCTTTCTCAACGAATTCTTATTGGAAAATCTGTGAAGTAGTTTAGCTTCTCTGTTGTAGAACCTCCATAAAAGGTTTTACAATAGACCTGAGGAGACAACTAAAAAGATGCATAGAATTAGTATTGGCCTAGCACTGTATACAACCTTCACGGGGAGGGACAGCTGAAAAGATGCATAGAATCAGTAGCAGGATACGCTTTGGATCTTGCTACTGATTCTATGCTTCAGATCCTGCTACTGATTCGGATCCTCGCTACCAATGTTTGATACAGTGTTATGACTATGTCCCCAAGATAAATTTAATGCCAAGAAAACTTATACGACTAATTAAATTCATTTCTGCATAAAATTCTAGAAAGATACTTTAAACTTTAATCCTGAGCAGTAAAATTCCTTGTGGCCTCCCTGCAGGCAGGTGATGACTGAGTGCCAGAGCCATTCTCGCCTGCGGAAACCAATGAGTCATCATTTAACGACTCTGAACACGGCGTGAACGACAGCATGATGCGGATCACGAGATCATAAAACACGACGTGCACAACAACATGATGCAGATCACGAGGAAAGCAGTCCTTCTAAATGATCAGCCACTACATTAAATGAATTTTCCTTCAACGTTCACTATAAAGGGTAGTGGGAACAAATCTTTTCACCCAATATCTCTGCGAAACACCAAATAGAAGCAAAAAAAGCAAGACTAATTCATTGAGAGCACCGAAATGCCAAGAGAATACAGTACCCTTCCCTAAAACCTTTAAGCTCCTAATCGACGGTCATGCACTTCCGACAACAGAAAAAGATAAAATTTGTTCCTTGAATTTAATATTAGATATTAATTGCTCCCTGGCATGATAATAATTTTGTTGTGTGAAAACTGTTTACAGTTGAGACACAATAATTAGCTGTCGGTGGTCCACAATTATTGCATTTGAGAATGAGGATTCGGTCGCTGTCGCCATGATCTCTATTGCATCTCTGGACATATTTTTTTTAGCGTGGGGAAGTTTCACTTTTGTTATCATCACATTATTCCACGTCCCAATTTAGAAATTATAATGCACCTGAAACCAAAGATTTTTTTGCACAAGAAGTTTCTCTTTTGTTCAAATCGAAACTCGTGGTACAACTATTGTATGTAGGGGAAAGTTTAAGTAAGTCATAATGATGAGCTTATATTCGATCTCTTTTATTTCTTAATTCAATAACCAAGTATGAGATTGTTTGCTACAAAGTACAAGTATATTCATGACTATTTTTTGTTGAGTATAAAGAAGAAATTAGAGTTGTTAATGGAAAACTAGTATTAGAGTCCATGGTGTTATGGGTATGTGTTATGTTGCAAAGGTAAAATCAGTAGTGTGAATGTTTTCTCTTGAATATTGATTGGAAAACTTGTGGATCTGTTGATGCCTCAAAAATCGCTACAACAACAATGGGGGATAACCACCCGGTCCAAACCTTAAAGCAGCTCCTTTTCCGTTTGGTGTGGTGGTTCCGACTGGTTTAACTAGGTCCAGTTACCTTCTCCCTATCTCTATTGGTTTATGATGTATCTTTAACTACCAATAGACAGGGATATCAGATCACTTCTTCTTGCTGATTAGGCAAGAGAATGACCCTTAAGCTTATTTGGGTTCAGCCAAGCCACAACTAAAATTTTGCCTCTTTGAGGAGAGGACTTAAAAGAATGTATAAATTACTCTAATTTGCAAAATTATTCTATAATGCAAGCAAAAAGAAACTAATCTTAATCCTATCATAATTAGGCAGATATAGATCTAACCCAACTAAGAGCAAGATAATTAAAGTATTGGGATTTAAATATGTCTTGTTTATAATGAATATCAAGTTAATGAAGTAGTTCAATTAACTGATATTATGGTTACCAAAACACATCCTATTAAGACCTCTTAACTGAAATAATAAACCAACAACATTCAGGAAGTAGTTCACAAAAATGATATTAATTATCATATCAGTAAATCCAATAATTGAATAATGATATGGGGAAATAGTTCACAACACATTACCATTCATTAAATCAGTTTTATAAGACAGATTTATGACCAAATAGTTACTCAGAAATCAGAATTTAATCCAGAAGAACAGAGATACATAATAACAGCATTGAGACAAATTACCCATATTGACAAAAGTGCACAAACATGAATAAAATGAGACATTCCTATTATCATAAAAATAAAACTGATATTTGAAACAATAGTATTAGAAATACCAATTTATTGCATCCATTTCTCTGACCTCGGTCTCCAATATTCCTTTACATTGCTTGAACTTCTGCTTTCAAAACTAGAGCCACAATAGTGCAAACTCTGCCTTTCATACATAATTCAAGATACAAAGGAAAAATCCCCAATAATCCACAGATCTGAGATTTTCTCTCCTCTCTCCTACAACTCTAAATTCCTATTACAGTAGTTCTTTTAGAAGTCTAAAATTGCAGAGGAGAGCAGCCCTTTATTACATTCTGCAATCTGCTATTTATAATATTTTTTAAGGAATTCTTGATAGGAAAGTTTGTTGAAGAGAAATCTGTCAAATCCAATTTTATTTGCTCAAAAATCCTGATCTTCAATTGCTGGAGCATTCTCATTGATTGAGATCCTTTTCTCCATATTTCTTCCACCGTTTTCCTGCAAAAAGAAATCAAAATAAATTAAGATGCAATCAAAATATCATTTCTGGGAATTAAATCAAATCCAATCAAATTCTATTTAAATAAATAATTTAAAATAAAATATAAGCTCTCTATTGATGTTTGGGGTGGTTTAATTGGCCAAAGATATTATTAACCAATGGATCTGCAATTAGAAGAGGCTTTGGACAAATGAAAATGAAGAAAATAACTCAGAAAAATGATTTTGTTTTCAAAATTCGGAGCTTAATCTTCTACCTAATTTTTGACCCAATAAATGATTAAATCTATTAGTGAAACCTCCTCAAAAATGTTCTCCTTGATTTTCTCTTTCCAATGAGCCGTCCTGGGCCTCATTTGGCCAAGTAAAACTCATTCTATGAGCTTCCAAAGTTGATGAGTCAAATATGACATAAATCTGGAAATTCTGTTGCTGGGCTAAAAATCTAATCCTAAATTAGGATTCTAATTAATTCTAAATTAATTGTTAATTATAAACTAAACTAATTATTAATAAACTATTTATTAATCTAACTAACTGATATCTAATTAGCTATTTATAAACAAATTTAATCTAATTAAAAACTAATTAATATTAATCTAAATGATATTTAAATTTAAATTTAATCAAATTAATTAAATGTTACATATTAATTAATTTAAAATTAATTATTTAAATTAATAAATATTTATTTTAATATTACATATTTGTTTTAATATTAATTTAAACTACCCTACTACTACATTTATGTTACCATTTTACTCATACGACATTCACACTACCATTCACTCATTCGTATGAGTGAAAACTTGAAACTAAAAAAACAAACCATAAGTTAATGGCATGCCTTTGACTTATCACCATCGCATATCGGATCGGGAGAATGAGGACTATCGGGGTTTTCAAACTTGTGTCAAGTGAAAAACCCCCGATGCGATGTATACACTTTTTAATGATCAGGATCGGGAGGATTGAATCCATCGGGTTTTTTAGAAATGTGTCACTTGAAAACTCCCGATGCGATCAAAGCCTCCGATGCGATCGGGAAATTTTATTATATATTTTTTATTATATTGATATTTTATGTATTTTAGTTTCTAAACTACAACCACTTGGAAAATAAATAAAAAGAATAAAAATAAACTACAGCCACTTCAATGTTCTGGGTTTTTTAAGATTAGTAATTGATTTGGAAATTGGAGTAAATTTCTTAAAATCCTGATAATTCATGATTTGGCTTTATAAGTAAAAATGAAAAATGTTAATAATAACTAACTAGAGGTTAATATTTACAATAAATGCATTATGGAACTAATTTATTTACAAAATGCAATATTGTACATTTTATGCATTTTAAACCCAGGCTAGATAAATGATGAGACCTCAAAAGAGTGCCATTTATGAACCAGTTGACCAAATGAGGCGAAACAACCGTCAATGGGAAGCTTATAAAAAATCGATTTTAACAAAGCAATCAAAACAAGAATCCAAAGAAAATTAAAAATTAACAAAAGCGTAAGGCAATCAACTAAATAAAAATCCAAAATGGTGTTTAGCCAAAATTTTTATAGGAAGGGTCCCCATTATTTGAGTTGACCAAGTCAAAAATGGGGGGGGTTGTGTTTTTACCACAACAGGATCCAACGGTGAAAATTTTATTAAAGGGGAAGGTCCACTATGATTTCATAAGTTGTCACCTCAATCAAGTTGTATGTATCCTAAAGCAAGCTGGTGCTTGCACATCTATGAGGTTGGTGACTCAATCAGCTTGAATCTTAAAGCAAGTCAGTGCTTGCATATCACTGAGGTTGGAGTGTTAAAATAGTTGAAGCCAAAAGCAAGTTGGTGCATGCATACTTCAAGAGATTGGTGTCTGCTTTGTATCAATACCAGTAAATCATTGTAATCAAAGATTAAAGAAGATAAGAAGATTTGTGCTTTTCTATTGCAAGGGTTTCGACGTACATATGGAATTCTTGTGTATTTATGTGATGATTGAGGATGTTGATGCATTATTATGTTTCCAGTTATGATGTATTATGATATTGTTTAAAATGGCCACTACACTAACTCACCACCGTCTTAGTGTTATCATCAATTCCAATAGATGTGATATTGATCAATTATGCTTTTTTTTCTATATATTTATGTAGAATTTGTTTTTATGATTGGATGACTCTTTCTCAACTATGTCATAGTTAAGGTGGATTAATTTTAGGAATTTGAGTCGTTCTCTAATGCTATAGTTGCATTATCAGGGTTATTAATGTAATTTCATGTAATGACATAATTTTAGGAACTTGATAAAACTCCATTCGAAAGGAATGCGGTGGAGGGGTGGGAGGGAAATGGTCTACATTTTCGTGTCTAGGGTTTGCCTGCTTCGCATCTCTTGCGTGCATGTCATCATAGCTTGCCAGGGTCTGGATTACACTATTGGGGAAGGGCTTAACAATGGACACTGGGCCCTCTGCTATCTCAATGCAATTGACAGTAGGGGGCTTCGAATTATGTCTAAGGAGGATCGACCCGTCTCATATCACAGCGGGAACTAAGTCTTGCTCAAAATTGAAAGAGCGATAAGTCGAAACTGGGATTTGGAAGTCCAAAGAGCATCACATCAAATTGGCCTACAAAGGTTTGTTCCCTTTGTGCCCATATTTCTTTCCACAACTACAGATATATTGCCATGCATTGGTAAATATTTTCATGGCTCCTCTGTGTGTGGTGGGTTTTTTCATCAGTCATTGGAATATGTTGCTTCTAGCTTTTTCGTTTTCCATGCATATAGTTCAAAGATTATGCTTGAGAGTCATGGATGTGAGGGTTATGGGGAAAAAATCCTTATGCTTCAGATGCATATTGAACACTACACAGACCAAGAGGCATATCCACCCAAGGTTTCTACTGATTTGACAACCCTCTGTATAAGACCTGATCTGTGCTTTTTATCTCATCTCTTGACAGAAGCCAATGAAAACAATAAGGAAAGTCTCCCAACGTCATCGAAATCTGGGCGAGAGGCATTTTTTATCCCCAACAAGTGCTCGTCAGAGAAAAGTGATGAAAAATGAGCCATCATGGGCAAAGGTGCAGTGTTTCAAATTTTTGTTCAAACTCCATCTAGAAATTTGATCCTTATGGGGTCAAAAAGGATCTCCTAGCATAGAATTTGAAAAAGGAAATTCATCATAGATCTGACATTCCAATGGAGGCACAAATCTTGATCTATGTCGGTAGATCTATTAAGGATTATCAGAAGCTACAAGACTATGGTGTGGATAGGAACTCCACAATCATCATAAACTTGAGGCTGTGAGGAGGATTGCCTGGAGCAATTCATGGATCTACTTCCTTCAAAGACGCTATTAAAGGGAAATTTGCTGCACCAAGTAAATCTGAACAGAATCTAAACATTCATGGGCCCTATATTGTGGAGGAGACAAAATAAATCCCGACAATGACAATAGATATAGTAGAAATAACTAATCATCTTTCAACCTATCAAGCCCATGCAAAAGTAAAATTAAACCTTCAAGTGATTGGCCAGGGAAATGTCTACCAAATTCCGAGGTTCGCCTTTATTCCAAGGGCTTCTTCATAGTAAAATTTAAAGCATTAGAGATCAGAGAGTCTGTTATATAAGAGGTTCCATGGTTCTAAGGTGATGCAGGACTATTAATCACTCCATAGTTCCCAGATTTTGATGCTAATTCAATGGTGGTCTCCAAAATGCCATTATGGGTAAGATTGCATAATTTACCTCTTCATTTCTGGCATCCAAAAGTTCTAAAAGGAATCAGTAACCTATTGGCGAGATACATCAATATGGATACAGAAAGAAAAGAAGAAGCAATATATACTTTTGCCAGAATTTGTGTAGAGGTATACCTCAACAAAGGTTTTCTTAATCGCATTCTTCTAACACACAACAATAAATGATGGAATTAGTTCTTATATTATGAGAATACTGCATTCAGGTGTAGGCTCTGCTTACAAAATGGAAATTTACAAATCACATGTCCTCTAGCAAAGAAAGATCCTAGGAAGAAAAAAAAAACTACAAAAAAACCTAAGGGGTGGAAATTCCTAGCACAACAACCTGATGAAGAAGAGGAAGAGGATCCCATAATTGATGAAAAATAAAATCCACAATCTCCTCCAACAAACAAAGGAACTAATTAGGAAGGAATGATGATGATGAGTTCACAAAATCCAAGTGCAGAAAGGAATCTTGGTCAAGACATGCAGAAGGAGAATGAAATTGGAGGATTCAAATGTCCTTAATCCCCTGAGAGCTAAGACTCAGATGAGGAACATCCAAGGAAAACAACTGAAAAGCAACTAATCATTGTAACATCCACTCTTGATCAAGGAGGATGGTGAAAAATTGAGAAGAAGAAGGGTAGAAAAGGGTGACTAAGAATTTTCTATTAGCCCAAGTTTATCCTTTTTGTTGGTTAGTTTTCATTTGGGCATCAGCTTTTGATTGGCACTTTTTTGAAAGACTCGTGTAACTTTTATTTTTTATTTTTTTGGGCTTCAGTCAAAATTTTGAGGTAAAGGAATGCCTTCAGGCATCTAGACAATGTAATTTTGTTCCTTGATTTTTAGGCTAAATAAAATTATGATTTTTCTTCGGAAAAAAATTATGATTTTAAGCACTTCAATATGAATGAAAACTTTTGTGGGTGTTTAGCACCCACTCTATGTTATGAGGCATCTCAATGTCAATTTTACAAGTTAATACTATGCCTTATGTTATTGGTGGATTAGTTCATCAAATAACCACTGCAAGTGTCAGTGAAATCTTATTTTCTCATAAGAATAAGATCGATGAGACCAAATAAATCTTTTAATAAATCCCTGTCTAAATTTTACCACTAGATACTAATAGAAAACCTATAGAGATTCTAATCGATATCAATTTTATTAAATATGAAAATATTTGTTGTTTGGGTGATGGTTGTGCAAGGCTTTGATCAAGGTTTGGGTTAAGGAAGTCTAGGAACCTTTTAGTTATCATTGTATTAGTACCTAAAACCCAAAAATAAGACAAACAAACCTTCTCTATGTTTTCTCATTAAGTGGAATGCTTTTCTTGTTACTAGATTATTTGGTTATCACGTTTGAGTGATTTACCTATCATGATCCTTCTTTACTTTCAACCTTGAAACCATAAAAAAGAAATTCCTAAACCTATCCATGGATTTTAAGGGGATTATCATTATTTAAGTAGGGGATGGAATGATGAATCAACTCATGAGATATGTTTTCTAAAACTTAATTTTACCATGACATTTGTCACTATACATTGATAGTTATAGCTATACCTCTCTAGTTATCTAATATAAAAGATACTTACACTACTATACTACACTACTCCAACATTATCTTTCATGTTACCTTGGAATGTGTATTTTGCAAAAAAAAATGCTTATGGATGACACTATGCGTAGTTCTGTTATAAAACCAGCATACAAATCAATAGAAAGGATAGATCAATGCCTTAGAAATAAGCCTCTTCGAGGGGGCAACCTCCTTTACATTACACAAATGAACAATTCTTGGATGATAGAAATGACAAGACATCCTTTCTATATATAGGAGTCCCAGGGGTCATAGTATAATTAGGGCCAACATAATAATAACAATAGTGGGCTTCTATGGGGCACAATAATAACAATATGGGGACTACATGAGCACAACAATATAATAAGGGGGTTGTACTAATAACAATAAGGGGTTACACTAGTAGTATAAGGACCTAACATGCCCCTCTCCTTCAAAAAGTGTTCTCCTCAACACTTGAGTAGTTCTTGTTGCTCCTGTATAAAATTCTTTTCCTCCCATGTGGAATCTTTAGCTAGTAAGTTCTTCCACTTGATGAGATACTCTGAAATTGATTGATTTCATAGCTGTCGGGTTCTTGTTTCTGTGACTGCTCCCGGCTCCAATATGATTTTTCCTTCCTTGTCAAGTTCTAACAATATTGTTTGAACTGAGATCTTTTGCAACTTTTGAATGAGTGGCCACACTTTTTCGTCCTTCTTCCATTCATACCTTGTTTCATTTATCCACTCTAGTTGGATAATAGAAATGGCGCACAACAATGCTCCACATCTTCATCCTTTCTTGAGAGTGCATCTGCCACAACATTTTGCTTCCCTTTTTTGTAGATGATTTCAAAGTCATAACCCAACATCTTTGTGACCCATTTTTGTTTCTTTTCAGAGGATAATCTTTGTTCTAAAAATTATTTAATACTATCATGATCCGTTTTTACCTTGAAGTGTCTTCCCATTAGGTAAGGTCACCATTTCTTAAGTGCGTGTAGTATTGCCAACATGTCCTTCTCATAAATAGCTTTCATGAGGGACATTTGTTTGTATGTATGTAACCATAAAAATACCCAATCACCTACATCAAAACTTCTTTCATTGCATTGTTGATTTGCCTGTTGTTTCATTCGATTCTGCACCAAAGTGGCGTTATCCTTTAAAAGTTGCCGAACTTGTTGTTGATGCTCGATGTGATATTTCACTACTTGAATCTTTTTCTTCTTGATATGTCCCTCTATATTTAGAGTTTGAGGAGTGGTAATTTCTTCTAGTGCATTACAAGATATGGTCGAATTCATTTCTTGATGCTCTATGTGATCTTTCACTTCTTGAACATTTTTCTTCTTGATATGTCCTTCTATCTTGATAGTTTGAGGAGTGGTAATTCTGGCCATTGTATTACAAGATATGGTTGGATTCATTTCTTCTTTCTTGATGTGGTCTTTCACTTCTTGAACGTTTTTCTTCTTGATATGTCCTTCTATCTTAAGAATTTGAGGAGTAGTAATTATTTCCAATGCTTTACAAGATGTGGTCGGATTCATTTCTTCTTTCTCCAATGTTGTTTCTTGGTGTATATACTCTTCTTTTGACGTTTCTTGATCCTTTTCTTCCTCCTCTCCACAATCAATGTAAAATAATTTCTTCTCAGCACACTTGTGACCTTTAATGTATTTTTTATCACAATTGTAACAAAGCCCTTTTTTTCTTTTTTCTTCCAATTGTTGTGGTGTAACCCTTGTAGGTTGTGGAAGGCTAGGAGAAACAACATTTCCATCTTTATAGTTGTGAGGGGTAGACTTCCTTGTTGCCATAATTTTTCTTTCACTTTGTAACAAAGCCCTTTCTCTCTTTTTTCTTCCAATTGTTGTGGTGTTTCTCTAAAGAAGGTGTTGCTCTTTGTATCCTCATAATGTGCTATAATTTCCTCTGTGAAAATTGACCACGTAACAAGTGGTTTACGAGAACAAAGCCCTTTATACCATAAAAATTGATCTTTTTCTAAATATGAAAATGAAATACATACCTTTTGTAACAGTGGTACACCATGTATATCAAAATATTTCTCCATCTGTAGTATCCAATTTACTAGATCCTTGCCATAAACTTCCTCATCTCGATTTTTCTTAATTTTAGGAGCTCGTTCTTGAAATGACTATAACTCTGTAATTTCAGATCTCCAAGTTCTGAAATTGCTTCCTGTGGTAGCTCTCTGAGTTATCTTTATAACCCCACAAGTTTGATTAGAATTTGATTATCCAAGAAAGAGTTATGTCAAATCTCCCACGGTGACCTGATTATAGACTAGTTTAGCAAAGCGAACTTGTACAATGTGCCACGTCTCACTGTTTCGACTTTAGTACTTGAAACTGATATACAAAAAACTATGTGAAGTCCTCTTTCTGAAACTTCTTACGAAATTTCAATCTGATGCTCAGAACAAAAGTTGTGATAATTTTCCCAAGGTGACTTTCTTGGAATGTAATTCGGGGGTCTGCAAAGACCTTAACTTCCTCAGATTATACCTCTGACAATATAACGAGATAGAATCTGAAATTTGGAGCCGAGGTTCAGATCGATTTGATCTCAAATGTTTTTTTTTTAATTTCTAAAACTTTGTATCGAAAGAGTTATAGCGAAACTTCCACGATAACCTATTTTGGATGAAATTCTGGAGCTTGCAAAAACCCTAACTTCCTCATATCATATCTTCGAAAATTAGCGTGAAACGATCTAAAATTTGGATGCAAGGTTTAGATCGATTTATTCGCAAATTGGCTTTTTTTGTAGATTCTGAAACTTCCACAACGACCTATTTGGGGTAGCGAAACCCTAGAATCCATAGGTCTGATACCAAATGTTATGAAACCAACTCACAAAAATGTAGAAAATATAGATGAATGACTTAGAAATAAGTCTCTTCGAGGGGGCAACCTCCTTTATATTACACAAATGAAAAATTCTTGGATGATACAAATGACATGACATCCTTTCTATATATAGGAGTCTAAGGGGTCATAATATAATCAGTGCCAACATAAAATAATAATGTAAGGGCATAATAATAACAATAGTGGGCTTCTATGGGGCACAATAATAACAATATGGGGACTACATGGGCACAACAATATAATAAGGGGGTTGTACTAATAACAATAAGGGTTTACACTAGTACTATAAGGACCTAACAAGTTCCTTAGGGAACATTTTTTTTGCATCATGTTTATGTTGTTACATCGATTTCCATTGTCATACTTTTCAAACTATTCCCTTGAAAAATCATAATAGTGATAAAATAGTTAATTATACAAGTAAATACTATGCCTAATATTTGAATATCGATGAATTAGCTAATCAAATAACCATTGCAAGTCTTTGGGAAATCTCAATGCTTTATAACAATATGATCAAATAGATCAACTAATATTCTTAAGAATTTCATGTCGAAAGTGTACCACTATATAATAACTGAAAACCTAAGGAAATTTTCATAGACAACAATTTTATTAAATACAATAATCTCTATTATTTGGGTGATGGTATTGCAAGGCTTTAATTAATGTTTGGATTAATGAAGTCCATAAACCTTTGCGTTATCATTGTATTAGTACCTAAAACCCAAAAAATAGGACCTTTTCCTATCTTTCTTTCTTAGGAAGCACATGTTTTTCCATCATTATTCTAGAAACTATGTTTGTAAAAAACCCACTTTAGATTTTAAACATTTAGTTGAGGGTTTTTCTTATTACTAGATTTATTAGTTATTTTTCCTTATGTTGGTTATGTTCCTTGGACTACTTACATAGTTCTTACATTCCTTTCCAAGTATGGATTGAGATCTTATGCATGCGAGTGATTTACTTATCACGATTTTTCTTTACTTTTCAACTCGAAAACCCCAAAAATGCTTTCGTAAAATTTAACCTATTCGTGGATTTTAGGAGGATTATCCGCATTTGAGTAAGGGGGAGTTTAAGGGGAGTATCCTCATTTGATTAGGGGAATAGAATGATGAATCAACCCATGGAATATATTAAGTTTCCTAAAATGTAATTTGACCATGATATTTGTTGGTATGCATTGATAACGCTAACTAAACATCTCTAGTTATCTACCACAAAGGCCACTTACATCACTATAGTGCACTACTATAGTCCATTACTCCAACATCATATTTAACATCACCATGTAATGCTTTGTTTTTGTAGAAAAATAAAAAGTAAAAATAAAAATATTATGGATGACACTACACACAATGCACAAAGGGCCATTTTATTCCATCATGTTTATGTTGCTAAATCCATTTCCAATGTCATTTTTTTCAAAATATGCCCTCGAAAAAATCATCATAGTGACAAAATAGCATTTACTAAGAGTCTTTCCACATCACAAATTCTAAAAAAAACTACTTCTAGAGTTAACTTTGCATTGTTCTTGCATTGAAGATGTGTTCTTCTTGTATTTCATTAGGATTGTTTGACATAGTTTCTATATTGATATTATATACATGGGCATCCTATTTATATCATAGTAGTGGTGTTGTACTAGTGTTAAAATTCACAATTTTTGTGTCATATTGCATCACCATTTCATCATGCTAGCATCATGTTTACATTGTATTGCTATTAAAATTCTTAACTTTGTCTTGTGAGTAGCATATTTGCATCATATTGCATTAAAAATGCATAATACCCAACTAAATTATTCTATATTAGCATCAAAGTTACTTCTTATTAGTGTAAAAAGTGCATAAAGTTAGTGCCAAAATTGCAATGAAATATTCAATTAAATTAATAAATTTTGTATCAGTCATTTAATTATAATTGTTATTTTTCATTATTACTATTATTTAAGCATTATTATAATTAAATCATCTAATGTTTTATTTTTAATTACTTTTCTATTATTATTATTATTTTTATAATTCTGAAACGTTATGAGATTGAATTCATCTATTTTACTAAGTAGCAATCATGAGAAAAATACCATGTATGTTAAATGCAATGATGAAAATTTAAATCAAGTCATACAATAGCCTTGCAATATTTTCTCCATATAAACAAGTGGCATGCTACCGTCTTAAGGAACATGTACATGATCTCAACTTTGTGAACCTATGATATAGCACCCACATCTTTAGGATATTAAAAAATACCATTAATTTTACTAGATATTGATAAATTCCTACCACAATCCTTTTGTTGAATCCCCCTTCTAATATTTAATTCAAATAAAAAAAAACCCTTCTTCTTACCATACATCCCCTATGAGTAAATGTCAACTTTTTATACAACTTTGCATAAAATATATGTACACATAAGAAAAGGAATTGAATTTGACATATTGATTGAATTGTTGTTATTTTCTTCCTCTTCTTTTGAACTCTCCTCCTCCTCTCTACCAAAAAATCATAACAAAACAACATGAGAGTCATTAAAAAAAAAAATTATAACATTCAAAAATGTAATAAAAAAAACATATAGGTTAGAAAGTTGTCTATATACCATTTAATCACTCCAAATCACTCTTGTCATCATCAAGTTGGAAGAATAAAATATAATCAAATCAATGAATTAGTACTTTCAACTATATATAAGTTGAAAAGTAAATATATAACTAACAATTAATTATTGAAGGAATGGGCTATTGAGAAAGTGTTGTCATTGATGTCAAGCCTAAGGAGATTATTGAGCATGTTGGCAATTGTAGTTGGTTGTGTCAAGTTCAGGGGGACCTTGGTAAGTGTGCTAATGTGTGTTGTTGCCTACTCAAGGTGAATGATACAACCTATCTTTGAAGGCCTTTCATCTAAATGTAAATTCTTCAAAAGGACATATAAATTGTTTATTTGGATAACCCTCTTAAAGGATTTTCCAATGGTTTATGAAACTTATTCAAACTCCCAAGGATTGATGAGATGAAATGTATTGAAGTGAAGGTGTGTTTGGAAGAAAGAGAAGGATTCAAAGAATCCAAGCATCTAGACAACTCAAGGGTTGTATTATTCTTCTAGAACTGGATTCATCCAGACAATCTTAGGGTTGTATTATTTTTCTAGAATCAAATTCATCCAAGCATATTTAGTAAGAACAAAATATTCGAGAGGTTTTGTATCTAGACAATCTAGGGGTTTCATTATTTTTCTAAAACTAGATTTTCTCTTTTAGAGGCGGTGGACCCCTTCTGAGATGAAACTATAGGTAGGATGATAGATGGTGCCATGTGGCAGTGACTTAGCAACGATGATGACATGACACTGTATGAACATGACACATGGAAGGAATATTTGAACATTTTGGATGACATGTGGAAATGATGTGGCATGGCACATGGCATAAATGTGATGTGGTAGTGGCATGGAAAAGGTGATGTGGAAAATATTACATGTGGTAAGTTTTGATTGATTCTTGAAGTTTTGACATGGAAACCTTTGGATTTGTGCTAAGGATTGGTTTGGAATTTTTTTCAGTGTATTTAACCTTGGATAAAAAATACAAAGACAAGAAAATCATTCCAAATTAGCAGAAGGCTTATCTGGCTTATCCAATATTGGGGTATCCAAGAAATATGGGCATACCATATTTCTCCATAAAGTCTATGATCTGAATACAATGAAGAACATCCATAAGATATGGAATATTTGGTCATCTGGATATAATTATAAAATGGTCGCTTGGTGAAAGTTCTAGTGGTCATGATTCTAGGTGCAAAGCCATGAGGTTATCCGATGATCTGGGATTTAATGGGCACAATAATATTCCCCCAAAAGAAAAAAAAAATGGATACTAGATTGAGGTCAAAGGTCAAATATCAAGGTTCTGACATCGATAACAGTTCCATTTAAAATGATACCTAGCTTATTCAAATTTTCCTTATGGACTCGAATCCTAGATATGTTATCTAGTTTCTTATCTTATGGTCTCAAATCCTAGTCCTATGGGGTCAAAAAGAATTTAGGAGTACTGCACCTTTTCATATGGTCCTAGATTTATATTTTTAGGACTTCAGTCATATCTTATGGTCATGTGAGTTAATCGTTGAATCCCTAAACAACCATTGACTCAAGTTATATCTAGGTCATCTCGACTAGCTAATCAACAACGAAAAATAAAATAATACCTTTTTGTTAGATGATCATCGACCCTACCATGGTTGGTCAATCCTATAGAGTATAAACAAGCTAAGGACATTAGGATTCTTAAGAAGCAATTTGATCATTTGTGAATTGTGGAAAAGTTATGTTTTTGTCTAGAGAGTCTCACGGACTAGCACAAGGACATCTTAAGCAAGGACATGAGTTGTATATAGTAGATGAGTCACAACGGTTAGAGTGCATTCTGCTTATATTTCTCTTATATGTTTTAGATGAAAGACACAATAAACAAAACCAAGAATCACAGAGCTCAAAATCAAAGTGAAGGAAGGAAAACTAACAAAGAGTGTTTTATCATGGTTTTCATATAGTACAACATGTAATTGATTGCGAAGAAACAACAGAGCTGAGTTTATATTCATCAAGTTTATTGGATTGCAAAGCTAGATTTTTAGGACAAGGCTAATTGTTGTTTTCTTTTCATCTTTATAATTGACATATTGAAATGAAGAGTGAAGAGGATAAATGATCTATCCTATGAGCCAATTTATAATTGTAAATTAATTTTATTGTTTTGTTGGCGTATGAGTAATGATGTTTTCCTGATAAAGTGTTGAGTTTGAATTAAATGTTGTTAAACAGAAAATAAATTATGATATAAAGACTGAATTGAAGCTTATGAATCTAGTGTGAAAATGTTATGAAAAGGGGATCCATTATTATTAAGGAAGTGGGTGCTTGCAAATTATAGAGGTTGGTGCCCCATTTAGGTTAGAGCCTACAACTAGTTAGTACATGCTAATTGATTGTAAAGGTTGGTGCCTCAATTACGTTGGAACCTTACAACAAGTTTGTGCATGTGAATTGATTACATAAGTTGTTTTCTTAATAAGGTTTGAGCCTATAGAAGGTTTGTGCATGTGAATTTATCTTAGCGGTTTGCACCTCAATTAGTTTGGACCCTACAACAAGTTGGTGCTTGCATATTTCAAAGGTGGGTGCCTCGACCATGTTGGACCCTACATTAAGTTGGTTCCTAAATCATGTTGAATTTTGCAAGAAGTTGGTGCTTGAATATCTTGTGGGTTTAATGCCTAAAAATTTATAAAGGGGGATTGGTATCTCCTTCTGGGTGGTCCCAGTGAACTATTGTAATAAAATATTGAAGAAAATATTAAAAGAATTATGGCTTTATCCCACAAGAATTTCCATCAATATCTGGTGTTCTCAAGTGTTGATGTGATGATTGTTATTATTGATACATTGTTTTTTTTTAGTTATGATGAATTTTGGAATTGTTTAATTTGGTTAAATTTTCTGTTACACTAGTTCACCCCCCTCTCAGTGTAATCATAATTCCAATAATTTGTCTTAGATTAGGCACCTTTAGGTTTAGTCTAACATCTAGAGGATAGATCCAAGAAATTATACCCAATAGAGGGGAGAATAAGAAGAAGTCATCTCAAAAGAAGAAGAAACATATCAAGGGATGTGATGATAAAAGAAATGTATCAAATGTAGCATAATTACTACGAAATGTCAAAGAAGATAATTTATTCCTAATCATGGATGTAAAAGAGCAATCAGATGCAGCACAATATACCCCAGAAAGAAGATCACAAGGAATCATGGATAACTAGGTTGGATATACATCAAGTGGAGCACCATTATTGAATGGATCAAAGTATGCATTTTGGAAGGAAAGAACATAATGTTGTCGAATGATTTAAGGCTTTGATGTATGGAAATATGTAGATGATGGAGGAAATAATAATGACTATAATACATAAGCCATGAATATAATTCTGAGTACACTATCAAAATTAGAGTCAGATAAGATAATTCATTGCGAGATTAAAAAAGAGATGATAGATAATCTCCAATATATCTATGAGGAAGATTACAAATAACCAAAGAAGATTGAAGATAATGAACTGGATGGCGAAGGAATTTCCTTTATTGTTGCTCATCAAAAGAATAATCCATATTCAAAAGCTGAAATTGAAGAAAATATAGAGGAGTTGAAGCCTATTGGTAAGTTACTCCATCCTTATTCTATTTGTTTGTATACACCTTCAGGTAGTATTCTTTATGAAGTGGAACATGAGGATGAAAGGATATTCCATGAAAATATTCTATATATTAATCTCACTCAAAGAAGATAATGGTGAAAAGAAAGTGTTGGAATCTAAATGTTAACTTATCAGTCTCTTATATGAGATAGAAGACAAATTTAAAGAAGAACATGTCATTATTCTAAAGGCTCATTCAAGAAAAATTGAAGACGCATTAATGGATCCTCCACAAGACAAACAAAGATATATATATATATCTATCTCTCTCTCTCTCTCTCTCTCTCTCTCTCTCTCTCTCTCTCTCTCTCTCTATATATATATATATATATATATATATATATATATATAATGGCTTTGAGGTTGTCATAGAACTATGTTCAATATGAGATTATTACCACTCTAGAAGAAATAAAGTAACTTTCAGAAGAAAACAAAAGGAAAAAAGAGTTATTGAAGAAATATGAAAATCAAGACAAAAAAAAAGTGATTTTGAAGACCCAACTAGAAGAAGAAGGATGGAAGAAGTGAGGAAAAACAAGCTAAAAGAAAGAGAAGGTTAGTGTAAGGATCTAGAAGCTGATATTGTTTCTTTAAAAGATGATCTAGAAAAAGATAATATTCAACTGATAAGGTATGAAATGAAAGAGTAGAAGGAACTCTTAGGAAATAGGGATCGTGATATTTTAAAAATGCAACTAGAAGAATCTAATAGGATTGAGGATTCCTGGTTTGTAAATTTCCATGGATATTCCACCGGACAATTCATCACAATGGATTAGATAAAATTATACTTAAAAATCCAAAATCTACACTATTATAATGTTATTTATCTTTAAATTTATAGATTTTTAGATCATTATTAATAGTGTATGCATGTGAATTAAAATTATGCAAAAAATAGAGAACAACGAAATAAAATATCACACACACACACACACGTTTGAAATAAGATATGAACTGAGAAACCATTTTGGGACAAAAACCCAACTGGAAGGTGAGGCTTCTCTACTCTCTTTCTCTGAATAGAAAATTTTTGCGAGTTAAAAGAAGTAAGGCCTATGGTTTGCGGGCTACTATAGTGAAACTATCCTCTCCATGTTCTCCATCTCCTATCCCTCTCTAATGTTTTTATCATCTATGGAATAAATGCACTCGAGAGAATGGAACCCCTTTTCCTCCTAGTGGCCTAGTTATATCACAACCTGATAGCTTACTAGTGGTTATGTTGGACTACCTAAACTCTTAAAGAGAGTTATAATATATAATATTATAGACTAATATTCATCACAATCACGTGGATAACACCTTTTCTATGAATTATGGGGGTGACAATAACTTATGGTGTTGAAAATAGGACGACAAAATTATGAGTGACATAACTTTTAGATATAGACTCTGATTGACATGATTCTTGTGCCATAGGAAAGGTATCTATGTGTGGAATAGAAAAAATTGTGCTACACTTAAGTAGAAAAAATTCACCCCCAAAAAACTTCCTTTGATGCCTCAAAATTCTCTCGGAAGGTTTCAAACCTCAATTTTCCAAACTATGTCCCATCGGTAAAAGGGGTGTTTTGAACTGATTCCTCCACTTTTTCCACTCTAAAAGAATAAAGATGGATGAAAAACAATATAATTATCTAGTATGAATCACACTTCCCTATTTTGGGAGGATTTTGGTGATCTAGATCTCTTCAGCTACTGGAATTAAACAAGATTTTTTACTTTTGTGATGTTAGTAGAATTGCATATGAAAGAGTATGAAAATCCACATGTGCATACTATAAAGAAGATGAAACATAATGAAAACCATCAAAGAAAAGAACAAGAACATATTGATAATAATGTTCACCCAGAGTGGGTTACGTCTCTAGGCCTGGTGTCAAGAGTAGTGAGGCCACTTGATTAAATACTACAAGATGATGACAAATACATAGTATATTCTTCGTCATTACAAGAATAAATTCCCTCAAACAGAGTGGCATGTCTCTCGACGAGATGTTCTCCATATAGTCACTCTCACTCATATGGGCCATGCTTCAATATGACAAGCTAATAAAATCTCACATGACGTGCCATACAAGTATCTTTAAACATGATGGAATCAAGGATCTTGACAACAAAATCATCATCTAAACAAATAAAAAGAAAAACATGGCATCATTGCATCGTTTAACTCCTCTTTTGGGGATGGATGGAAAATTCAAAGCTCATCTAACGAAATGGAAAGTGTCATTGAATTTGTGGCGAAATCATGTCAAACGACTATAAATTTGACCCCTTTCTAACACCATCAAATTCTAGACCCTCAGGATTCTCGAAGATTCCCCCAAATATTTCTTCATGGAGATGGGAGAAAAATCTACTTCTCATATGAAAATTTTGAGCACACCACTGTGCTCCTTGGGAAATTCTATGAAAAATGGCTATAAAGTGGGCATTATTCTGTGTCTGCAAAAAATCAGCCTCCAAGGAAATATAAAGATTCCACAATATTCAACAAAGATTCCTTGTTGCTAGCTACCTAAATTTCTGTTTCCCAGATGGGGAAATGGACCACACCATCATGTCCACTATGAAATTTTGGTTTGTTTGAGTATAAATTTGACATTATTATGTCACTATGAAAAATCAACCTCCAGGGAATCTTTAGATTCCTCACTAGTGCATGGAATATTCTCCTAGAATATAACCGTCTCAGAAAATGTGCCCATCCTAAGCGCAGTTCTGCCTTAGCTCCTAGTTCAACATGTTCATCCTTGGCTCAGCACTGCTCCTCCTTTGTCCGACGAATGAATATCTATGGTTCTTATATTAATTTTCTAGCAGATATTTCAAAGAGCTGCCCATTGGAAAGTTGGTTGGTGCACTTGGGTTAGTCTGTTGACCTCAGCATAGGTTACAGATTCAAAACCCTCAGATTGTTTTAATGGCATGTTATTGTCTTGAATTTTTGGCGGCATTCGTTAACATGAAATAGTTTGGTGGTGGTTATGGTAACCGTTTGAACGGTGGCAGTTAATGTTTTAATGTTGGAGGTGTGGTTTAAAGGTTTCAATATTGGCACATTTTGTTGTGTTATGGAGGGGATGCTGCGTGGGGCAGGCCGACCATTGGTCAGCATGGGTTCAAGCCCCATTGACGTTGTTTATTATACACAGTGGTTATGGCCGGGTCGTGGGCAGGGTCTTGGGTCAGAGCTGTAGGCCCCATCCTCGTGTTAAGATATAACTGTTCATTGGGGGTGGCAGGGGTGGTAGCTCGCCAGCCCCCTTTTTTTATTTTCATTTTATCTTTTAATAAAAAACTTCTTAAAATTAATCCGATGATTTTTAAGGTCATTGGCAAAATTAACGAGGTGATAAATTCACCTGTTCCGGTGGTCAGGGTTTGATCGACAATAAATGCCAAATTGTTGCCTCGTTAGTGGCTGCCACTTGGCTTAGCTTGACCAAAAATTTGACCAGCTATATCTTGAGCATGTGAACTTAGATTTCAATGTCGTTCATGTCGTTGGAATTAGGATGATGAGAAATACAATATGGTCCTAGTTTGGGTGGAATTTGAGAACTTTGATTTTTTAGCTTTTCCATAGCCATTGCTGAATTTTGAGTGTATTTGGAGCCACCTGGATCATTTGGTCCTTAAAAGCTTCTACTGAATGAGGTGAGGAAATTTTTCCTCCACCTTCTCTCGGGTGTACCATTTAGCTTTTCTTGGAAGTTATCCTTTTAGCCCAATCTTCCAAAGGTCATGTTGCCCCTGTCTTGTAGTTCTGGACCTATTCTACAAAAATGTATCTTTTTTCAACTCCCACTAAGCATTTGGTGCCAAATCCTAAACAAAATATAGAACTTATTCCTCTTCTTGATCTAGCATGGAAGGCTCATAGAGTTTTAGATTCTCTAGATTTAGTACTAAGTAAATGTACATATATGGTGGTAAATTGAGTCAATGAGAATTATCACCCACCTTTTCTAGTATCTTGAGGGGACCATACCACAGAGCCTTGATTATCTTACGGGGACCCTGTAGCCTTTCCTTGTTTAATTGTAACTATACTTTGTCTCCCACCTTGAACAATTTCTCTATTCTATGTTGATCATGCCTGGCCTTATATTTCTCCTATGAATTTTGCAGTGTCTCTTGTACCTGTATATGGATCTACCTAATATTCTCTATAGAATTTTCAGCCCTCAAGGCATCTCATGTAAGATCTTCCCTCCTCCTTGTTGTCCATATGCAATTTCCAAAGGTGAAGGCGACAAATATCCAAAACAAGTTTCAAATGTGAACTTTATAGTAGAAGTGTGGATTGTTATGTTGTAAGAATGTTGTATATATACCATATTTTCATCCTAGGTCTTGAGATGCTTCTGGTTGTATCCCTTCAGAAGCTGCACCAAAGCCCTGTTGACTACTTCTATCTATCCATCTATTTGTGGATGGAATGATGCAAATCTCTTCAACTTTGTGCCCATCTTCTCCAGCAATGTAATTGAGAATGCGGTGAGAAATCTTATGTTCTTATCTGAAATGATGCTCTTTGGTATCCCAAAGTGCACCCATACCTTTGCGAAGAAAATGTTTGCTACTTCTTGCACACTTATGGTATTTCTACTTGGCTTCAGAACAAACATCTTGTTGAACCTGTCAACTACTATGAACATGTAGTCATGTCTATTCTTGGTTGTTGGTAAACTTCCCACAAAGTGCACGGAAATGCTCTCCCAAGGACAAGTGATGATAGGTAAGGGATGATATATAACCTATTTTCTGTTGCTAGGCTTTTTGGTACAACAACAAATGCATCCTCTTATGAACCTAGCTCCCTTCTTTGACATCTTGGGTCAATACACATACCTTTGCAAGTTTTTCATGCTCTTCCCTACACCGAAGTACCCTACAAAATTGGAGGTGTGGTCCTCTCTAATCAGTTGCAACCACTCACCTTTAGGAACACAAAAATTATCCAACATGTAGAGTAACCCATCCTAGAGATGGTAGTTAATGGTGTTTCTTCCATCATGTGCATGAGTCTGACTTTGCAACTGTTGAAACACCTTGAAGTCCTCATCCTCTAAATATGCCTTTCTTTATGCATCATCGACGAATGGCTCCATGTGCATAAGAGTCCCCAAAATTGTGATATTTGATGTGGGTTGTCTGTTGATCATGTCAACCAACTTGTTTTCGTTGCCCTTCTTGTACTTGATAACCAAATGAAAATGTTGTAGAAACCCCAACCACTTGTAATTTATAGTCTACTTTAGCATACTTTGGGCCTGTAAGTACTGTAGCAATTCTTGATATGTTTGGATTATTGTCTCCTTTCCCATTAGATATTGCTTCCACATCTCCATGACTTGCACAAGGGCATAGAGCTCCTTGTCATATGTAGGTTATTTAATAATTTCCCTATGAAACACTTCAGAATGGTAGCATATAGACATTACTCCTAACATCACGACCACTCCCATAACATACCTAGTTAAATATATCTCCAATACAAATGGATGATGCAAGTTTGGTAATGCTAGAACTAGTGCTTGAATGATCTTCTTCTTTAGCTCCTCAAAGACCCTCTACTAGCCTTTCCCTGCTAGAAACTCTTGCCAAATGTTGTTATGACATGAGGTGGTTTTACTACTACTGAAAATGAGACTGTGGATTTCCTTAGGTACTATTCTTCCCCAGTGAAACTCTTGACCTCAAAAACTTTAGTAGTCATTGACTATTTCATGATGGCCTTCATCTTTTTAGGATCTATATTTAGCTCTACGCCACCTATCACATACCCCAAATACACCAATACTGTTGTGCAAACTCACACTTCTTGAGATTTGATAACACTTGGTGCTTCTTTAATGTCTCCAACACTTGCATCAAATGTGAGATATGCTCCTCCCATGTACCATTATATACTTGCATATCATCCAAATAGAGAATAACAAATGAATCTATAAAAGGGCGTAATACATCATTCATTAATCTTATAAACATAGACGGTGGAATAACAAATATCATGTGTTAGGTTCCTATACTACTAGTGTAACCCCTTATTTTTATTAGTACAACCCCCTTATTATATTGTTGTGGCCATGTAGTCCACATATTGTTATTATTATACCCCATAGAAGCCCACTATTGTTATTATTGTGCCCCTACATTACTATTGTTATGTCAACTCTGGTTATTTTATGACCCCTTAGACTCCTATATATAGAAAGGAGGTCTTGTCATTTGTATCATCTAAGAATTGTTCATTTGTGTAATGTAAAGGAGGTTTCCCCCTTGAAGAGGCTTATTTCTAAGGTTTTGATCTATCTTTTCTATCTTCTTGTGAGCTAGTTTCATAACATTTGGTATCAGAGCTTTGGATTCTAGGGTTTTGTTGCTCCAAATAGGTCATCATGGAATTTTTGATATAACATTTTTTCTGTGATGTTTCGAAAGCGACAAAAAAACCCATTTGAGACGAAATCTTCCTGAACCTCGAGTTCAAATTTCATATCTTGTTTCGCTATATTTTTGGAGATATGATCTGAGGAAATTAGGGTTTTTGCAAGCTCCTGAATTTCATCTAAAATAGGTCATCGTGGAATGTTTACGATAACGCTTTCTCTACAAAGTTTCAGAAGCTAAAACAAAAACCATTTGCAAGGATATCGGTTTGAAACTCGGCTTCGAATTTTAGATCCTGTCTCACTATATTTTCAGAGATACGATCTAAGGAAGTTAGGGTTTTTACAGACCCCCGAATTACATTCCAAATAGGTCACCTTGGGAAAATCATCATAACTTTCCCTCTGAGCATTAGATTGAATTTTTGTAAGACGTTGCAGAAAGAGGACAGACTATAGTTTTTTGGATACCATTTTCAGGACATAAGGTTGAAACAGTTACTCGTGGCACATCGTACAATTTATATCTACATAACAAGTATATACTCAGGTCATCGTGGTAGATTTGGCATAACTCTTCATTGGAGAATCAAATCTTGATTAGACTTACGGGGTTAGAAAGATTACTTAGAGGATATTACAGACCTAAATTTTAGAACTTAAAGATTTGAAAGCACAGAGTTATAGTCACTTCAAGATCAAGCTCCTAAAATCACGAAAAAGTGAGATGAGGAAGTTTGATGGCAAGGATCTGGTAAATTGGATACTACAGATGGAGAAATATTTTGATCTACATGGTGTACCAATGTTATAAAAGGTCTGTATTGCATCTACTTATTTAGAACCGAATCAATTTTTATTGTATAAAGGGTTTTTTTCTCATAAACCACTTGTCACGTGGTCAATTTTCATAGAGGAAATGATAGCACATTATGAGGATACAAAGAGAAAAACCTTCTTTAGCCAATTCATAAATCTCAAACAAAAGGGTTCAATGGCAGATCACATTGAGGACTTTCAAAAATTGAATATAAGGGTAAGTGATATTCTAGAGAAGCAAAGGATTGATGTCTTCATAGGTACTTTAAAGGATAACATTCAACATGAGGTTCATCTTTGGGAACCTGATTCATTGGAGAAGGTATTCAGGTGTGCAAGAAAAATTGAAAGAGAAATTTTGGAAACAAGGAATCCCACCACTCACCACTATAATTATGGAATTGTCTTTTCTCCTAGCCTTCCACAACCTACAAGGTTTACACCACAACAATTGGAAGAAAGAAGAGAAAAAGGGCTTTGTTACAATTGTGATAGCAAATGCACTAAATGTCATAAGTTTGCTGAGAAGAAATTATTTTACATAGATTATGAAGAGGAGGAAGAAAAGGATCAAGGAACATTAAAAGAGGAGGATATACACTAGGAACCAATCCCAGAGAAAGAAGAAATGAATCTGACCATATCTTTTGAAGCATTGGCAAGAATTACCACTCCTGAAAATCTCAAGATAGAAGGACATATAAAGAAGAAAAAGGTTCAAGAAGTGAAAGATCACATCGAGAAAGAAGAAATGAATCCAGCCATATCATGTAATGCATTGGCCATAATTACCACTCAAACTATCAAGATAGAAGGACATATCAAGAAGAAAAATGTTCAAGAAGTGAAGGATCACACTGAGCATCAAGAAATGAATCTAACCATATCTTGTAAAGCATTGGAAGAAATTACCACTCCTCAAACTCTGAAGATAGAAGGACATATCAAGAAGAAAATGGTTCAAGCAGTAAAAGATCACATCGAGCATCAACAACAAGTTCTCCAACTTTTCTAGGATAACGCCACTTTGGTGTAGAATCGAATGAAACAATAGGTAGATCAACATCGCAGTGAAAAAAGTTTTGATGTAGGTGATTGGGTATTTTTACGGCTACATCTCAAGCACACTATTTATGAGAAGGAAGTGTTGGCAATACTACATGCACATAATAAATGGTGACCTCACAAATATTATCTTTAGAAGAACAAAAAAAATGGGTCAGAAATATGTTGGGTTATGACTTTAACATCATCTACAGAAAAGGGAAGAAAAATTTTGTTGCAGATGCACTCTCAAGAAAGGATGATGATGTGGAAGAATTGTTTTGTGCTATTTCTATTATCCAACCAGATTGGATACACGAAGCAAGGGATGAATGGAAAAAGGACGAAGAAGTGTGGTCACTCATTCAAAAGTTGCAGAAGATCCCAGTTCAAACACTATTGCTAAAACTTTACGAGGAAGGAAAAATCATATCGGAACCTAGAGCATTCAAATAAACAAGAACCTAACAACTATGAAATCGATCAATTTTAGAGTATCTCATCAAGTGGAAGAACTTACCCGCTGAAGATTCCACATGGGAGGACAATAATTTTGTACAAAAGCATCAAGAACTACTCAAGCATTGAGGACAACACTTTTTGAAAGAGAGGGGCATGTTAGGTCCCTATACTACTAGTGTAACCCCTTATTGTTATTAGTACAACCCCCTTATTATATTGTTGTGCCCATGTAGACCCCATATTGTTATTATTGTGCCCTTACATTGTTATTGTTATGTCAACTCTGGTTAAATTATGACCCCTTAGACTCCTATATATAGAAAGGAGGTCTTGACATTTGTATCATCTAAGAATTGTTCATTTGTCTATTGTAGAGGAGGATTCCCCCTCGAAGAGGCTTATTTCTAAGGCATTGATCTATCTTTTCCTATCTTTTTGTGAACTAGTTTCATAACATCATGACTAACCACTCATACAAACCTTTCTTGGTTTTAAAGGAGATCTTCTAATCCCCTTTTCTGACTCGAACCTAGTGATATCTAGACTTTAAGTCCAACTTGGTGAAGTATTTTGCTTGTTGTAACTAATCCAGTAGATAATTTATCCTGGGCAGGGGGTACTTGTTCTTCACCGTGATCTTGTTCAACACCCTATAATCGATACATATCTGCCAAGTCTTAGCCTTCTTTGGCACAATGATAATGGGTGACCCACATGGTCATCTACTCGGTCTAATGACACCCTATTCCAATAGTTGCTATAATTGTTTCTTGACCTCGATTTCTTATATAGTCGACTACCTATACAGCCCAATGTTTGCAATAGGGAGTACAAAAATAGTTGGGGCTCTTGCTTCACTTCCATCTTACGTGGTAACCATTTAAGCTCCTAGAAATATCCATTTATGCCTGTAGAAACTCTTCCAAGTTCTTTTTTTGTTTCTTAGTGCACCCCTCTAGGGATGCCTTGCCTCTTACTAACTTCCCATCCTTGACAAGACAATACTAGTTGGCTCTCCAGATGAATATTGAAACTCACATGCACATGTAGGGACTCCCAAACACGACTCAACATACATTAAGGGGAACCACATCTAGTTCTATTTCATCAATAAAATCAATAGTGAAGGGAAATCTTATTTTTCCATGTTTTGTTAACTTCAACTCTCCATCCCAATTTAGCCATCCCAATGGATATGTGCTTGGATGATCATGAACTTCCAATCCTCATTCCTTGACAAGATTTTTTGCAATGAGATTCACCCATGATCTTGAGCCAAATAGAGCATCAATATTTTCCTTCTTGACCTGTATATTTATATGGAAGAGTTTGGCCATTTCTTTCTCATCATATTGTTGAAGGCTACTTAGATTCACCTTGTTTTGCATTGACATACAAACAATCTTTATCATCCACATATGACTTGTTTTCAACTTGGTTGCTTGAATCAGTGGCCATGAGATTCTTCCTCTTATTGTCTTTATTTTTTTTCTTTGGGTTAATCTTTAGATGAAACATCCAACATTTCTCCTCTATATGTTTGTCAATGTTGTCGTGATTGCAGTGGTTGTTGATATCTTTGCACTAGTGTGTCATGGCTACCATATTTTTATACTTTGTCCCTTCCTACCTCTTGTTTCCCTCCTTAGAAGTATCATGTTTCTCCTTTTCCTTCTATCCTCCTGATTTCCCTTTCTTCATGCCTATGTTCAATAGGTATTATGCTTGTACACAGGCCTCATCCATTGATATAGGCTTGAAAAACATGAGTTTCTTTCGTAGATGGCTGTGTAGACCCCCAAATACTTGACGAGTGCACCTAGGTTATTTAAGGACATACCTAACTGTTGGGATGGGGTCCCATGGGTCAGTTTTGGGGTTAAGAACCTAGGTTTTGATGTAAATTTTGGTAATTTAAAGATGTAAAGTATCTGCAAATTGGAAATGCGGAGCGCGTAGATAGTTAGAAATCAAAATGGGTTTAGCCTTTTGTCTATGTAAATATTAAGTCAGTTTTGAGATCTACCCATGGTCCGTGAACCATGGGATTGTATGAAGAAAAGCTATAAATAGGTGTGCCTTAGAGAGTCTAAGATAGTAATAAGTAATCGGATGATGATCGATGTAATGGATCAATAGAAGATATCATAGAGAATTGATTCATAGAGGAGGAGAGGGCTTTCTAGTTGAGTGTGTAGAGGCCTAGAGTAGAGTCCGTAGCTGAGTGGGCGAACCCCTGTAGCTGAGTGTGCAGGGCTGTTTTGAATCTGTAACCTCATACTGAATATAAATGAAGAAATTGTGTGTTCATCTATTTACTGCTATTATTTATGTTTGTGATATATGTTGTGATAAAATAATGCCTTTATGAAATAATCATGTATTGATGCATGACTTTATTGGATAAGTCTTATTAATTGATCACAATGCATGTTATGTATTTACGTGAATATTATGATACGGTATGTTATGGTTACTAAGCTCTTAAATAGATCTGCGTGAACACAAATCTAAGGTTAATTTATGGTGTGCGTAAGTAGCTAACTTATCTGTTAAGGGTCCCCAAAAGCCAATCCTAGTCCTTTGTGGAGGTCTAGATGCTGTTTGAAGGAAATTATAGTACCAAGCCCTAAGGGCTTATAGATCTACACGAAGGCAGATCTAAGGCATAAAAGGACATCACATTGATCTCTGGATGTGGAAACTTGGTTCCAGTATCAAGCCATACTGCTTCGGGTGAGACTTCAGCCTGCACTACGCGGGTTGATTCTGAAATGGCCAATAGTGTAGGCTTTTGTTTGGTAAAATTAACTTTGAACCTGGGTCAAGACCCTCTAAGCCAACAAATGGTTTCATTTTCGAGACCGAGATCTACATGAGGAGATGTGTGATGTCACATCGCTGGAATCTGACCAAGAAGGAAATTGAGAAATGGTTGGATAGGAAGATCCATGAATTCGTGGTGCACGAGAACAAAAATCCATGCCTGACAAAAGAACAGTGGTTGGACAAATATTTGTACACAGAAATACATGAAATTTTATTCTGCACGTTCTCGATTGAGATATACGAGTGGATAGCCAAGTTGGGAGATGGCTAAGGAGGCTGGAGGCTTGATGGTCCAATAGTGTAGACTCTACAGCCAGTGTGGAGGTTGGAAGCTTCTAAAGACAAGGCTGTGTGCGTTGTTGATCATTGGCTTGATCAAGTCATTGGAGGATTTGTGACGGAGTTCGCCGTTGATACCTCAGTTAGCTACAACAAAGCAGAGCGATGCTTTTTCAAGGGACTGTGAGGTAATTATCTAAGATCTTAGAATACTTAGATTAAGATGTTGTTGTGCAAAAAATGAGTTATGTCATTGCCTTGATGATCAGAGCTATGCGAAGTGGAAATCTCTTCAAAGATTGAGCAAAAATAGGTCCTAAATATAGCCCATTGATTGGGCCTCCTTCGAGTGATGACGAGGGAGCAATACAGGCTTCACCACAGAGTGTTGTTCAACTGATAAGGCAAGGTTTTCCATGAACTCATCATCCATCCACTCCACCTACACCTTCACCTCCACAGAATATGACTTCGCCCACACTGCTGCCACCACCACCATCGTTCAACATGTCCAACTCGATAAAGTTGCCAATTTTTAAGGGTACAGGGAGGGAAGATACAGATTAGTTTTGGGTTTTCGTGAATGATTTGTGGACCACATAGTAGATCACTGATGATAACATAAATAAGGCGCATTTAGTTATTGTCTTGTAGGACCACGTGCTGACGTGGTATATTAAGTACTGTGCTAACCATCCTGTAGCAACGCTAGCAAAAACTAAGGATGCTTTAAACAAGGAGTTTAGAAAGCCCAATTCTGACTCACAGTTAGTCATTGGATTTAAGAAAATCACGATGAGGGCTGGTGAAATGCCTTGGGAGTTAGATCAAAGGTTGAAGTGTGTAATCCATGAAGCTAATATGCATCTCACAGATGGTCAATGCCACGAGTGGTTTATAGCCTCACTTCTACCCCACCTGAGGATTTCTTTGTCACAATGGAAGAGAGGAACTCAGGTGGAAGCCTTGAAAATCATGAGGAGATTGCATGAGACACCTATTCAGGACGCGAGTTTGGGAGTCCAATAGATTCACTTGCAGTTGCAAAACCTTTGCTTAGAATTACAAAGCTTGAAAAAAGGAAAGGAGGCTAGGCCAGAGGTGTGTGAGGGAGTCTGGTGCCTCAAGTGCAAGATCAAGGGCATGATGCCCCTGATTATATTACAAGGGCAAGTGCGAATTATATTACAAGTTGGGGGGGGGGGGGACCGATGCCCCTGAGGCAGGAAACTCTAGTAGGACCAATTACGGGGCCCGTACTATGGTGCACTATTTGTCAGGTGGCTAGAAAACATGTAACATATAATTCTCATTTGTTGCAAAAGTTCATTTAGACACCACAACAATTGTTTCCAATTTCTACAAATCGGCGGGCCACGATGAGCACCACTATCATAGCTACAATTTGATGACGGAAAAAACACCCACCTATAAAATGAAAGGAGAAAATTGGCCTCCGGATCATGGCACTTGGGGAGCACATGGAGGATATTAGGGGTGAGGACAAGGCCAAGGAGTAGGAGGAGGACCCGATAGAGGTCGTGGAAAGGTCATTTGTTACAATTGTGGGACATGAGGGACTACACGTGGGAGTGTCAGAATCAGACACGCCCGTCTTGTCAATACTGTAGCAAGTTTGACCACACTATAGAAGAAAGCCCTGTGCTGATAGCTAAGATGTAGGGGAAGAAGGCACAACCTCAACAACCTACACAAAACTTACAAATTATGAGATCCGAACCCCGCAATGAAGATCTGAATGTCGATATCATGCTAAGAATCGCAGTAGCAACTGTGGATGATAAGGGAAAACATCCTGAAGAAGACAGATGGGTTCGCAAGGCCCCAGAGAACGAAGTTGGTCTTGATATGGCATGCACGAAGGAGACACTTATGGAATCTAAGAAAAGCTTCACTGAGGCATCTACCTCAGGAAGCCAGAATAAAGTACCAGAGACTAGCGCGCCTACAGAGGTTCATCCTTTTGTACTTACCGCGTTCTTGGAAACCTGCATGAAACTTTTGTGAGATAGAAAGGTTGTCAAAGGCCTACAGGAATTAATAAACAAGTGTGTTGGTAAATAAAATTCTCTTGACAAAAATGCGTAGTAAGAAAAATTGGCAAACATAAGGCAAGAACAGGGCACAAGATGAGGCTCACCACGCAAATAGGAGATTATGAGATGAACTGAGTTATTCTGGATCTGGGGTCTAACGCGAAAGTTTTTCCTAAATAGACATGGGAGAGAATGGGGAGACCTGCACTACAGTGGTCTCCAATTCAACTGAGGATGGCGAACCAATAGTAGATTATCCCTATGGGATGACTACATGGAGTCATCGTAGATATAGAAGGTGCGAGCACACTAGCTGATTTTGAAGTAAAAGAAATTGTTGACGACAACAATCCATACCCCACAGTCCTCAGAATTGACTGGGCCATTGATATGAATGGAGTCATCAACTTGAAGAAAAGAACAATGTCGTTCAAATGGAAATCACTTCGGTGGCAATACCATTGGACCCTACAGAAGGACAACGCTATATTGAATCAGTCCATGACTATGAAGAGTGTGATGATGACTTGGATCAGATTTATAAAATAACTACACAAGATTAAGACTAGATTAATCCAACAGCTGATGGATGAATTGCATGGGGCCAAGAAAGTTCTTTTACCTCAGATTCAGATGAAGAATTGGAGCACTGGTAGAATAGGCCACATGAAGTATTCTACACTGCCTTACAACATGATGACTAAATCATTGTGTTGTGTGTCATTCGAGGTAAGAAATTTACCCTATTATGATGGTTTAACTGGAATAGATAAGTTTTTGGATCCCTTTGAACGAGAGGTCCCTGAGGATCATTGCTTCCAAGAACTAGATTTGGAATTGCGCGCTATGCTCGCAAGATGGTGGTGGATGCACAACGACAACTTTGATGAATGGCGAGTTTACAAGAGGATAATGAGGTTGTAATTTGGTCACCCTAAAATTTGATTAAATGAGAAGTACGATGGGAGAAATGATCCGTGCGATCATTTAGCGAAGTGGACTAAAGTTTATGGAATGGAGCCACAACCAGAGTGGGTGCACGTATTCTGTCATACTTTGGATATAATCCCTATGAATTGGTACTTGGAAATGGAGCTTCTCCATGGCACCATGGAGTGGGATATATTAAGGGAAGGATTATTAATGACCTTTAGTTTTGCAGATGGTTTCGAAATCATTGATGAAGCTCTGCAAGAGGTTAAGGCAACGATATTCAGAATACCGCAGGATCCTTTGGATTTGGTTCAGCCAAATTGGAACACCCAACCATGCCATGCGCTAGAATGCTATAATGTGACCAATGAGGGGGAGGATTAAGATCCAAGAAATATCAATATTGCAGACGTAGAAGGTCATTGCGAAGTGGAAGGTCCACAAATATAGGACCCAAACATCACCGATCCCTTGAAAACCAAGCAAGTAAAATTGGTACTGAAGCAAAGCCAAAATTTGCGAAAATCGAGGATTACTGGGATGATGCCGTAGTGGATAAAGTTACTGAGTTACTCCACGAGTACTAGGATATTTGTCCTACCATGTTTTCGGACTTGAAAGGCATCATAGGTGACTTGGGTGTGATGAAAATCACTTTGAAACCAGACGCGAAGCCTATTAAGTAGAGGACATATCACCTTAATCCCAAATATAAGGAAAAGGTTCACTTGGAGTTGGATAAGATGCTTGAGGCAGGAATTATCGAACCTGTTGTCCCTTAAGAAACCAATTTCTTGGCTGTGTAGGAATTGTGCTTAAGACATTAATGTTTATTTCTTATGTCACTTAGTTGTATGTTGTATTCTCAAATGAAGGACCTGAAAAACCTAGTTTTAAACCCTCAATACTTCGGTGATATGAAAGTCTCAGAATTACATTTCATAGATAAATCTAAATGATGAATGAATAAGGCTTGGAGAAGTTAAATATAATATGTTGTTTTACACAGAAACTATTATCTGTGACACTTAGGAAAGTTAAATACAATATGATGTTTTACACAGTAACTACTATCTGTCACTTAGAAGAATTGTAGAGGTGGGAGTTTTAAGTATAGGAGCACTCTTTTAAGGAACTTTAACTTTATTCACACAAGTAAACAAAGACCTACAACTTCATTACTATACTTAAAGGAAAGAAGACATATGATGACACAGAACAGAGAAGTTATAAAATCATACCCAACAATGTGTGGAAAACTTCTGATTCTTTCATTAATCAACAGTTTTATCAAGAATACAATGGCCTAGTCTTTAGGCTCTTCAAAGTTTGAACCCTCTCTCTATAAATTTTCCTCTTTTTATACATTATGAGACAATTGGTAATCACCAAAATTGTCAAACTACTTAACTATCTCCTAACTGTCGAAAGTAAAAATCATTACAGAATATTACATTAGAGGGTAAAAGATACCTCATTCTCAAGAAAACAAAATAACAGGAAGTAACATAAATTAGAAAACTGATGATGGTTGCTCGTTGTTTGGATCTGTGGCTTGGCTACTGATGAAGTTTCTCTGTAGATGTTTTGATAATAGTTAAACTATTTTAACACAACATACTAGATTTTAACAAAACTCTGTGCATGGACTTGGGCCCACGTATGCCTCGGAAATGTTCTGGTTGGCTAAAACACAAGGAAACCTGACCAATCACTGTTTCCAGAAACCAAAGGAATAAAGCCCCAATTCATTACATATCGGGTCCACTAAGCCATTAACCCACGTGCACATTTGAGCGCAATCACCATCTGATCACTCATTCAATGGAACGTCCGATCCTTCGGAACTCAATGAGACTTTAAGCCTATTGAACAAAACCTTATCACATCTATTTTTTCAATAACCCTTTGACTTCCCCATAGACCCAATAAGAAACAAAACTTAGAGTTAAAAGATTTCTCGTGTCTGATTTTAAAAATTAAATTCGTTCACTTTTTGATGCGATATCTGTCAGATCTCATCCCTTTCGATGAACAGTTGTGATTGATCCAGACTTCAATGGATTAAACTGCATTTCATACACCATCGCATCTGATTTTTGAAATAAACCTAGTTCCTGTTAACTGCATGACTACTGTCGGATCTGTGGCCTATTGATCGGACGGCTCAAATATTCTCGCGGGTTTCTCACATTCAAAAGCTGTTAATAATGTAAAGCAACTCATTTCTTTTAAATTTATGCATTCTCCTTTATTTCCATTATAACATAATATTTGTTTTTCTTTTCCATTTTTGCAATAAAACTAAAAATTAAAGTAAAATCACAATGGATGCTACAACATTTGGCTCCACTTGGGGATAGTGTTTTTGCCATAGAAGCACTAAGAACCGCATATCTGTGCCTTCACCTTGGGCATGGTGTCATATATTGCTAAGCCAATTAAAATTCCATGGAATTTTCACAATGAATTCACTCGGGTATCTACAATGACATGATGCTTGTGCTTCAGAACTAGAAGTAATGGTTGAGGTACTGCCCATTGAGAGGTAGCTATAAATATTCACCATTAAGATTTTCCAGGAAGAATATATTATTTTTCCTTGCTTCTATAATTCTAAATGGGTCATACTAGAGAGGATCGAACTTCCCATGTTTACCCTTATCTTCTCTTCTAGTATCCCACCTTAATACCATGTCTCCAACTTTAAAATCAATTTCTCTTGCTTTCCTATAAAAAATACTCTTCATATTTGATTGATACATAATCAAGTTGTCTCTTACCTTATCCTTTCTTTCACTCATCCCACTACCTTATGCATCCTTCTTATCAGAGCATTGGGTTCTTCTTTTGCCTATTGAATCAATGCAATCACAGGCTTCATAAGCTAACTTGGGAACAAATCTTGAGTCCCATACACCAACTCAAAAGGTGATTTGCGTGTAGACCTTCTTGTAGTCACTCTGACAACCCATAGAGTAAAATTTAAGTTAGAATCCCAGTCTTTCTGATTCTCTACAATAGTTTTCTTAAGGATCTTCATCAATGTTTTGTTAGTGTATTCAGCCAATCCATTTCCCTGTGGATGATAAGTTGTTGAATGAGATAAAAAAAAAAAAAAAATTATACTTTTGACAAAAAGCAACAAACTTACTTGAACTGAACACTTGAGCATTGTCTATTATGATTTTGATAGGGCATCCAAATCTGCTGAAAATATTTTCCTCCAATAACTTCATCACCACCTGGTCATTTTCCCTTTTAGTAGGTATAGCTTCTACCCACTTGGTGAAATAATCAGTAGTTGTAAGAACCCACTTGTGCTATCCACTTGAAGGTGGGTTAATCTCTCCAACAAAATCTAGTCCCCATTGTCTGAATGGTTCTTCTATGAAGACTGGGATCAAAGTAAAGGGAACTAACCTCTTCTTCTGAGCAAAAAGCTAACACTTTTGATAGCTTCTGACAAACTTATATGTATCACCAAATAGAGTAGGCCAATAAAACCCTGCCTGGAGGATTTTATGTGCAATAGCCTTGCAACTATAATGTACACCACATAACTTCTCATGATAATCTTTAATGGTCTCTATAAATTCATCCTCTATTAAACATAACAATAAAATTCCCACAGGATCCTTCCAATACAACCTGCCCTCAACAATCACATATGGTTGTGCTTTGATCTTTAATGCTCTATATTTTGTGCTATTGAAAGATTGAGGATAGGAGAGAAAACATAAATAATGGACTATGTGCTTGTACCATTCTGAACATAAAAACTTATACCTGATCTTCATACCTGGATTTGATTTTTCTTCACCTTCTTCAATTATCTCCTCATTTGCGGATGTTAGCAAATTGACTCCCAATGCCTGAAAATTTGACTCTGTTAACATTATTGCCAATCCCTGCTCTTTCGCCAGCTTTGTGGGCTTTATGTCCAAGTCATACTATTAGATATTGGCTATCCATTTTCCTCTTTTGCCTTCCACATCACTCTCGACTAAGACATCATTTACTACAGCAAATGGCACATAAGCAATGATCTGTGACTGTAGCACATAAGTCCTGAAGGCCTTTAGGGATTTTACCAAAGCATATACCTATTTTTCAATAATATTATAATTTAGTTCAACATCTTTGAGAATCTTGCTAAAGAAAGCAATTGTTTACTCCTTTTCTTCATCATTCTTCTGTAACAAAACAACATTTATTGAATTACTAGGTGGTGCAAATGAAAAAACTTGAAAAGGATTTTGATAAACACATTTAATTAGAACTAGAGATACTTGTAATGCTTCTTTAATTCTGGAGAATGACTTCCTGGATTCCTTGGTCCAATGCACTTCATTCTCCTTCTTCAACATATTAGTAATTTCTTTTACAATTTTAGAATAATTGGACACAAACCTCCTTAAAAATTTTATCTCTCCCAAAAAAATTTGAATGTCTTTCTTACTCCTGGGCAGGGGTATTTCCTACATAGCTTGCACCCTTGCTGGATCTATCTTCACTCCATCTCTAGAAACAATTTTCCCCAGTAGTTTTCCCTCTTCTAGAGTAAAAATATACTTCTTAGCACTCAAGGAAAGCCCAAATTTTATACATTTCTCAAAATTCTTTTTAGGATGGTCCAGATGCTCCTCATCAGACTTAGAGAAAATGATGATGTCATCCAAGGATATCACTACAAACTTATACCCCACAAAAGAAATGTCCATAGCCCTCTGAAATGTAGCACCTGCATTCATCAACCCAAAAGGCATTCGAGCATACATAAAATTTCCCCAAGGAGTTGTGAATGCAGTCTTCTTCTGATCTTCTTTATCCACGGCCACCTAGTTATACCCAGAAAACCCATCCAGCATGGTCATTCTGAATGATCCTGTTAGCTTCTGCAGCACATGATCCATTTTAGGTAACGGATAATTATTTTTCAAGGAATCCCTACTCAAATTTCTAAAGTCCACACATAGCCTTATCTCTCCATTCTTCTTCGTTACAGGCACTAAATTGGCAACCTAGTTAGAGTACCTGAGTGGAACTATTATTTTGGCATCAAGTAGCTTTTTGACTTCTTTCTCAATCAATGGTAAAAGCAGAGGATTTATCTATCTAAGTTTCTGCTTAAATGGTTTAATCCCCTCTTTCAAGGGAATCTTTTACTGAATAATACTTACATCATATGTTTTAAGATCCTCATAGGACCAAGAAAAAACATCAACATAGTCCTTGAAAATCTTAAGATATCTCTCCTTATAATTAAGTGGAACTCCATTAAATAATTTGACTAACCTAGGCTCCTTTTGGGTTCCAATATTGTGATCTTGAATCTGCTCATCATGTGGAATTTTCTCTGAACTAATAGCTACATCATTGGAGTTAAAAAGTCTTTCAAGAGGGACAAGTCCCCTTGGCAGAGTATTATCTTTCAATTGAATAATTTTTTGATTAACTATAGAACTTTTCAAACCACTTACTTTTGCACCTTCTGTTGCTTCATCTTCATCTTGATCAATCTTTGTGCCCTGAAAGTCTTCAATCATAGTCAAGAATTCCTTAATCTACTAATCATATTCAAAAATCCGTGAGTGCTTTATATTATCAGGAATAGAAGGCCTATGCCTCATGTTAACCTCATATCTTAGCTTTGGATTAATAGGAGGCCTAAAAGTACTAGCAGCCATAGCCGAAGAATCTACTAATCTATTTCCATCTATTAGAATGAACTGAATGCTGAAAGCTTCAAAGAAGTTCTCAACCAATTCCCACACTTCATTTCTGTATGCCCTAAGCTTAGGGTGTTTTTTCTGATGGTGGTTCTTTATTTGTTTTATAATCATCTCTGAATGTCCAGAGACAAAAATTAACCATACTCCCGTTTGTTTCACTATTTGCAGAGCAATGATCAAGGATTCCTATTCTCCCACATTATTTGTTGCTTCGAACCCCAATTTAAAAGAAAAAGGGAACATTGTGTAGATCATCTTCCGGATTCATCGCATTAGGTTTCTTGTTGATCGATGTTTCGAATCAGCAATGGTGGTTCATCTTTAGGATGTGAAATAATATTGAAAGAATGGTCTTATTATTCAATTTAATATATGGATGTATGAGATGCATTGCCGACAGATATTAGGATTTATTAAATTATTATTGAATTATTCTATTTGTTTTAATTATAATTTAATTATTCTATTATGTTTGTTATTTTAATTATAATTAAGATATTAGGGATTAAAATTATTATTGAATTATTATTTTATTAGGGTCATAGTTGTATTAATTTATATCCTCTCATTTATGTTTTATTGTAATTGTTTTACTTTGTATTTTATTAATTTTAATTATATGTTGAAATTATTTATTAAGGCTAATACATATTACCCTATTCTATTTGTTTTAATTATATTTATTTTAATTATTTATTAAGGCTAATACATATTCCCTTATGTAATTCTGCCTACATAAAATTAGAAAACTGCTTCCAATACTCATCAATTTCATTCTCATCATAAATATCATCTGGTTCATTATATTCATATTCTTCTCCCTCAACACCTAGTTCATCTTCATCTACTGCATAGAATGTGGAAATCTAATCATCATGGTCCCTAGAATGCTCTGGTACTTCATTAGGATCTGCCTCTAAAAACAGTGGTGCTTGAACTTGATCCTGCGTTTCTCTCCTCCTACAAGATTTGCAGAGGATGTCTTCTATATTGAGGATTAAAGTTTCTGTTCTGTTGTGCTTGCCTCTAAGAATTCTTACTCTTCATTTCTGATTTAATCAATTTATTAGACAAAGTTTTAATTACATTACTCATATCCTCTAATGTTTGACTTTAAGAGGATTCCATTTTAGCCTTTCCCTTATCTTGGATAGGTTATGTCTCTGGTGCTTTATCTGCAACCACCAGATTTGATTCTATCTCTAAGGCATCAGTTTGGATCTTATCAAGGGTTGCAGATCTTCTTTCCCTCAATGTGAATCCAAAATTTGAGTCAAAATCCCCAACAAAAGTTATTTTTGCACCAGTAGGAGGGGGTTTAATCTCCATTGGAAGACTATTGTACAATTTATTAAACCTTCTAATGAATTCAACAACACTTTCATCAGATTTCTTCTTAATAGCATTAAACTCAGTGAGTGAATAAGCATGGACTCTTTTTTCTCCCCATCTCTAGGTGAACAAGTGTTCCATCTCTTCCCATGTAGGAACAGAGTTATTAGAAATCCCTTTAAACCATTTCCTTGCTTCTCAATCCAAGGATTGCACAAAAGGTCTTATAACAACATCCAAGTGTTCAACATTTAGATTTTCTACAAAATTACAAAATACTACTATATGATTCTCTGATGTTTGTTCATCCTCCCCTGTGAAATTAGGAAGAATCTTCAAGTATTCTTGAGGCATTTGATTCAACTATTGTGGAAATTGAATAGCTGCATACCTATTCATCAAGAAAGCAGTTGCTGCCATGTTTGCTCCTAAACTTACTGAACCTTCATTACTAGCATATGTAGAACCTGACTGAGGAGTAAGTGGAGTATGAGAAGGTGATAATGTAGTTATAGGCCCAGGTTGAATAACTAGAGTAGACACTGAGAAAGTAAAAGCTCTAAAGACTGTTCTTGACAATTGGGTTCTTGAAATGAAGTGGATGTAAAAGGTGACTCTTGGTCAAATAAAGGTAAATGTTTCAATGAAAAATGAGTTGAACTACTGCCAGTTGCAGACAGTGTAGGACTTGGTGTAACTGAAGTTTTTGGCCTTCCAATCCTCTTGGAAACTAACCTCTCAGAGTCTGAAAGGGCTTGAACTTTCTGCTGTGAGGTATCTGACCTTGTATGGGGCCTTTTTGGAGCCAGATTTAATATTTTTTGTTCAATATAGCCAAATATTTCCTCCTCACTGAACAACCAGAGGAAAATATTAAAAACCCAGGGAAAAGTGTTCTTTTCTTCTCTCCCTGAAAGTGGTGCCAATTAATGTTGTCCCTTAAGAAACCAATTTCTTGGCTATGTAGAAATTGTCCTTAAGACATTAATGTTTATTGTTTATGTCACTTAGTCTTATGTTGTATTCTCAAATGAAGGACCTGAAAGACCTGGTTTTAAACCCTCAATACTTTAGTGATATGAAAGTCTCGGAATGCTGTTTGATTGCTAAATATAAATGATGAATGAAGAAGTCTTGGAGAAGTCAGAGATAATATGTTGTTTTACATAGAAACTATTATTTGTGACACTTAGGAAAGTTAAAGACAATATGTTGTTTTACACAAAAGCTACTATCTGTAACTTAGAATTGTAGAGGTAGGGGTTTTAAGTATAGGAGCTCTCTTTTAAGGAATTTTAACTTTATTCACACAATTAAACAAATACCTACAACTTCATTACTATACTTAAAGGAAAGAAGACATATGATGACACATAATAGAGAAGTTACACAATCATACCCAACAATGTGTGGAAAACTTCTTATTCTTTCATTAATCAACAGTTTTATCAAAAATATAGTGGCCTAATATTCAGGTTCTTCAAAGTTTGAACCCTCTCATTGTAAATTTTCCTCTTTTAATACATTATGAGACAGTTGGTAATCACCAAAATTGTCAAACTACTTAACTATCTCCTAACTATCTAAGGTAAAAATCACTACAGAATATTACATTAGAGGGTAAAAGACACCTCATTCTCAAGAAAATAAAATAATAGGAAGTAACATAAATAATAAAACTGATGATGGTTTCTCGGTGTTCGGATCTGTGGCTTGGCTACTGATGAAGTTTCTTTGTAGATGTTCTAATAATAGTTAAACTGTTTTAACACAACACATTGTATTTTAACAAAACTTGGTGTGTGGACTTGGGCCCACATACGCCTTGTAAATGTTTTGATTGACTAAAACACAAGGAAACCCAACCAATCACCATTTCCAGAAACAAAAGGAATAAATCCCCAATTCATTACATATCGGGTCTGCCTGAGTCATTAACCCACGTGCACATTTGAGCTCGATCACCACCTGATCACTCATTCAATGGACAGTCTAATCCTTCGAAACTCAATGAGACTTTAATCCTGTTGAACAAAACCTTATCACGTCCATTTTTTCAACAACCCTTTGACTTCTCCACGGACCTGATAAGAAACAAAACTAAGAGTTAAAAGATATCTTGGGTCTGATTTTAAAAATAAAATCCGTTAACTTTTCGACACGATATCTGTCGAATCTCATCCCTTTCGATGAACGACTACGATTGATCCAGACTTCAACCGATTAAACTACATTTCATACACCATTGCATCTGATTTTTGAAATAAACCTCATTCTAGTTGACCGCGCGACTACCGTCGGATCTATGGCATGTTGATCAGACAGCTCAGATCTTATTGTGGGTTTCTCACATTCAAACGCTGTTAATAATGTAAAGCAACTCATTTCTTTTAAATTTCCGCATTCTCCTTTATTTCCATTATAACATAATATTTGGTTTTTTTTCCATTTCTGCAATAAAACTAAAAATTAAAGTAAAATGACAATGGATGCTACAACAGAACATATGGAAGAATCTGATTGGGTGAGCCCAATGGTGGTTCAAGAAAAGAAACAGAAGGGATAAATAAGGATTTGTGTAGATTTAAGGAAACTTAATGATGCTTGCATCCGTGATCCTTTTTCGACACTGTTTATTGATGAGGTACAGGATAATGTTGGAGGGAAAGAGGCCTACTCATCCACTAATGGCTTTTCGAGGTACCATGAAATCAAGATCACGCCAAAGGATAGGAGAAAAACAACATTTGCAACTGAATGGGGTTGCTTTCAGTATACTGTCATGCCATTTGGTCTTAAGAATGCACTTGCAATATTCTCTCGCATAGTTATAGCAACGTTTAAAGAGTTTATTCATAAGTTATTGGGGGTGTATTTTGATGACTGGATGGTGTTCGGTCTAGTAAAGCACCACGTAGGAAGTCTACGCCTGATGCTAGATATGTGCCATAGATACTACATCGCGTTGAATCTAAAGAAGTGTCTATTCTATGTACCCTTTGGGATCTTGGTGGGTCATGTGGTGTGTAAACAAGGATTGATGGTGGACCCTACCAAGATCGTGGTAATAGTGAATTTGGAGGCCCCAAGAAGTGTCAAACAACTATGCACAATGCTCGGACATAAAGGATATTACAGAGAGTTCATCAAGGCTTATGCTCAGATTACCACAACCATGGAGAAAATGTTGAAGAAGGATGATACATTACGTTGGGATGAAGAATCTCAGCGCAGTTTGGGTGTTTTGAAGGAGATGATGGTCATTGCACTGAATTTGGTCTTCCCTGATTGGAAAAAAGAATTCCATGTACATGTCAATGCCTCTTGCATTGTGCTGGGTGCAGTGCTAACACAAGCCGGTGAAGGAGAGATGGACCACCCTATAGCCTTCGCAAGCAGGAAATTATCAAAGGCCGAGAAGAACTACTCAACGACAAAGCATGAAGGTTTGTCTATGGTGTATGCACTTCAAAAGTTTAGGCACTACTTGTTGGGTAGACATTTCAAAATGTACACATATCATTCCACCTTGAAATACCTAGTCAATAATCCTGTGTTAGGGGGAATATCTACCGATGGTTGTTACTATTCCAGGAGTATGACTTCGAAGTGATTGTGAAGCCAAGAAGGTTGAATGTAAGACCTGATCATTTGTCGTATATAGAGACAAGAAAGGAGCCTACTAATTTGGAGGAAGGGTTACCGATGTGCATCTCTTCACATTGCATGTAGCAGATAAGCACTTTGCAGATATTATTCACTTTTTGACTACAAGAATGAAATCAGAGGGGTATACGAGCCAACAGAAGAAGGAACTAGTAGTGCGTGTGACAGATCTCTCAGTGATTGCTGAACATTTGTATAAAATGGGTGCAACTGAGATATTGCAATGGTATGTGCCAGATTTTGAATGGAATAACATCCTCGCTGAAGCTCATGGAGGGGCTGTGGGAAGACATTATGCAAGAAAGGAAATGGCATAGAAGATTTTGCGTGTAGGTTTGTGGTGGCATACGCTCCATAAAGATGCTAAAGAATATTGTCTGGCATGCAATGCATGTGAGCGAATGGGCAGACCATCTCAGAGGGATGAGTTGCCACTAAATCCTCAAGAATCATTACAACCATTTGAAAAATAGGCTTTTGACTTTTCGGGGCCAATATAGCCCCCAGGAAAGAAGATAGGTGTGCGCTATATCATCACCATGACAAAGTACCTAACCAGAAGGATGGAGGCTCAGCCGGCGAAGGATTGTACACTGGCTATAGCAACAAAGTTTTTGTTTGATTATTTGTTAACCAAATTTGGCTGCCCAAAATTGTTGATGAGTGATTGACATACGCACTTCCTCAATGAAATGATTAGTGCGCTTACCAAAGAGTTCTAGGTTTATCATCAAAAGAGCACACCATACCATCCTCAGGCTAATGGGATAATTGAGGCCTTTAATAAGATCTTGGAGAACACACTGACTAAGATGTGCAATGCACAATGGAATTATTGGGATGTGCACGTACCTATAGTACTATGGGTGTACAGGACTACTTGCAAAAAGCTGACAGGATAGACACCTTTTCGATTCATCTATGGTGTAGAAGTTGTGATGCCTATAGAATATATCGTGCCTAGCCTATGCATAGCAGCTTTCACAAGTATGGTAGATTGCGAAGCCTTGGAAGAATGGCTCATGCAGCTGATGGAGCTTGAAGAAGATAGATTCTTAGTTAGATTCCATCAACGAGTACAGAAGGAACATGAAAACGCATGGCATGACCGACACATCAAGTTGTGCATGTTCAAGGTAAATGATTTGGCCTTATTGTATGATAGCAAGTTCACTAAGTTTTTGGGGAAATTTCGAATGCACTTGCTAGGTCCATATGTTATAAAAGAAATCACATATGGAGGCGTAGTTCATCTCATGAAGCTGAATTGAGAACCTTTTCCTGGAAGCATGAATGGCAACCGATTGAAGCCATATACAGGGGATCTGGCTCAATGACTATATGATGGCAGGACAGTCTTGGTGCTCTAGGAAGTTTTAAGTGAGAGTGGGACTATAAGCCACACTTCCAGGCTCGGATGACTCCACGGTAGGTGGGCCACATGGAAAATGGTGAATTTATAGTATAAGACAACGCGCAAAGGGAGCTGCGCTACAAAGGAATGTGTCACGTAGCACAACAAAAAAGTGACTGTTGGAGTCATTGTTCATGATTTAATAGCCAGAAGACGGTTAAGAGGGGCGGGCTGGCAACATTTAAGGCCAAAATATTTGAATATCCACTGCCAAAACAACATTAATGATCGAATTTTGGGGGGAACAATCAGATTTGAATTCAAAAACCCCTATAAATTACTTGTGTCGGTCCAACAGAGAACACTTTGAACACTTAGATTTTTGGAGCTAGGTTGTTTGTTGCTTATAAGCCAAACATTATTTGAGAATTTGGTCACAAGCCCTGCATTTTCTAATTTAACTGATTTAAACCAGAAATTTATCATTGAAACCATGTTAGGTTTGAGCCCTGTTAAGACTGTGAGCACTAGGGGAGATATCACATCATAAGGAACTACTCCAGAGGTGGTGAGCATGGAGGCTCTGGCTCCTGTGCCTATGATGCCAAGGTCACCTAGACCGAAGCCTATGCCTATTAGAGAAGACGAGAAGCTGAAAAGGGATAAGGAGAAGAAGTCAGTGGTAGTGTGCGAGTCACTCTGGAAACATTCTATAACTCAAAAGTAGAAGAAATACAAGCAACTAGAGAAAGTTGTGGATTTGGAGGTTGAACAAGGCACCAAGGACATATATGTTGAGGGCATGGAGTCCCTCGCCAAGTTGCCTTTATATATTCCTCCATGAAGAGGGAAGGCAAAGGTCACCAAGGACCTAGACTCGAACAAGTTTTTCACTAATATGCCCATACTACCAGAGTAGATTCCCTTTGAAGGTCTGCACCTTGTGCAGATCCCCCTGTTGAAAATGGAAGGTTGGGACCTGGCAGACCATGAGAGGTTCACTCACCTGGCGACAAAAAATTATATGAGGCACGTTTATTACCGAGAGTTAGGTGTCATTGAGTTAGAAATGATGGAATGGATCCAAGGAGTGGAGAATTCCGAGTTGCTGAACACATTGTAGGTACCCCACTATCATTGCACCACTATCAATACCACCTATATGCGGCAATTACTTACTCTTGTGCATGATGGGTGCTTATGGCTAGGAGGGCCTATACCCATCGCTAACATGCTTATACATAGAATTATGCACCTACCACATGAGGGTTTGAATCCAGTCAAGGAGCTTGGTGAGAAGATAGGCAAAAAGGATTTGGCGGAGAAAATGAAGAAGGAATTTGCCTTGGTGAAAAATCCAAATGGGTACTCCATCACTTCTATCAATGACCTCACAATACATATTGCCACTTAAATCCTGGCAAGAAAGGTAATGAGGAAGTGTCACATGGATGAGGTTCCAACGCCGATGGTATCGTTAGTTGCAAAATGTTTGAAGGGTCTGTAGTTTAACTGTAGATGATACCTATGCAGCGAATTCCTCACGAATTTCTGTGAGGTCTAGGATGAGACCAAGCCCTTCCACTATGCATGGTTGCTACTCTCCATCATGTTGTTCGCATGGGAGCTACCGAAGGACAGCTAGTTTCCTATGTTGAAGGAAGGACTACCAGAGGCCGTGTAGCTCGCCTCCCTCTAGGCCATCAAGGACCCCGTGCGGGTCACTCAAATGAATATACTTGGGTTTTGATGGAAGAAAGCATCCGCATGGCCATCAACCAACACCCAAGGTTGTCTCCAACCTTGTATGAGTAGTTGTCTGTGTATGTAGCATTCAAGGCAGATTTCCACCACGTCTACATTCAGGTGCGGAAGGACCTGTAGTAGAAATGGTTCGATTTACCATATTTTGTCACAGACAATGACATCCAGGAGGTCATCAAGCATTGGCCAATAGAGTGGCATGCCCCATTAGATTTGGATGTAGGAAACAATAATGGTGTGGGTATCTTGAATGAGAAGAATAGGAAGGATGTAACAAAGAAGGCTGCGCAAAATTTGGCCATACAATGGAAAAAGGAAGCCACAAAAAAGGCTCAGATGGAGTAGCAGCGCACTGAAAAGGAGCAGGTTGAGCAAGAACACTGCGAATCGCAGCAAAGTGGTAAGTCCCCTTCACCTACCATAGAAGAGGAAGAACAATTTAAGCAGGGAGAATGAGGATATGAGGGGTAAAGCACCCTGTTTAAGCTAATAAAGCACAAACATCAGTAGCAGGCGGGTTCTCGCAAGAACCAAAAGTCAGAAAAAATGCATGTGTATCCCATGACCTTGACAGAGGGCGATCTTGATGAGAATGGTGAAAAAGTCCAAGATACTAAAACTAAACTAATACAATAGTTCAAGCAACAGTACATGTAGACATTGGTGAGAGTCCAGAAGGATCTGCGCGAGTTGCAGATCCAAACTAGCAGGATACAGGTGGGCGCAGGTCAAGCGAGCATAGCACAAACGAGCTTGGCACCGAGGACAAGTCAGGCTGCAGAACTTGTAAGGACATTGGAACTTCGCATGGTTACCGTACGAGAAGGGTAGCTATGAGAAAAATCAGCTGATGACCGAGTTATCTTAAGCATCCTTAAGGACATCGCGCTGAACATTGTAGCGCTCCCCAACAAATTTCTCCATGCACTGTAGGCAAGAGTAACAGAGGAATTGAGAGCTCAGGAGAAGCACGCTCTCAGTTTAATTAGTGAGTACCAGGTGAACAATTAACAAATGTTTGGCAAGAAGAAATAGGCCCTGAAGGAGAGAGATACTCTCCAAGCATAGAGTTCCAAGATGGCGGCTTCGGTAGCAGAGGCGTATAGAATAGTGCCAGAGTTGCACATACTTGAGGACGCAAAACCAGAGGCCAAGATACGAAAATTATCTACAGGAGTCCGTGAGGCGAAGGCAAAGTTTGGGAGAGTACAATTTGAACTCAACATGAAAATCACGAAGCTGCAACTCAAATTACAGCCTTCGACTCCGCCCAAGGCTATGGAGTAGCATGGAACCACTATAAAAGAAGGAATGAACAGTTTGGATGCTGTTAACACCCAGGTTGTTCCCTATGGCTCCCAAGGGAATACGGCCGGGGTAACCACTAACCAATCTTTGGATCACTGTTTCTAGCCAAACTGTGATCAGAGAGGGCTCTCTCTTTATGATTTGTAACTGTTTATGATAGGGTTTTAGGCTAGCTATTAAGCACAGGTTTTGTTTATGTTTTGGTTGAAGAATTTCTTTCAGATCTCTTGTGATGTAATATTCAGAGAGTCAAGTATCATTGGGCAATGGAGTCTGTAGCAGTAGGTGTCTAGAAACCTTGAGATGAATTAGTGCAACTTGCAGGGCCGTTTGGATACTTCATAGAACAAATTTTGATTTATAACACGAACAGGAAAAACAAGCAGTGAGAGCATTCAAGGATTTTCACTAAATGTTTAAGTATTTTCACCAAACTGGTTATGAGAAATGGATGGATGTCTCAGGGGCAAACTTGAATCCCTGGGAATATCTATCACTGTAAAAGATATAGTTTTAAAGTGCAGCAACTAAGAATTACACTTCTTTTACTGTATCTGAAGAAAACATGGACAATAGCTCAGTTTGAGTTCAGGGTAATCAGTGATTAAATCCTGGAACTATTCTTCTACTTTGCTATTAAGTGTAAAATATTTAGACAACAAAAGAGAACAAAAGACTCGAAAAACATGTAATACAGAGATTTAAGAAAACTTATTGTTTTATGAAACACTCTGGAATCCTGCAACGTTCACCATTCATCACAACGCATCAAATACACCAAGCTTTGGAAATTCCATTCTCCCTTTGTATTATTTCTCTGAGAATTTTTACAGCAAGTGAGAGTTCCAAAAGGAAAATAACAACAACCCCTTAAGCTTCTGTGAGGGGCCAATATATACTTGCGATTGTTTACAAAAATATCTGAGTCCTGAGTTATCTCAGACTTAATGTTCTTACCAACTTTGAGATATTATTATCAGAAATTTATTACAGCATTGAATACAAAATAAAGGCGCTTTAATGTTCTGTCAGAAGATATTTTGGCCTTTGGGATCTGCTGAGTCGGTTGAGATACTTTGATTAAATGCTGGAGAACCCGACTTTATGGCTTGTGCGCTGTATGCTGTGTTTGTCACCTGTGATTGTGACTGCTGCAGTAGTGAGTAAATAGCTCTGCCGAGTTGGCTCAGCATCTGCCTCTTCCTTGTAGATTTTATTCATCAAAATTGTGCCTGCGTATGACTGCTCATGTGCTGGAGAAAAAACCAACCTCACGGGTTCGGACCTGATAAGATTACCTGTGTCAGATTCCTCCACTCTTCCTGTGTGGGCAATTGGTGTCTTATGATTGCCCCCATAGTCTCATCTGCCTCAGTATACTTAAAGAAATTCGGTGGTGTATCAAACAGATGATCAATTTCATTCATAATAAAAAACAGATTATCCACCCTATCATACAGATTCTGCCCCGATGCTGGCACTGTGTCTGCTGAGGTACTGGGCTGTTTTGCAATTTGTGCTACTGCATGGGCATCAATCCTTTTGTTGTAATTTTCTAGGGTGAGCAGTCTTCCTACACTGCTTAAAATGCTGGGGAGGCCTCTGTTCTGTAATGCCAGGAATCTGTCCAGGAATTTGTTGATTTCAGTATGCATGTCCTGTGTTCTCCTCTCCAGTGTTCCAACTAGGCTTCTTAGTGTCAGGACTCGTTTAACTACTGAGATTGTTTCAGTCCTGTTAGTAATTCCCATGGCAGCTAGTTGAGAGCTAGTTTTGTTATTTAAGACATTGACCATTCTGCTGGCAGCATCTGGCATGTGGCCAAGGCTTGCTCTTGCTCTGTGTATTTCCTTGTTTGCCTTGGTGATGAGTGCTATTTGCTCATCCATAGTCTCAATGTACTGCCACTGATTGGTGATGGATCGACCGATGTTACTCCAGAGGACTGCTTTTAGTTCTGCTGTTACCTTCTCTAGTGCAAGCTCTTTCTCTAGTTCAGCTATTCTCTTTTTTAGAGCTTTTATCTCTCTCTCCTTTGTTGCTTCATTCTGCTTGCTTTTGTCAAATTTTTCATTCACCTTGGCCAAAGTCTTCTTGACTTCATCAAGCTCTTTCATTTGGGATTCAAGAACTTGGATCTCAGCTTGTAGCTTCTGCATATCCAGACTAGGAGTCTGTCCTGGTGTTGGTGTAGTTGTTGCTGTAGATGGTGCTGTAGTTCCCGTTTGCTGAGGAGGAGGAGTAGTTGTTGGAGGGATTTCCTCAAGATTAATTATCACAGGAGGAGGCTGGGAGGGTTGGCCCTCTTCTCTTTGCTTCATTGCTGTTTGTAGTGCTGCCTTTGCAGCTTCTGATTGTCCTAGCTGGTCTTGAGTCCGAACCAGCTCCTTGTACAGGGATACCAGCAGGTCTGTAGCATCCTTTTCCTGCCTTTGCTGGGCAACCTCGTCTGTTTGTGGGTGGATGGTGGCTGGGAGCTTGATTTTCTTTCTTAAAGCCGCCATGTCTGCATCCCTTATCTTCAGGAGTTCTTGGATACCTTTGACATCTTTAGGATCATGTCCTATTTCTATAATTACCTCTTCCAAGGACTTGATCCTATTGTCCTTGGCTTGTGATGATGCTCTCTCCAATTCCAGCTGAGATGCTGTGTTATCCAGGCTGCTCTTCAATTTGTAGTTCTCCAATGTCTCACCTGCCAAGGAGGCATACACCATTTCACCAGTTTGTTTATGTAATTCAATCTTATCCATAGGGTGTATGTCTTTGGCCAGCACCTCCATGTTGGTTCTTAGGTAATCCGAGGTAGATTGAGGATGCAGTGTTGTGGGCATGAAGTGACTCATGATCATCTTGCCTTCACTTACATCAAAGGCAGACATGAGTCTTTGCTGATTTGTAGGAGCCAGGTTCAGCAAATGATCGTACAGCTGTATTTTAATAGGATTACTCCTCCTCTTAATGTCAATAAATTGCTGTTTGATGCTTGACTGTCCTTCTCTGTGCTGGCTGGAGGAGCTGACCTCTCCTCCTATAGTTCTATCATGTTCATGCTGAAATGAACTGGCTGAAACTTCTCCACTGGGTGGGCCCATGCCCATTGCTTGCCTTACTGCTATATCCTCCTCTTGAGAGTCATTTAGTCTTTGTCTTTTCTCTCCCCGATTGAAAGATGAGGTCAAGGGAGTCTCTCTATCCCTTTTCCTGGTTAAGTCCTCCTTTTGTGGGGTTTGGAGGACCGAGGTATCAACAGTAGTTTCTGCCCTAGGAGGCACTATTGTCTGAGCCTGTTGCTCAGTGGAGCTTGGAGGATCAGTCACTTTTTCTTGCTGCAAGGGTTGCTGTTCACTAAACTGTTCCTCTTCTTGTTGCTGCCCAAGTTCCTGCTGCTCCATCTCTTCTTGCTGCTGTAGCAATGTGTCCACTTGTTCTTCTGTCAATGGAGGTGGCTGTTCCACCTGTTTCCCTTTATCCCTGCTTACTGTCTGTGGTGCTTTCTCAGCAGTTTGCTGCTGTGCTGTTGATGATGTAGCAGCTGCTCCAAGTTGCTTTTTGTAGGAGAGGGGCACCTGTCCACAAGTTTCCAAGTCAGCTTCCTTTTGCATATTTCTAGCCTCTCTCTCAAGTAACTCTTCATTAGTAATTTCCTCCTCTAGGGTACCCTCTTCCCAATTTGATGCATTGGCATACTGTTCAATCTCGGGTTGTCTCTTGTGTGCATAGCTACCCAATTTGTATCTAATCCTCCTGAGGGAAATAGCATGATTGGGGTCATAGGGTATCCATTCAAAGCTGGTTTGCAGTCTGAGGCCTTCCAGGATAGTGTTTGCCTCTTTCCATCCCTCTTCTTTCTTGTTATATAGGAAAGGACCCAGCTGGTTCCTTACCTTCAACTGTGACTTCTTGTTGTTGCTCTGAAAATGAAGATAGTCTGAGTTCCCAAACTGTCTGAAATATTCCAAGGCAAAAAGCCTCATGGGGACATACCTTGGCAACCTAAATGGGTTCAACTCACAGCCATATATCCTGATGACTGTGTGGTTTTGGTAGAAGTACCAATTACCAATGCTGTAGGACTTATTCAAATGGAGAATTCTCCTCATGTCATCAGTTAGTCTAGGAGGAGGAGTACCATGCAATATTGTCATGACTGGATGGATGAATAAGTCAATGAACTCAGTGTATGTGTAAGGTGATACGGAGGTATGATGAAAAACAGAAGTCCAGAACACAACTGACCTTGGAATTCCCTGGGCATTGAGTGGCTTCAAAGGAACAGAGAAGGTGGCTGGCTGATAGAACAAGAATAGATGGTATATATATGAAGTATACCTGAATAGTCTTTCCCTCTTCAAGTTCATAAACTGCTCATGGATTTTATCTGCAATATAGGTTGCATAGTCATAATGTACAGCTGGGGGTTTACCAGGAGAGAATATGGACAGCATTGCCATTAGGCTATCATCCACATCCTCTATCCCCCTGAATCCTAGGACATAACTGATTAAATCCACTAACATCCTGCCCAATTCATTCAAATAGTGATACCCAATAGGAGGGGTTCTGACTGATTCAGAGCCTGGTCTTACAAACAACTGATTGATTTTAATGATTTGGTCATTTGACAGCTTGGTCCCTTTGTTTATCAAATTCTGCATAAAGAGGGGAGTCAATTGCTTGGCAGTTTGGAAGTGCAGCATTCCATTTATACTTTCTGGGGTAATCTGGAACAGGATTGAGCCTGTGGGGCTGATGACAGCTCTTTGGCTTGGGTTATAGCATTCCTGGCAGCTGTAGATCAGTTCTGGCATAGGATTTACTTGGGGAAGGTTGTAGATGGGCAAATTTGAGTCCCATATTCCCAAGATGTCTGCCCCACTCAGGTGCTGGGCTTTTAACTCATTCATCATCTGGATATTGTATTTGGTTCCCATAGGGAACCAGTCCATCATTTGGTAATCCATGTCTCCCAGGGCTTTCCATGCTAATTCCTGGTGAGGAGCATTGAGGGGCTTGATATTTAGAGCAATAGGAGTCTCCATAGTTCTTCAAAGTGCAACAATTGTAGGTGAATAGTCAAAATAGAAGCAACACAGAATAGAGGTGATTTTCTGTAAAGACAGTTTGTATTTTGGATACTAGAGGGGAATTTACTCAACAGCAATTGAAATACTGTTTGTTTTTAGGAGCAGAGCTTCTCTAAGGTCCAACTGTCCCCTTCCAGCGCGTGAATTGTATTTATTAAGAAATCTGCCGGGAAATGCAGAGGGACAGTGGCTTTGAGGGAAGTTACAAGTATTAAGGCTCGGCCGGTGCTTTTTGGACTTCACAGTTACAATGGTGGACGTGCAGAGGGAAATGGGCGGTGTAAATGTGGTTTTAAGGTGTCTTTAGCTTTCTGAGCAACTTAAATTTCAATAACAGTCGTATGGAGGGCAGAACAATGGTAAATACCTGTTAATTGACGAACAGAGGTTGCGCAGGTGTGCACGGTTGCTGCTGAGGAGGTCGCCCGGGTTAATTCAACAGGTTGGCGGAAATTCGAACGTAAACGGTAATGCAGAGACAACAACAGCGACAGTAGTGAAAATAGGAAAAAACACGGTTTTTTGGGTAAATATGGACCTTTTTTACCATTTTGGCGCTTTTTAGTGATGACGTCAGCATGACGTCATTGGTGGGCCAAGGTGAGGTGACGTCAGCTGACGTCATCGGGTGACGTGGCGGTAGACTATTGGTCCAAGGGGGCGATGAGGTGGCAGCCATGTCAGCGGCCAGGTGGACGAATAGCGGGAGCGAGTACAGGTGGATGTGACGTGGCGATTCGTTGGCGGAAAACAGTTGGCGGTTAGGACCGTAGCAGTTACGGTTAAGGTTACCCGCTACGGTTTCTCGGGGCGGTTTAGGTACGACGCCGAATGTGTCAGGCCTGGCTCCGAGATACCTTAGCGCTTGACGCGTGGAGAGGCCCTGACGTGACGCAACGTCACCTTCTCGGGCGGTAAAGGACAGCAGTGGGAGCCGCTCCGATATTGACGTGGATCGTCGGATCTTCGAGACTTGATCCGACGGTGGGCGGAGTGCGAAGATGCTCGGGTTATATGCAGGCGGAAAACTTTGGGTAGAGGGTTTTTTATTGGTTTTTTCATTGGTTTTTCATTTAAAACAAACAATGCGCTAACCTTTGGAAATGCGCCAGAGGCGGGTTTTTTGGCTTTGGAAACTTTTGCAAAGGATTTGAAGGCGGAAGAGGGTTTTATAAGGGTTTTCCAATGCAAATGGTGGTTTGAGGAGCAGTTTGACTTGCAGCAAGGGGGAATGGGATGGGACAGGTTCACCAAAGTGACCAGGGGTCATTTTGGTCCCTTTTGAAGAACATATGGCTATAATGCCAGGGGGAAGGAGTATTTATAAGATTTGGGGCTTTATACACCATAGTGTTAGTATTATTAGGGGAAAGGGTAAAATAGGGGAGCTATATAGTAAAATTAGAGGTTAATATGAATGAAGGGAGCAAATGAAGGGGATTTTACTGAGTTTATCTGAAATTGACTTGGTTTTGAGAGTAGATCAAAATGAAAAGATCTTAGACAAGAAATGTGGATTCTGAATGAACTAGAACCACCATAAAACCATGATCTCTCTTCGTAAATCTCAGCTAAAGAAAGGGAGTGTTAGTAATGGAATAGAGGGGAAGAGGGAGGTTAGTTATGCTCCTTGCTGTAATATGATGGGATTAACCACTTTGCTCATTGATAGATTTTGCTTTGGCAAAACACCTCTTGACATATGTGTAATGATGAAAATACCCTTTCTGCAACCACAACTGCCTACCCAGCTATTTTCCTAGCATTTTTTGTTTCTCCATAGAGGGTGCATTTGGACTTGCAAACCCTTACTTGCCTTTTCTTTTCTTTGGCTTTTTCTTTTTCCTTTCTATCTACTTCTACCCTTATCTCTTCCAAGGTCCCAGATTAAGCTGTTGTGAACCTTTGCTTCTCTACCTAAACTAGTTGTCTGCCAAGATTAAGCAGTTTGGACAGACTTCTTTCTCTATTCTATAACTCAAAATTGAAAGATGGCATGATCCAGATTAGACTGTTGAATCATCCACAAAATTGAAATAAGGTCCTCAATACTTGAAACACTTTACCCACCTCTTGCTTTCTAGGAAATATGGGATCTTTGTGAACTCAAAGCAGAGCATATTTGGCCTTTCTCTTGCCAATCATGAAATATGAAACCTATTAGTATAGGTATCCAACAGATGCTATAGTCACTGACTGCTTGACCTTATTTGAATAGGCGATAGAATTAGTGACAACTCTACAAGAAGAGCCAACCCTGAAGATGATGAACATTGAATGTTGGGAACGGGTCCCCTGGGGTCAATTTTGCGGTTAGAAACCCAAGTTTTGGAGGAGAAGGCCCAAATTTTGTATAAAGAAATGTAAAGTCTCTGCATTTTGTGGTCATGGAGGACGAAGATATCAAGAGTCAAAAAGTGTTTCCACCCTTAGTTTAGATAGGTTGTGTCGGCTTGATGAGATCTGCCCTTGGTCCGCGAACCATGGGATTGTATAGAAAGGAGGTCTTAGAGGAGTCTAAGTCAGGTTTAAGTTTAGTTTAGTAGAGTTAATGGAGATAGAGTTTGTAAAGACCTAAGAGCAACAGTGTTAGCGTAGGAAAGAGGCTTTGTAGCTGAGTGTGAAAAGGCCTTAGGTAGAAGTCCGCACTTGAGTGGGTAGACCCCTTCAGCTGTGTGCATAGGGTAGTCAGAGTTTGTACTAGAAATTTCAATCATCAAAAAAGAAGAGTATTATGAAATTACTGTGTATTTTACTTCTGTGAGTTGCATGCAATTATGTTCTATTAAGCACTGGGTTTATGTTTTATTGCTAAATTGATGCGCGAATGTATATGTTTTCATTTTCTATATGAACACAAGTAGAGATATATGTTTACGCAAAGATAATCTAAATTGCATGATAGAATTAGTGAACACTTAAGATAATTTAGAGAACTATACAACAAAGTAGTTATAGAGGCACGTAAGTGCCAAGATCGCTTGTTAGGGTTATGTGAAGGATGATAGCAAAACTTTACGGAGGTTCTAAAGGACTAATAGAGAAGTACATCAGTAAGCCCTAAAGGCTTATCGATCTGTGCGAAAGTAGTGTAAGGTATAAAACCGATATCACAACCATCTAAGGGTGCTGAAACTTGGTTCCTGCATCCCCCCATACTGCTTCGGGTGAGACTTCAGTCTGCGCTTCGCGGATTGATGCTGAAAGGGCCAATAGTGTATGGATTTTCTTAGCTGACTAATGTCAAACCTGGGTTAGGGCCCATACAGCCAATAGATGGTTTCGTTGCCAGGACAAGGATCTGCATAACGAGATGTGTGATGTCAAATCATTGGAATCCAACTAAGAAGGAGATTGAAGACTTATTGGATAGAAAGGTCCACAAATTCATGGCACAAGGAAATAGGAATCTGTGATTGACAAAGTAACAATGGTTGGACAGATATTTGTACACAAAAATTCACAAAATCTTCTTTTGTTCTTTCCCGGTTGAATTATATGAGTGGATTGCAAAGTTGGCAGATGGCCAGGGAAGGTGGATGCTTGACAGTCCAATTGTCTGGACCTCGTAGTTAGTAAGGAAATTGTAAGCCTCTGAATTTAAGACCATGCGCGCTATTGATCATTGGCTCAACCATATCATAGGAGGGTTTGTGACAGAGTTCGTGGTTGATACTTCGGTCAGCTACAACAAAGCAGGGCACCGCTTTTTAAAGGTGCGGTGAGGTAAGTATTTGAAATCATTAAATACTTGGATTAAGATGCTCTTGTGTGAAAAGTGGATCATGCAGTTACCTTGATGTTTGGAGCTACGTGAAGTGCAAGGTCTTTCAGGGATGGAGGAAGAAAAGGTCCTGAGTATAGTCCACTACTTTAGCCTCCTCTGAGTGACGACGAAGGAGCAACACAGGCTTCTCGACTGAGCGCTATTTAGTTGATAAGAAAATGGTTCTGATGAATACCTACACCACCTCCATCCTCATCCCATCCATCCACACAACCTCCATCCTCAACTCCACCACTTACCCCATCACCCACACCAGCGCCACCTCCACCACTGTTCAACATGGTGAACTTTGTAAAGCTACATGTGTTCAAGGGCATTGGAAATGAAGATCTGGACAACTTTTGGTTCATTGTGAAGGTTGTATGGGAAGCTCAGGGTATCATGGATGATCAAATGAAGAAAGCAATGTTGGTTAGTTCTTTGCAGGACCATGCACTAATGTTGTACATTAAGTACAACACTGATAACCCGACGTCCACGTTGGCAGATATCCAGACTGCGCTGAATAGGGAATTAAGTAGACCTAAGTCTCAAGCACAGTCCATTGTGGGATTCAAGGAGATTATGATGAAGCCTGGGGAGACAACCTGGGATTTGGAACAAAGATTGAAGTGTATGATCTGTGAAGCCAACATGAACCTAACTGATGGGCAGCACCACGAATGGTTTTTGGCGTCGCTCCTGCCCCACCTAATGGTTGTGCTATCACAACAGAAGATTGGGACCAAGGCGGAAGCTCTAGAAATCACGATGAGACTGCACAAGACACCAATGCAGGATGCTAATCTGGGGGTTCAACAGGTTCACATGCAGTTGCAGAATCTTTGCCTCGAAATGCATAGTCTGAAGAAAGACAGAACAACTTAGCCAGAGGCACGCAAAGAAGTTTGGTGCCTAAAATGCAAAGGTTAAGGGAATGACAAGGATCACTATCCAGTCTTTGAGAATTATGTTGCAGCAGGGGGACCATGGCTCTAAGGCCGGAGGCTAGAGCAGGGACAAGTACAAGGCTTGCACTATGGTGTGCTATATGCCAGGTAGCTCAGAAACATGTGACTTACAATTTCCATTTGCTGCAAAATTTCATAAAGACACCACAATAGCTCTTCTATAATTTCTATCAATCAGTAGGTCATGAGGAGCGTGATTTCCATAGTTACAAATTAATGATGGACAATGTTGTTCCTTAAGAAACCAATTTCCTGGCTATAGGGAAATTGTTCTTAAGACATTAATAAATATTCCTTACTGTCACTTATTGTTTACTGTGTTCTCAAATGAAGGATTTGGAAAATTGGGCCTTAGACTCTTAATACATGTATGACTAGAACATCTTAGAATGCCATTTGTTGCTAAATATAAATGATGAATGAGGAAGTTTGAAGGTGAAGTTAAAGACAATATGCTAATCTTTCATGGGAACTATTATCTATAACTTAGATAAATTACGATAATGAGAAATAAATCATATATAATATGCTAGTCTTTCACAGAAACTATTATCTACAACTCGGAAGGGCATGAGGACTTCAAGTATAGGAGCACTCTTTAAGGGATTTTAACCTGTTGCTTCATTACTACACTTGAAAAGAAGAAAACATTACATTACACATGACAGAGAAACTTAAAAAATCATATATAACAACTCCTGGAAACTCATACTTGTTTCATCAATCAATGATGTTATTAGGAATACAGTGGTCGTGTTCTCCAAAATTCCAACCCTTTCTTAGTAAATTTTCCACCTTTTATACATTTTTGAATAGTTATCGATTTCTGAAACCTATCTAACTGCTTTCTAACTATATGAAATAAACTACTACAAAATTTACAGAGGGTAAAAAAACCTCAAAGAACATGAAATATCAAGAACAAAACTGGATTCGGAAAGAAATGATAACTATTGTTTTGCTCTCTTGATCTGCTGCCGAATTCCTCTGTTAATGCTCTAATGATGCTTAATTCTTCTTAGCCATAATGAAATACATTTAGTTTATGTAATCCTGGCTTACAAGGGCATTTTGATTGGCCAAAATGCCAAGAAATATATTGAATTATTTTCCTCTTAAGCTTCAGCTTTGACCCCATTACACAGCGAAATTAACATGAACTTTTGATTAATCCTCTTGCTTTATAAACTTGTCAAATTTACCTCCTGTTGACCTCTATCGCAAATCACAATCGGCCTGAAAACCCTTGTAAAGCTTAACTTATGCACGCAACCACAATAACTATGAAAATATTTGGAAATATGCATATACCTTTTATAAAGAAAATATATAATAAAACATGTTTATCTGCTTCCAATACGGATTTAGCACAATTCCCAAGGTATACTTCCTGCCAATTCATTCCTACTATTCATCTACGCCTTTCAGATTGGATGATGTACAAAGTTTTTTGGGTTGGACATAAGCCCGAAGAATAGCTACCCAAAATGGGTAGTTTCTTTTCTCTAGTTAACTGCTACGTGTTAAATGCTGAGTGGAATTGGGTTGATTCCATTAAAAACCATCCATTGCCTTTGCTTCACCTAAAAACTGCCTTATAACTTAAAAACTGCCTTTTCCACACCTTGCGGACCCATCGGGGTTTTAGAATATAACACATATATGCTTTAAGTCCGGCATTTTTATTATAATCTTTTATAACATAAATACATATAAAACAGCGTAAAAGACAGACGCGCTGAGTCATATAAAATACAGCTTATGACTATCGGGTCCAAAACCCATATCACAATTGCAATCGACGGTTTCATATCTCTTTATATATATATATATATATGTTGTGTTACAGACCCACCACAATATAAAACAATAATACTTAACATTTCGGGTCCGTCATCGCAAATCACGATCGGCGGAACCCATATGCATGCATATAAAGAGCTTTCAATACAGTGGACCTGCCAAACTTTTAAAGATGTTGTATATATTATTTTGGTTCCGGCTTACCCATATCGCAATTGGCAGAGTCGAATACACGTAATATAAGCACTTTACATTGTTTCGGACCCGCCGTCATTATAAAATATGGCATATATATTATCGAGTTTGGTGTTAATGTTTCAACACTTGCTTTTTTTTTGAAAATGTGATTTATTTCTTCATTTCTTTGCATTTTGATTTCCAATAGAATGTTTTGCGATATACATATATGCATGTACGCCCATATAGCCCTTGGCCTTTGATATATCATTATTGATTCTTCCTTTCACTTTATCTTTTTTTTTTTAAGTATTTTCAAAAGATTTTTTGAATGAAAAATAAATGTTATGAAAAGATGCGTGTTACAATAGACAGGACACCTGCATATAGGGTGCAGGCAGAAATGCGACCTCTAGACCAAGGTACTAGAGCAATGCGAGTTGAGTATCAGGGGCGCAGCTGAAGCCGAGGTGGAGGAGGACCTGGTAGAGGTCAAGGGAAACTTATTTGTTACAATTGTGGGGGACCAGGACACTATGTGAGAGACTTCCTGAACCTGACATGACTGTCATTGTTGGCTAAGATTTGCGAAAAGGGGGAACACCCTCTGCAGCTGACTTAGAACCTGCAGATGATGAGGGTTGAGCCTCACGAGGAAGCCCCTAAGGTAAAAATTATGCTACGGAGTGGAATGACGACTGGTGAGGATAAGGGGAAGCAACCTGCAGAGGGTGAGTGGGTTCACAAAGCACTGGAAAAGGAGATCGGGATTGATCTAGAACACGCAAAAGAAACATTTATGGAACGAAAGAAAATTTTTGTTGAGGCCTATACCTCAGGAAGTCAGGAGAAACCGGTTGAAGAAATAGACCTATCCATGATTACCATATTCTTGGAGATCTGCATGAAACTGCTCCACGATAGTAAGGCTATGAAAGGATTGCATGAACTGATCAATCGGTGCACTGGAAAGGATAGCACTACTGGCGAGCTATGCATAGTCAGAAAGCTTGGTAAGCATAAGGCAAGGACTGTACATGAGATGAGACTCGTTGTGCAAATAGGGGAATATGAAATGGACCAAGTTATCTTGGATCTGGGGTGTGACACGAATGTTTTGCCGAAACAAGCATGGGAAAGAATGGGGAGACCGACTCTCAAGTGGTCTTTGATCTAGTTAAGGATGGCGAATCAACATAAAATCATCCAAATGGGAAGGTTACAGGGGGTAATGTTTGACATCGAAGGTGCGAGCACACCGATGGATTTTGAAGTAATAGAGATTGTGGATGATAGAAATCCCTACCCTGCACTCCTTGGGATCGATTGGGCCACTGACATGAATGGGGTAATCAACTTGAAGAAGCTAAAGATGGTATTTGAGAAGAAATTGCTCCACGTAGTTGTGCCACTTGATCATGTAGAAGGACCACGCTATATAGAACTGGTCTCTGATTATGAAAGTGATGACGATTTGGACTAGATTTACAAGATAACGGCGCGAGACCAAGATTGGGTGAATGCGATAGCAGATGGACATATTTCATGGGACCGCAAGAGCTCCTACACATTATATTTAGACGAAGAACTGGAGCACTAGGAGAACTGACTGCATGAAGTATATATGCTATGTTGTAATATGATGACCAAGTCGTTGCATTGCATATCATCAGAGGTACGAAATATGCCTCACTATGATGGGTTAATTGACGTTGATCACTTTTTGGATTCATTCGAAAGGTAAGTGCCTGAGAAGCATCACTCCTAGGCATTAGATTGGGCATTGCTCACTACACCCGTAGGATGGTGGGCTACACACAAGGACAATTTTGAGGATTGGCGTGAATATAAAAGGATGATGAGGATATGCTTTGGCCACCCGAAGGTACATCTAACAGAAAAGTATGATGGGAGGAATGATCCACATGATCATTTGGCCAAATGGACTAAATTATATGGAGCAAAGCCCCAGTCAAAGTGGGTTCATCTATGTTTTCATACCTTGGATGTTATACCAATGAATTGGTACTTGGAGACAGAACTCCATCATGACACTAAAGAATGGGATGTTTTGCACCAAGGATTTTTTATGACTTTCAATTTTGAGGATGGATTTGAATCTATCGATGAAGCATTGTAGGAGGTGAAGACAACCATCTTTAAGATATCGCAGGATCCTCTAGACCTGATTCAACATGATTAGACTACCCAACTAAGCCAGGCACTGGAGTGTTAGAATGTAACAGCAGAATAAGAGGAGGAAGACCCGAGAAAGATTAATATCCCAGAGATTAGAGGTCACTGTAGAGTTGAATGACCACAATTAGAGAACCCAAACATAACTGAGACGTTCAATACCAGGCAAGTGAACATTGGCACAGAGGAAGAACCGAAGTTTGCAAATATTGGGGACTATTGGGACGATGCAATAGTAGATAAGGTCGCCGAACTACTACGTGAATATTAGGACTTGTTCCCCACAAAGTTTTCCGATCTGAAAGGGATAATAGGAGACTTGGGTGTCATGAAGATCACCCTAAAACTAAACATGAAATCTGTGAAACAAAGACCTTACCGCCTTAGTTCGAAGTATAAGGAAAGGGTTAGTGTTGAGTTAGATAAGATTCTCACAGCGGGTATTATTGACCCGGTGGAAGAATCTAATTGGGTAAGCCAGATAGTAATTCATGAAAAGAAGTAGAAGGAAGAAATAAGGATATGCATAGATCTTAGGAAGATGAATGATGCCTACGTCCATGATCCCTTCGCAACTCCATTCACTGATGAGGTCCTGGATAATGTTGGCGGCCAAGAAGCATATTCGTTCACTAATGGATTCTATGGGTACCATCAAATCAAGATCGCACCAGAGGATAGAAGTAAGATGACCTTTACAACTCAATGGGGATGCTTCCAGTATACAGTGATGCCTTTTGGGTTGAAGAATGCACCGACGATATTTTCGCACGTAGTCATCGCGACATTCAAGGATTTTATTCATAAATTTCTAGAAGTATACTTCAATGATTGGACAGCGTTAGACTAGTGAAGTGCCATGTGGAAAGTCTGCGCTTGATGCTAGATACATGTCGGAGATACCAGATCGTGCTCAATCTGAAGAAATGTTTGTTTTGCATCCCTTTTGGGATCTTGCTGGGCCATGTGGTATGCAGACAAGGCTTGATGGTAGACCCAGCTAAGATCACAATCATAATCAACTTGGAGGTGCCAAGGAGTGTGAAACAGTTGCGTGCAACACTGGGGCATATGAGATACTATAGGAAATTCATCAAGAGCTATGCCTAGATTACCGCGCCGATGGAAAAATTGTTAAAAAAGGATGTTACGTTCTATTGGAATGAAGAATGCCAGAAGAGCTTGGATGTGCTGAAGGAGAAGATGATCATCGCACCTATCCTAGTCTTCCTGGATTGGAAGAAGGAATCTCATGTGTATGTGGACGTGTCATGTATTGCGCTGGGAATAGTACTCACATAGTCCAATGAAGGGGAATTGGATCATCCTACAGTGTTTACATGTAGGAAGTTGTGCAAAGCAGAGAAACTTTATTCCACAACAAAGCACGAAGGTTGAGCTATGGTGTACATGCTCCAGAAGTTCAAGCACTATTTGTTGGGCAGCCACTTTAAGATGTATACGGATCATTTCGTGTTGATATACCTCATCAACAAGTCTGTGTTGGGGGGAAAGATATGCAGGTGGTTGTTGTTGTTCCAAGAGTATGATTTTGAAGTTATTGTGAAACCAGGATGTTTCAATGTTGGACCAGATCATCTCATGCATCGAAACGGGAGAGGAACCTACTAATTTGGAGGAGGGGCTACCTAATGCGTAGCTCTTTGTAGTGCACATCACAAATAGTCACTTTGAGGATATTATACACTTCCTAATGATAGGTACGGCTCCGAAAGGATATACAAGCCAACAAAAGAAGGAACTGGTGGTGCACGAGGTAGACTTTTCTGTCATTGTAGGGCACTTGTACAAAATGGGGTCAGATGAAATATTGCAATGCTATGTGCTAGAGTTTTAGTGGAATAGCATCCTCACTAAGGCTCCTGACGAAGGTGCGGGAGGTCATTATGCAAGAAAAGCAAAAACACACAAGATTCTATGCACTGGGTTATGGTGGCCAACCTTGCACAAGGATTCAAAAGCATATTTGAGGGCATGCAGTGCTTGAAAAAGGATGGGAAAACCCTCGCACAGGGATGAGCTACCGGTGAATCTACAGGTATCACTATAACCCTTCAAGAAGTGGGTGATTGACTATGTAGGACCAATTCAGCCTCCAGGGAAGAAGACGGGTGTGCGGTACATCATCACTGCGACTGAACATTTAACCAGATGGGTAGAGGCATAGCCTATAAAAGACTATACGAGCTCGACAACAATTTTTTTTATCTTTGAGTACGTATTGACAAGGTTCAGTTGTCCAAAAATTATAATGAATGATCATGGTACACACTTTCTCAATGAGACGATCAGTGCGATGACGGAGGAATTTTAGGTGTACCATCAGAAGAGCACACCCTATCGTCCATAGGCTAATGGGATAGTGGAAGAATTTAATAAAATATTGGAGTGTTCTCTCATGAAGGTTTTCAATGCTCAAAGAAATGACCGGGATGTTTGCGTACCCGTGGTGCTATTGGCTTATAGAACGAATTGCAAGAAGTTAGCTGGACAAACACCATTTAGACTAGTTTATGGCGTGGAAGCTGTGATGCTGGTGGAGTACATTGTACCTAGTCTGCACATAGCAGCATTCACAGGAATGGTGGATCGCAGAGCCTTGGAGGATAGGCCCATGGATCTAACAGAGCTTGAAGAAGATAGATTTCTAGCTTGATTCCATGATGTTCAAAAGGAGCGCGAAAAGGCACGGCACAATCGACATATCAAACTGCGCACCTTCAAGGTAAATGATCTGGTTTTCTTCTATGACAACAACTTTGATAAATTTCCAGGGAAATTTAGGAGGCATTGGTTGGGGCCCTATGTCATTAAGGAGATTACCGATGGTGGAGCAGTTCAGTTGGTACAATTGAATGGAGAACCATTCTAAGGATAGGTGAATGGCAGCTGGTTGAAGCCATACACCGACGATCCAGCTAGATGACTACATGATGGAAGCATAGTCTTAACACTCCAGGTAGATGAAAGGAGGCACGATACTATAAACTAGATTGCTCGAGTTGGGGGGATGCATGATTGGGGAACTACGCGAAATGGAGGAATGTCACAGTGGCAGCAGACACGCGTAGGGAACTACGCTACCTGAGAAGGGACCATGTAGGGAAGTTGGAAAGTGACTGTTATGGTCACTGTTCATGATTTGACAGTTGCAAAATGGCCAAATAGAGTGGGGGGGCAGCTTTTAAGTCAGAATTTAAGGGCAATATCTGTGAAAATCTATCGCCAATCCAACATTTATGAACAAGTTATGGGGGGAGTGGTCGGATTTGAATTTGAAAATGCCTATAAATTATAGGAAGCTGCCTAGCAGAAAACACTTGGCATTTTGAGAATTAAGGTATCAATCTCTCAGGCTAGTATGAACCCTTAGCTCTTTGGAGCCCTGATAGTTATTTCATTGTTTGAGAAGTTGCCAACAAAGATGTTGGTGTTGTTGTCTGGCATAATTTGGGTGCCCGTAGAAGCTGTGAGTGTAGGAGAAGTAATGACAACTGAAGGAATGGCACCGGAGGTAGTAATGGCAGCTGAGGAAGCTGCCCCGGAAGTTGGAAGTGTAGAAGTACCGGTAGAAGTGCCTAAATCCCCGAGGAAACACAGGCCGAGGCCTATGCCACCTAAGGAGGGTCCAAAATCAAAGAGGGATAAGCAAAGAGTGCAACAGCCACTGCACACATCACCTCGAAATCACCCTTAGATAGGGCCCACCATGTAGGAAAAGGGTAAGGTGATTAACCTAGAACTTGAAGTCTAGGTTGAAAAGATCCATGTGGGCATGGATGATATTGATATGGAGGGGGAAGAGGATGTTGATGTGGAGGGGTCTGACCCATTTCTAAACTGCCTGAGTACATTCCTCCACGCAGAGGCAAGAAAATGGTTCCGAAGGATATTGATGAAAGTAATGTCACACTGCATACACCCTTACTACTAGACCAAATTGTCTTTGAAGGTCCGCGCCTGGGATGCATCCCCCTATTAAAATTGAAGGACTTGGATGTGGTTGATGCAGAATGTTTTTCTCATTTAGCGATAGACCAACTCATGCATCGCATCTTCTACAAAGACTCTGGTGTGACCACGCTGGAGCCAATAAAGTGGGTGAAAGGGGTGGATAAGGCGGGTCTGTTAAATATGCTATGGGTGCCGCATTACAACCGCACACCAATAACTATGGTAGCGATCAACTAGCTGCTATACTTGGTGCACGATGGGTGTCTATGGTTAGAAGAATACCCATCAATGACATGCTAATCCATAGGATCACTCGGCTGCCATACTCGGGAGAAAATCTGGCCATGGCGTTTGGTAGAAAGCCTAGCAAGTGCGACCTCGCTGAAGCAATGAAAGAAAAATTGAAACTCGCTATGAAGTCGTGTGGCTATGCCATCACAAGTATAGATGACCCCACGGTCAAAGTCGCAACGTAAATCTTGGCAGGAAAGATTATGCGAAAGTGTCACGCAGATGAAGTGTTGGCACCATTAGTAGCCTTAGCGGCCCAGTGTGCAGAGGGCGCATATTCTAACTGGGCACGCTACCTCTGTGGAGAGTTCCTTGCGAACTGTAGAGAGGCGTAAGATCATAGCAAAACATTCCACTATGCCTGGTTTCTTCTATCCATAGTGCTGGTCGCATGGCAGTTACTAGAGGATAGCCAGTTTCCTCTAGTCACGCCCGACCTAATAGAGGTAGCGAAGTTTGCTTCACTGTGGGCTATGAAGGACCCTCAAACGGTGAAGGATAGCAAGGTCTTTTGGATCTTAATGGATATGAGCATCCATATGGCCATCAACCGCAAACCGCAGTTGTCACCCACTGTGTTTGAGAAGTTACAGGAGTATGTGGAATACGAGGTCGACTTCCACAGGGTCTCAATACGTGAGTGCGAAGACCCTGAGCAGAAATGGTATGACCTGCCATACCTAGCCATAGACGATGCAATTATAGCATTCCTCGACTGCTGGTCGGCAGATTGGCCGATCAAGCAAACATAGAAGTTCATGATATTTGGAAGAAATATGATGAGGTCTGGGTGACGACATGCTCCATCACTCCTGCACAATTCCTCGCCAAGTTGCAGGAGGGGAAGCAGCTTTGTGCACAGGTAGAAGCAGCCCAATAGAAGGAGGTTGTGCTTAAGGCCATGTTGGGACCTTGGTTAGACTAAGCTTACCATGTAACAACCAAAATTTAGGAGAAGCTAATGGGCTTGTAGTAAACATAGCAAAATATCAAACTTACCATAGAAGGCCCAGCTACAGAGCAGCTCGTCGAAGAGGTGAAGCAGGTAGACACCCAGAGCACTGCCGAAGTTGTAGTTGTATAGGTGGAGTTGTGGGATCTTTCCAGGATGATCATTGTGTGAGCTGAGTGACTTGAGGGAAATTTGTGACCTTTGTGTTGGGGGCCCGTTGGGATGGGGTCCCCTAGGTCAATTTTTGGGTTAAAAACAAAAGTTTTGATGTAAATTTTGTAAAAAGATGTAAAGTCTACGCAAATTGTGGATGCGGAGTGCGTAGATAGTTATAAGTCAAAAGGGGTTTATCCTCTTGTCTATGTAAAGATTATGTCAGCTTTGAGATCTACCCATGGTCCGCAGACCATAGGATTGTATGAAGAAAAGCTATAAATAGGTGTGTCTTAGAGAGTTTAAGGAGGTAATAAGTACTTTGATGATGATGCATGTAATAGATATATAGAAGATAGCACATAAAAGTGAGTCATAGAGGAGGAAAAGGCTCAGTAGCTGAGTGCACAGAGGCCTAGAGTAGAGTCCGTAGCTGAGTGCGCGGACCCCTACAGCTGAGTGCGCAACACTGTTTTGAGTTTGTAACCTCATATTGAATATCAATAAAGAGATTGTTGGAGACATTCATGTGTTCATCTGTTTACTGTTGTTATTAATGTTTGTGATATATGCTATGATAAAATAATGCCTTTATGAAATAATAATGTATTGATGAGGAACTTTATTAGATAAGTCTTATTAACTTATCGCAATGCATGTTAAGTATTTACACGAAGATTATGATACATTCTATTATGTTTATTAAGCTCTTAAATAGATCTGCGTGAACACGGATCTAGGATTAATTGATGGTGCGCGTAAGTAGTTAACTTACCTATTAAGGGTTCGCAAAAGCCAATCGTAGGCCTTTGAAGAGGTCTAGAGGCCGTTTGAAGGAAGTTACAGTACCAAGCCCTAAGGGCTTATAGATCTGCACGAAGGAAAATCTAAGGCATAAATGGACATAGCACTGATCTCTGGATGTGGAAACTTTGTTCCAGCATCCCCCCATACTACTTCGGGTGAGACTTCAACCTGCAGTACGCAGGTTGATGGTGAAACGACCAATAGCATAGGGTTTTGTTTGGCACAACTAACTTTGAACTGGGGTCATGACCCCCTAAGGTTATTTTAGGACATACCTAACATTATGACCATCTTTGTGAACTCTATGGTGTACTCCTACACGTTTTCCCCTTGCTTTTGCCTGAAGTAATGCCACCAGATCCACTGGTCGTCTACATACCGAATAGGGTAAAACTATGACATAATGGGGGTTTTTAATTCATGTCACTTAGTCATTGGAGGTTGTCCCTCCAATCTAAGGCTTTGTGTGTGGCTTTCCCACCCAGTTAGGGCATGGCCCTCTAATTTTAGTCATGCAAATGAAATCTTATGTTCCTTCTCTATATGATGGACACTGAAATACACTTCCAATTTCTACAACCACTAATTTAGCTTCAGGTCATCGATTTCACCTTGGTACAACTTGATATTGACCTTCAGTTCCATTTTGCATTGACTGTGAATGATTCATGACACTCGAATTGTGTTTTTCTTTTTCAGGTCCTTTCTTTGACTGGTTCTCCATTTCTTCTTAATCTCCCGATCACCCCTCTGATTCATCCTCTACATTAGAACCCCCATATTCTATGAATATTCCAATATTATTTCCCAGGGCCATCATGAGGAAATTTAGATATTGGGGCGATCCCCTGAATGTTGGTGGGTCTAGCACCATCAATAGGCACATAAGTGTGTATACTATTCGATAACACCAAACAAGGGTTAAATTGTAGATATTCATTTCTAAAACAAAAGACTTGAATCTACTCTACTCATCAGTGAAAATAATTAATCGATCGAGAAATCATGATGCGTACAAGAGAAAGAGTTCAATCAACACATTACACAATTATTTCCTGGGGAAATCCACAACTAAAAACCCTTGCTGTCTGTATATTGCATTAGTCAGCTATGAGAAGATTACGATACTTTTCTCAAGCCTGAGCAACCTCTGCACTATCTCTATCTGTCTCACAACTTCCTAGACAAGCCTAGGCCAATACTTAACCAAGTTTTTCCTTTCCCAAGTCCCTATTTCCTTGGGAATTAGTCCCCTATTAATTAGGTGAATTCCTAAATATGAATTGTGCAATCCTCATAGGTCTACCTCTAACTGCATGCACCACCTGTACAATTCAGATGATTATACAACTGATAGTACACTACCCTTAAACTCCAATTTCAACTGGGTAACTCTTAGATCTGACACACATGGGTTATTTATGAGTGAATCATTAGTTAACTGGTTGAACACATGAAGCAATGCCCCACTGTCTGACCTCCTACTAGTCAAAATAGACTCAACTAGGCCTCCTATAAAGTAGGAGACACTCTACATGACTCAAGTTAGACCCTCAACTCGAATTAACTGAGCCAAGTAGGTCAAATTAAGTTAGTTATCTCATACAAGTTGTCTTGTAATGTGGAATTATTATTTTATTCCTAATTTAACTCAAGGAAAAAATTAAATCAGCATTTTCTTGTTGCATTTTTAACACTCCCTCTTAACAAGAAAGGGATTATCAGATACCCAATCCTGCCTCTATGGAACTCAAATTTTCCTCTTGACAGTGCCTTAGTTAAGATTTATGCATTATGCACTAGTATTATTTGCATTCAAAGCCTCATTACTTTTATTTATGTATGTCATTTGGTTCTTTTATGTATGTAGCATGCCGGTGTTACTTGTTCCATTAAGCGCACCATAAAAAAAACACCCGGTAGAACTTTCGGCTGCCTAGTTTTTTTCAGTTGTGATGAACTTCCATTAAAACTCTACTAAAACATTCAATATCCCAAATAGATGTTTTAGTGGACACTTTTTTGAAAAAATTTTCCAATTTTATAACACTAAAAACCTATGTTATAACATCCTCTAAAAGGTACTTTCCTTGCAGTGTAGAAAGGGGTGTGAGCTATTTACTATTCAAGTAGAGGATCATTCGCAAGAAATAAAAACTAGAATCTTAGATGACCCAGAGGTGATTCAATAATACAGAGATGTTTTTGTTGATGAGATTCTCAGACTACCACCTAAGAGAGATATTGACTTTTCTATCAAACTAGTAATGCGGCATGCACAAGTGTCTAAAGCACCCTACAAAATGAATGTGCCACAATTAATGGATTTAAAAATGCAACTTCGGGAATTATTAAATAAAGGCTACATTAGACCTAGTCTTTCACCACGGGGAGCACTAGTTTTATTTGTTAAAAAGAAGGATGACAGGTTTAGATTATGCATTATTATAGAAACATGAATAAATTAACAAACAAGAATAAATATCGGTTGTCTATAATTGATGATTTATTTGACCAAGTTAGAGGAGCCACTATCTTTTCTATAATAGACTTAAGGTCCTGTTGTCTCTCTTGGAGACAACCCCTAGGTTAAAAAGAGACTAGTTCCTAAGACATCTTAAGGAGTGTTCGTAATATTGTTCACTTACACTCAATGTTGAACATATTTTTAATAGAATTGATTCAAAATCTCTATCAAGAGGGTAGATTTCCATTTATATCAAAGTAGACTCATAAAAGACTTAAAATATCAAGATCTGGTGGCTAACTAACATAAGCATATAGCTCATTGGTCATTGTAGCAAGCATGAAAAAAGAATATGTAGAGGAGAAGTCAAATACATAGGGCTGAACATAGAATACCATGTATCAGACTTCGGTAAGAAATAAAGGAATGAACATTTGAAGTATATTTTAGATTACATTGAGTGCATATTAAGGACATCATATCTCATTAGTCACAGGTATCTCAATTCAATATTAAACATAGATGAATCCATGATTTCATAAAACTACATCCAAAAACTACTATTACATGTCATCTAAGAAGAAAAACACATATGAATAGAATAAACATAGAAGAGAGTATATACTATAGCCTTATTCAAGTAGGATCACAAAAATTGTTTATTAATCTTTAGATAGAGGATACAATTTCCATTTCTCCATTAACAGTTCTAGAGACCCCTTTGAAACAAAATTTGAAACCCTTATAATGAGTTTTTCCTCCCTTTTTATAGGTATAACCAAAATAAGAACAAATTACAAAATATCTTCGAATGCTCCAACTATATGAATTACAGAACTGTCTGACCATGCGAATAGCCTAATTGTCCTAATGATTACATAACAGATTTGATTCTTTTCTTGAAAATGCATTGTCAACAAAACATGAAAATCACGAGGTGTCATTATTCACACAGAAAAATATTTCGATTGTCAATTCCTCATATTTCCTAAGGTGTACTCATGCTCCATTATCTGGGTTTGTGGAGGGTTGATGATTTTTCCATGCCTCTCCATTATATTCCTCACATGGTTACCTGCCAATACACCCGTCATTTTCTCCCTCTAACTTCTTTGATTTTCCCTTTTTGGATTTGCTTGTGATTTGGTGTGGTGGTGTTGGGGGTGTTCTGAAATTAGCTTTCATCCCATTCATCCTCCATACACTATGCATTACAATATTGGAGCATTAACATATCGTAACTCTATTAAGAAAAATGTTACAAAATCACAAAATTCTTATGCCTTTAGATGCTTTATACTTAACCTCTTTTTTGTTTCTCCACCATAGGACCATGTGTTGCGATCGGAGGCCTCATACATCACTATAAGGGTTTGGATAAGGAATAACTATAACATGGAATTAACCATCTCAAAAAGTTTTCATTAAATAATGGATACATGAAAAAATAGATTTTGGAATCAATTCAAGAACTATGACCTTAAGAACTCTAGCTAATAGGAAGTTCTACAACCCATAGTAACTAGAACCAATGGGAACTATTACCATAATGACTCTAAGTGAGAAAAAATTTGATCAATGAATGAATAAGATGATTATAATTTGTTGGTTATAATAGTTCCCTGATCAAGGTTCTTGATCAAGAGATTCCATATAAGTATGACTAATAAACATTGGTCATAGTGCTTGTGTATCAGGGTTCTTGACTAAAAGATGAAGTATCCCCTAGAGCTATGACTCACAAATAAAGTTCATAGTTCCTTTGAAAATCATATTTCCCAAATTATACTTTTATGGTCATGGTTCTTGTCAAATTTAAAGTTATCACGAGTCAAATTTTATTCCTAGCAGTTGATGTCTTCTGTGTGTGTGTTTTAGTGTTTTCAATAATATACCCAACCTCTTCAAATGGAGAGGAGTTGAAATTTTTTTATTATTTTTGAACCTTCCACTATTAGGTTCTCATGATTGAAGTGTGCTTATCAACATATCTTATAATTTCATAAACAATTCCAAAGGAACAAATAATAATTTATTAAGATTATTGATTGACTATTGAGTTAAGAATTACAATAACCATGTCCACTAGAAGTTAGAAGAGATGGTAACAATTCTCTTAATTAATTCCTCAAATTTTTAAACATTTATTCTAAAGCTTAATCCAAATTATAAATCTCAAACTAATATTATCTTTCAAGTTGTTTAACCTTTTTTTATTACTTTCTGTATATAAATATTTTTTATAATACAAACCATAAATTAACAAAAATTAAATTTATCTGAATTGGATCATTATATTTTTTGTCATCCATCTTGGTGCATTTGGAGTGGAAAAAGTGGAGGAATCAGCTAATGGGACTATTTTTAGCGGCAGGACCCAGTTTGGAAAAATGAGGTCTAAAACCTTCGGGGAGTGTTTTGAGGCATCAAATGATGTTTTCTTGGCGTAAAAAATTGCCTCTATCATGCCACACTATTAGGTGTGATTCTACACACAGAGATCTTTCCAACGACGTAAGAAGTGTGTCAATCTCACTCAGAAGTTGACCTTCCTATTTTCATACCTATAGTTCAGGAGAATATCACGTCAGCCCTCATTATTCATGGAAAAGGGGCTAGCCACATGATTATGAAGTTAAAAGACTCTAGAAGAGTCCATATTGTAACTTTAGTTAAGAGTTTATATAGTCAAAATTAACCACTAGTAGGCTATCGGGTTATGTTATAACTGGACCACTAGGAGGAAGATGCATTCCATTCTTTCGTGAGGACTTTTTTTCCATAACTTAGTAAAGATAACCAGGAGAGATAGTAGGTATAGAAAATAGAGAGGATATGTGCATTGTAGAAGCCCACGGTCCACAAATGTTACTTCTTTGTACCTACATCCATGTTTGAAGAGAAAGAAAGAGAGCGAAGCGATCCGACCTTCTAGCTGGGTTTTCCCCTGAAGCATTTTCACAAAGAGCATATAATGTGTCTTATGTGTATGTGTATGGACTTATTTTTTCATTCTCTATTTTTCTGCATAATTTCTATTCGTATGCATGCAGTAATTATAGTTAAGTTTACATATCTTAAAGTTTAATAAAATTGTAATAGTGTAGAATCTCATAATTTTAATATAATATTTTCAGATATGTTGTGACAAATTGTCTAGTTGAATATCCACAAAAGATTACTTATTGTAAATAGTATAAAATTCAATTTCAAATATAGAAGTTATTTTTTCATAAATATTATATTCCAAAGAAAATGGAGCCTAATTCAAATTACAGTTCTAAAATAACTTAAATAATTGTGTGTGAACATCTTATTCAATATTCTCTGTATATTTAAACATAAACACATTAATTAATGTTTTTGTTCCTCTATTCTTTTGTCTACATTAAAGAGATAAATTTATGAGATGGATATTAATTCAACCTTGAAAACTTTTGGAATAAGTCAATTAGTTTAAAAAATCAATAAATATAAATAGTTTTTAAAATCAATTTTATAATTCGTTTTTCTTAAATATGTTTCCTTTTTGTAATTTTTGGGTAGTTATTGTACAACTATCTAACATAAAATATTTTACAAATGAAAGGTAGTATACTCCTTTATTGTTCGATGCAATCAAAATATTTTTGTTATTTTGAATAGATTTCTAATAATCTCGAAATTTTGGGTTCGCTGGATATTATTCCTGATACCCTTTAGAGTTACTGTAATACATTCCATATAGAAATTTTTTAACATAAAGAAATGCTAAACATAAGTCTTATTTAGACTAATACACATTATTGATTAACTTAGCTCTTTATATTGACTAATTGTAAATACAAATTTCCATGACATTATGTTAAGATTAGGTATGTTCTATGCTAGAGAAATTTATTTAAATTTTCACAGTTAGCAATCACATCAACATTACGATAAACTGCAGATAGAACATAAATATAAAACACAGAAGACAAGCCAAGACAAAAGGACACAAGATATGGCGTGAGCCAGGGATAAACCCCACAATGTGTGGGGAATCCCTTTGATCAAATCTTCTTTTATCTTTAAAGTTCAGCAGAGAAGGAGAGAGAGAAAGAGTACATTTACAACATAAGTCAATACTTTGACTTATCTAGATCTAGCATAGATCATTTCGTATCATGATGAGATCGGTTGAAGACATTCTACTTCAACTGATTCTCAAGGTGACTCCTTCACCTATCATCATGTTGCATCTCGTCCATTTGCTGCACCTTACTGTGTAGCACCATCATGCTGCCCATGATCATCATGCTGCTCATGCTCTCATACATCACTGTGCTACCCATCATCTTCATCATGTTTCCCATACATCATGCTACCCATGATAATGCTACCCATGATTACTTCGCCCACAGTGTCAAATTTTTCATCATCATTCATCACTGCTTCATTGAGATCTTGACCTTGCTATGAATGTAATTATGCCCAGACTTCGAGCGCTGAGAATGAGGTTGTCCTCATTGCTGCGCCATTATTACATCATCATTGAGACCCTCACTGTTGCTTCTTTATCATATCCATGAAGTCTACCTGAAGGTTAGATCTCCATGTGTATCTAAACTGTGATTGCAACTGTGGAACTTTATTTTGAATACCCATCGAGAGATATCAAATTATAGTTCACACTGAGGTATGCAGGTTAATATAAATTGTATGCTGAGATCCTTGATCATAGGACAGATCCTTCAGCTTCATCTGTTTGATGCAAACACCTTCAGGTTGACGAGATGGTGTTCATATGTATTCTTATATTTATACATCCACAGATATTTCCTTTAATCACAGGTATACTGATTATCACATATATTCGTTGTGATATGTCTAGACAGATCTGAATATAGAGCCGAGATGTAACCCTTCTTATTTCTGCAATATATATACACAGTCTTCTTTGTCCATTCGGGATACTGCGTTTCAGGTATGCCAAGATTGTAATTTCTTCAGTGATGACGGAGATCACCGAGACTGGGAGAAGATTGAAACTGAGTCTTCATGACTGCGTACATGTCTTGACTGCGGTTCCACATACCTGGACTGCGGCTCTTCTATCCTTGTGGATATATATTGGCTCTCTGCGGCTAGGTGTCTACGGCTATTGTGGCTAGAGCATCATTGCGACTGCAGCTTCGTTACCTTTTACAGCGTATAGAGAGCTGTGCGTATATAGTTTCCATTGCCAACGGATTAGGGCTAAGGTCTTCTATTAACAACGTATATATGACTCTCATGCCCAGCGTATACATGTTTCCATTGCCTGTGTATATCAGTCTCTATGAACAGCGTATGTATGTCTCCATGACCAGCGTAGATAAGGGCATCATCTGCAGCTCATCTTCCACCTTTGACTACGACTGAGGTTAGCATATTAGGGCATCATCAAACTAGGCCAACGTATTCCTTTTGTGACTCTCCTTTTCCAAAAACCCAAGACGTGGAGAGGAGATCACGTCAAGAATGAGTGTGTAAATGATATCAAATCCTCATATATTTATACCACAACGACGATGATCAATAGACACGTCGGTTGGGCTTCTAGAGCCTACATAAGAGCTGGTCGGCTTGATAATAATTACATAAACAAAATAAATTCATATCTCCATAAATACTTATTGGAATCGGATGATGTTTGGATCAATCCTACACCTCTCGACGAGAGGGATCCAATAAAAATATCAGCTGCCATAAATAAGCCGACCCACAAGGAGTTTGACCCTAGTTGCCAATTTAACACTCCCTCTCAACTAGGGAGAACTCCATCCATTGATCCATAAGTCTGACTGTACTATCTCTGCCATCAGTGCCCTGCACTGTTCTGCCCAACTCTTCTCAGCTCTACTGACTCTGCTCTACCCTGCTCAGCTCTGCTGGCTTTGCTCTGCTGTGCTCAGCTTTGCTGGCTCTGCTCTACTCTGCTCAGCTCTGTTGGCTCTACTAGCTCTACTAGCTCTGCTAGCTATGCTCTACTCAGTTCTACTCAGCGCTGCTGGCTCTGTTAGCTCTGCTTTTCTCAACTCTGCTCAGCGTTGTTGGCTCTGCTAGCTCTGCTTTGCTCAGCTCTGCTGAACTATGAAGAAGAAGAATCGATCGAGAATGTCTCATACCATTCTCCACTGTCCTGAAGTCAGACTCAGAGTGCGTACCACTGGTCCCAGAGCAGTCTCAACCGACCCAAAGTCAGCGTCATAGTAGGTACCACTCCTACTACTGGTCCTAGACCAGTATCACAATCTGAGAGAGTGTACCACTGGTCCCAAACCAATCTCAGCAGACCCGAAGTCAGCGTCATAGAATGTACCACTCTCACTGGTCCTAGACCAGTATTGCACTGACACGAAGTCAGTCTCGGTGTACGTACCATTAATCCTAGACTAGTCTCAGCCGACCCGAAGTCAGCGTCATAGTATGTACAACTCCTACCACTGGTCCCAGACCAATATCGCAGGCTCAGAGAGTGTACTACTGGTCCCAGACCAGTCTCAGCGGACCCGAAGTTAGCGTCATAGAATGTACCACTCTCATTGGTCCTAGACCAGTACTACACTGACACAAAGTAAGTCTTGGAGTATGTACCACTGGTCCCAGACCAGTCTCAGCCGACCTGGAGTCAGCGTCATAGTATGTACAACTCCTACCATTGGTCCCAAACCAGTATCACAGGCTCATAGAGTGTACTACTGGTCCCAGACTAGTCTCAACCGACTTGAAGTCAGCGTCATAGTATGTACGACTCTCACTGGTCCCAGACCAATCCTGCACTTACACGAAGTTAGTCTCAAAGTATGTACCACTGGTCCCAGACCAGTCTCAGCCGACCCGAAGTCAGTGTCATAGTATGTACAACTCCTACCACTGGTCCCAGACCAGTATCATTGATCCCAGATCAATGGAGGACATCCTAGCGTAGGGAGTGCGGTAGATACAATGATACATCCATTGATACTACTATGGTCCCTAACTTCATTTCCCTGCTCATTGATCAGATGAGAGGTACTTCCCATGAGTCCCAGACTACATGGGTAGGATTCCTCGACAGGAGAACTTAATCAATCATGTCCTCATAGGAGAACACATCAATCCTGCTACAATCGTCATGGAGAACACATCAATCCAGGCTGCCATGGAGCCTCACAGGAGAACACATCAATCCTGCTACAATCACCATGGAGAACACATCAATCCAGGCCTCACAGAAGAACTAATCATCCTGCTACACAAGAGAGCGAATCATCTTGTCCCACAAGAGAGCGAATCATCTTGTTCTAGTGCGCACCACCAGGGGAGTGTGAGTCACCCTGTGGTCGTATGTTGCTTCAGTAGAACTACAAGCCCCCCAAAGCTCCCAGAGCTCAATGTATGCAACATGCAGGACCCTTTTACAAAGGTCTCTTGATGACTCCAAGTCATTTGGGAAAATCACAAATTTGATCTTTCCTCAGGTCTCTGTCCTGTACATCATCTCAGTGCGATGGAGGCTCCTTGATCATTGACTTAACATATCCTAGATAAGGCAGTATTTGATGTCTATCTGCTAGAGCAATTGTCAAATACAGGATTCCTCAATAATCGAATCCCATCTCTGGTTGTCACAGAAAATCACAGTGGTATTCATCATGTGTACAAATAGCTCACTGAAGAGCTTCAGCGACCATACTGCCTCACAGAAGGCCATAGTATCAGCAATGTATTCTTCCTTGGTGGTGCTCAGAGTCACCGACTTCTGCTTCCTGCTCATCTAGGATATTGAGGCAGACCCCAAAGAGAAACAGCACTGAGAAGTGCTCTAGTGATCCTCCATATTGCCTGCCCACTCATCATTTGAATAATCATGTGGTTTCATATTTCCGGCAGTGTATCTCAATTCATGAGAGATTGTGCCCTGAAGATATCTTAGAAGATTCTTGGCATCAATCTAGTGAGGCTCAACCAAATATGAGCTCACCATGCTAACTGCAACACAGATGTCCAGACGGAGGTTCTCCAAGAACATCAACGTGAATGAGTTTATGAAACTCAGAGGCATTTCCCAAATCTAGTCTGACAGCATTACCATATAACTTCTGAAAGTTAAGATCCTCGAGGCAGTCACAAGCTTGCAGCTTATCTTCCCACATTCAGAATCCAACTCCCTTTGTCTCCTATAAATGAGAGGGTTTGCACCTGTCAGACATAGGTGCGGGTACGAGAGGTTTATCATCCACAACCTTTGAGTAATGGTTTGGACTGGTTTCACTCCTAGTGAATCTCAGTTGCATTAGACAGCTATCAATCCTCTCATACTATGCCCGAGGTGTTTTTCTTCAAGCCATAGAGGGCTTTCTTCCACCTGTATACATGATATTCTTTGATCATGATTCTCAAACTCCTTGGGTTGTTCCAAACCTGTGAACCTGCTGCATGAGGGGAATGGTCCCCTTATAATATTTTCCTTCGGTACATTTTAGACATGTACCTTCATGATTCTTTTTGAATTTAGGCATCCTAGTCACCATCTGACTCACAGACCTCCGGTGCTGAGTCAATGGACATGGTCCCCAGTGGACTTCCTGCAACTTGATACAACCCTGAACTCAAAAACATCTTGAAAATATATATTTTCAAACACGTACCTTTCCATCGATAAGTTCCACCCTGTAACCTTTGACTTCCATTTCTGAGATGGACATCAGGTTCGATCAGGTACATAAAAGAGATTTTGGGGTTCCTTGCTTTCGTGGAAGAGTCGACCATTTCCTTGATGACCTACATTACCAGTCATTCTTTTGATCATTGAAGATGTCCCAGGAATGATTGTTCTCTTCATCAAGAGATGTGTCTCTGCCATTCGGACACTCCTTCACATAACGGCTGAACTTATTTCAACAAGGCATCCACCTTTCCTTCCACCCTTAGATGTGAACTTCCCAATGAAGTGATCTTAAGATGGACCATCAGAATCTTCCGCTGCGCCATTCTGATAACATTCTTTGCTTTGACTTCACCCTAGGTGAATTATGAGGAACCCATTGATCCTTCTGTCTTGTCCCAACTGTCTTCGGTGATTACTCTTTCACTCTTGCTTGGGCATTGTCTTCACCTTCGCTCCGATACCATGTTAAGATTAGGTATGTTATATGCTAGAGAAATTTATTTAAATTTTCACAGTTAGCAATCACATCAACATTACGATAAACTTCAAATAGAACATAAATATAAAACGCAGAAGACAAGCGAAGACAAGAAGGCACAAGATATGGCGTGAGCCAGGGACAAACCCCACAATGTGTGGGGAAACCCCTTGATCAAATATTCTTTTATCTTCAAAGTTCAGTAGAGAAGGAGAGAGAGAGAGAGTACATTTACAACAGAAGTCAATACTTTGACTTATCGAGATCTAGCATAGATCATTTCGTATCATGATAAGATCAGTTGAAGACATTCTGCTTCAACTGATTCTCAAGGTGACTCCTTCACCTATCATCGTGCTGCATCTCATCCATTTGCTGCACCTTACTGTGTAGCACCATCATGCTGCTCATGCTCTCATACATCATTGTGCTGCCCATGATCTTCATCATGTTGCCCATACATCATGTTGCCCATGATCATGCTACCCATGATTACTTCGCCCAAAGTGTCGCATTTTTCATCATCATTCATCACTGCTTCATTGAGATCTTGACCTTGCTATGAATGTAATTATGCCCAGACTTCGAGCGCTGAGACTAAGGTTTTCCTCATTGCTGCACCATTATTACATCATCATTGAGACCCTCACTATTGCTTCTTTATCATATCCATGAAGTCTACCTAAAGGTTAGATCTCCATGTGTGTCTAAACTGTGATTGCAACCGTGGAACTTTATTTCGAATACCCATCGAGAGATATCAAATTACAGTTCACACTGAGGTATGCAGGTTAATATAAATTGTATGCTGAGATCCTTGATCATAGGACAGATCCTTCAGCTTCATCTATTTGATGAAAACACTTGCAGGTTGACGAGATGTTGTTCATATATATTCTTAGATTTATACATCTGCAGATATTTCCTTTAATCACAGGTATACTGAGTATCACATATATTCGTTGTGATATGTCTAGACAGATCTGAATTTAGAGCTGAGATGTAACCCTTATTCTTTCTGCAATATATATACACAGTCTTCTTTGTCCATCCAGGATACTGGATTTCAGGTATGCCAAGATTGTAATTTCTTCAGTGATGACGGAGATCACTGAGACTGGGAGAAGATTGAAACTAAGTCTTCATGACTGCGTACATGCCTTGACTGTGGTTCCACATACCTGGACTGCAGCTCTTCTATCCTTGTGGCTATATCTTGGTTCTCTACGGCCAGGTGTCTGCGGCTAGAGCATCACTGCGACTGCAGCTTCGTTACCTTTTACAGCATATAGAGAGCTGTGCGTATATAGTTTCCATTGCCAATGGATTAGGGCTAAGGTCTTCTATTAACAACATATATAGGACTCTCATGCCCAGCGTATACATGTTTCCATTTCTTGTGTATATCACTCTCTATGAATAGCGTATGTATGTCTCCATGACCAACGTAGATAAGGGCATCATCTGCAGCTCATCTTCCACCTTTGACTGCGGCTGAGGTTAGCAGATTAGGGCATCATCAAAATAGGCCAGCGTATTCCTTTTGTGACTCTCCTTTTCCAAAAACCCAAGACGTGGAGAGGAGATCACGTCAAAAATGAGTGTGTAAACGATATCAAATCCTCATCCATTTATACCACAACGAGGATGATGAGTAGACACGTCGGTTGGGCTTCTAGAGCCTACGTAAGAGCTGGTCGGCTTGATAATAATTACATAAAGAAAATAAATTCATATCTCCATAAATACTTATCGGAATCAAATGATCTTTGGATCAATCCTACACCTCTCGATGAGAGGGATCCAATAAAAATATCAGCTGCCATAAATAAGCCGACCCACATGGAGTTTGGCCCTAGTTTCCAATTTAACACATTAATATGGTTTTGTTTTTTTTGTGAGCAAGACAAAAACTTCATATTAGAAAAATGATATACATAATTTACATAGTTGTGATAATGTCAAAGATAACCACTATGGGACCAACTTCCTTTCATGGGGAAACCAGAAGGTCCCAGATTCAAGCATGAGGTCAAAAAAAACTTAGTGGTAAACAAAGTTTTAAGATAGAGTAACAACTTTAGGTTGAGCCAAAAAGTACAGCAATAAGAACTATATACCGAAACTAAAAGGACCTTGTGATGATATGCTTGAAAACTGAGATTATGTGTCATTGTTAAATACTCGATAAACATATTTCTTGCCTATTGTAGTCACATAGGTATCCTGCATGTTATTGGTCAACTCTAGAGCTATGAATTCCTTTGGATGGTCTTCAATGATGGGATACCTAAAGGAATTGGAAGCATGTCCAGTCGCCGCCTTCTCAACTTGCACATTTGTTAGAGCCTACTTCAAAACATCATCTATTCATGTGAAGTGGGAGGGACAAGAAAGCATGTTAGTGGGGGAGCCAATGCCATCTTGGGAGATGGAGGCAGAAGCAGTGAGCACAATTGGAGGGTAGGGTATACCAAAGAGATGGGAAATATGACACAAGGACTAGCGTAAGTGACCGATTTGGCCATTGGCTTCTGCAACCTTCAACTCAACAATATTTCTAACATGTTCTTATTTCCATAGGTGCTTGGCTAGAAGATTGCAAACGACCCATTGCCCATCTCTTAGATGCATGCACTCATTAGATTTCAGAAAAGTAACCTTGTGTCGAATGCATAGAGGAATGTCAAGGTCACATCGAGTGAGATTCTCGTCATAGTCTACTGCTTGCAGCGGTCACGCATGACCATGACCTCCACCTCCTTTCTTGACTTGAGCATGCTCATGAACCATGTTAATTAGCCAAGGAGAGAGGTGGGGGAAGGATGATTTGTAGAGGGTGTATTTGCTAATCTCCTTATGGGTGTTGGTGTCCAGGTATGAACAAATTCATCAACCCCTTCCCACATTAATTCATCAATCTAGGTGTGTACTCTTTCCAAGGTAATGTGCAAGGTATATGCAGGAGAAAGATTACATTCTACATCAACCAAGGGTTCATGGTTAAGAAATCAAAACATCGTTGTAACAATAACATAAATGGATTGTAGAACTTAAAAAGGCATTCACAACAATCTATGTAATATGCAACAATAATAAAGAAATAAATGTAACAAGTAAAAAAACACACGAAAAGGACACACGCAGCACCTGACCAGAAAAGCGGGCCCAACTCTCTGATCAAGGTTGCGTTTACTCAAAACTGAAGATCAAACAACAAGTCTTATATTTTATTAATCTGAAGAAAACTGATGTAATAGATCTCCTGGTATGGCTAACCCTACACACAGGAATGACCCACATTTTATGCAACATAGGGGGTGATAACATCTTCGCCCGAAACCTGGAAACTACATGCCCATAAATATACATCAGTTCAAAATGTCCTTATCCAGGTCAGAGTGAACTAATCTCTGCAATGTGTATTTGAAGTGTTCCACACGGTCTTCCACTTGTTCTCTGGAATCTACAGACGTAACATATTTTAGTGGCTCGCATAGTTAAAACCCTTGTGACTTTACTTCATTAATTAAATATTCCAATAGGTAAAGAAAGGAGGGTCACTTCATAGATTTAGCATAATAGATACATGTTAATGGGTTTAAAAAGAATGAAAATATGAGTGGAAATGTAAGGAAAAGGTAAGCAAATTTAGCGCCCAACATCTCCCGCCAACGAGCCTTCTGCATGCCCTCATGCAGCTCGCCGCCTCTGTAGGTCTGGATTGGATAGACTGTGCGCTTTGTGAAGCTGGGCGAGATCATATTCCTCTCCCATGTCTGTTCGTGGAACCTTATACCCTTCTGAAAGAACAACTTCCTTCCACGAATATTTTGGCACATTATATGCTGTGGTATAGTGTTCTTCCAGCAACCAAATGATAGGGAGCTGGAACTAGATTCCCATCCACCGGACCTCGTATGTTTAGATACATGACACGTAGCTTGGCACCCTACTTAGTGCTCATGCAAAATTTCGTGCTCCAAACGGTTTGCTATTTTGGACAGACATGGGTGATTGTAGAAGTTTCCACTATAGATCAACAGATTATGTAATATTCTAAAACATAATACAAGATCTACTTCTACAACACTTTGCAAAAGCTTAATCAAATTGAGCATGATGAATGAGAACACATATAACTGAGAATGAGAAATCAATCACGCATAACACAGAAGAAATATCACGGGGTAAGCCTTAGCCTAAAAACCCAACTTTGTATTATCATACAAGTGGAAATCTTATTCAAGTTACAAAAAGAATCAGCTCTCAAGCTATCTTGCTCTCTCTGCAATCAAATAATACAACTCACATACTGAATAGACATAGTATATGTCCTCCTCAAGCCCTCCAAGCCTCCTATTTCCTTGCGCAGTTTTTCTTGGGGTCTGATGATGTCACATGTGTGAATTGGCCTCATCACACTCACTGTAACCTCTGATCTAACTACATAATCCTCAAGGAAAGGATTCCTTCTACATGTAAGGAATATTCACAATGGAATATTCTAGCAACTAATAGTACACTACCCCTCCATCTGATATCAACTAGGTCTCTGACTAAATTAACATGCATGAGTTATTTATGAGAGAATACTCAGTTATCTGAAGTGCGGTAGTTACATGCATGCAAGCATTAACTAACTGAACTTACATTAATTCAACAAATTGTTTGAATTAATCTAACTAGACTTGACTCAGTTAACTAAGTCAACTAATTACAACTCACTCTTATCTCTTTAACTGATGGATAAATTCCTCAATTAATGGAGAAACTATTGCATGTCCCCACATAGACTTCAAGTTTGATTTTCCTTAACTAATTAACTCAAGATGAATTAATTAATTAATTTACAAACTGCTGCTAAGATCAAATTCGAATTTTACTTCACTATTTTAGTATAGGGACTGACTAAAATAGGAAGGTATCCCAAAATGCTATTTATAGAATGTTATTTTTAGCACTTCCATTTTTTCACCCATTGTTGCTAAGATCAACACTGGCGGAACTGCTTTTTATAGCAATTCTATTTTTAGCATTTCTTGTTGCTATTTTCAACACTCCCTCTCAACAAGAAATGGATTATCAATCACCCCAATCTTGTCTCTGTGGAACTCGAACTTGAATTTTGATAATGCCTTACTCAAAATATCTACATCCTGTTCCTCGGTCGAAACATACAGCAACAACATGATCCTCTTGACCACATAGTCTCGAAGATGATGATATCGGATATCTATGTGCTTGGACTTGTCATGAAAAAATGGATTCTCAGAGAGTTTGATACAACTCTGGTTGTCGCAGTAAATCACTGTAGGATCCATCATCTGACCAAACAATCTCACTAGAATCTTCTGCATCCAAATGGCCTTGCATGCAGCCTAACTAGTAGCCATGTATTCAGCCTCTGCTGAGCTAAGTGCAACTGATCTCTGTTTCCTGCTGTACTAGGAAACTGCAGCTGAACTAAGGTTGAAGATTCCTCCTGAAGTGCTCTTCCGGTCTGATGGACTCCCTACCTTCCAAAACAGCTTGGTAGGTTGAACCATAGCTTGACTCAGCTGGTTCACCGCAAAGCGTAAGTCAGGTCATGTGTTCACCAGATAAATTAGTGAGCCCACCAGCTGCTGATAAATAGTAGCAACTAGTACCTCACCTGAAGTAGCATCCTTCTTCCTCTAGTTCCCAGATAGAGGAGTCGGCATGGGTTTGCACTTCTCCATGTGAAAGCACCTGAGTATCTCATTGGAATACTTGCCTTGAGACACAAATACTTCCCCATATTTCTACCACACATCCATGCCTAGAAAGTAGTGCATAAGGCCCATGTCCTTCATCTCGAACTCTCTTGCAAGGTCCTCCTTGCAAGACTATATCTGCTGATCATGACCTGTCAAAATCAGATCATCGACATAAACTACAATGATCAATGGTTTACCTTCTACCATGATGTAGTAAAGGTTCGCATCTACTTCACTCTTGGTGAAGCCCAAACCAGTGAAATCATTGTCAATCCTAGTGTACCAAGTATGGGGTGCTTGCTTCAGCCCATACAAAGCCCTCTTGAGTCTGCACACATGCGACTCATGATCAAAGTTCTTGAAACCCTCTGGCTCCTCAATGTACACCTCCTCCGCAATCTTCCCATTGAGGAACGCTATCTTCACATCCATCTGGTGGATCTTCCACCCCATCTGTGCTGATAGTGCCAAAGTCGATCTAATCAATGAGTACCTTGCTACAGGAGAAAAAGTCTCATCGTAGTCGATCCCCTTGACCTGTGAGAAAGCCTGGGCAACAAACCTTGCCTTATGTTTCTAAACACTGCCATCAACTACCTGCTTTACCTTGTAAAGCCATCTAGAACTCACCACTAACTTGCCCTAAGGCCTTGGGGCAACATCCCACTCAATGTTCCGAATGATAGAGTCATACTCCTCTACCATTGCATCAACCCAGACTCATTGCTACACTGCCTCCTCGAATGAAGAAGGTTCGGTATCTACACACTCCCCAACCAGGGCCATGCACCTAGTGTACCGCTCGGGTGACCTCCTCTGTTTGCACTGAGAAGATGGCTATCCCACATTCTCCCATGCATCCAGCATTAACCTGTCAACTTCCCTTAAGCGTTTCCGCCCATCTCTGGAAGTATCAGGATGAGTGGATGTCTCCACTCCTGGATCCTCTACATGCGGCTGCTCTGCATCAATCTGAGGCTCCTCCTCCTTAGGAACTAAAAGTTCCTCATCTGCATGCAACTCGATCTCCCTCTCAAGTGATAAGTGCATGGCTTTCTGCTCGTTGAACTTCGGATCCCTACGTACCATAGTCCTTTGAGTGGAAGGCGGGTACACTCGATAGTTGTGGGGTGTATCCGTGTACCCCACAAGTATTCCCAACTTAGTTGTTAGGTCTAGATTCTTCCTGGCATCCTTGGTCACATGATAGTAAGCTGATGATCCAAATATTTGGAAGTGACTTACATCAGGTCACTTCCTAGAATAGGCCTCCATAGGTGTCTTCATCCCCAGTATACAGTGCGAGCTTCTTTTCTACAAGTATACTACTGTATTGCATGCCTCATCCCACGAATACAATGGTAGGGTTTGGTCATGCAACATCGCTCGAGTTGCTCCCACAATCGATTTGTTCTTCATTTTGGCCACCCCACTCTATTGTGGGTTATGGGGTGCTATCAGTTCCCGTTTAATACCTTCTGCAGTGCAAAAGTCTTTAAACTATTGGGAGACATACTCTCCACCATTGTCGTTGTGAAAGGCTTTTATTTTCTTTCTTGATTCTTTCTCTGCCAAGGCTTTAAACTCAGAAAACCTCAAGAAGGTCTGATCCTTCTTTTGCATAAAGTAGATCCAAAATCTACCAGAAAAATCATCAATAGAAATAACATAGTACCTTTGTTTAGCGGTGGAGGCTGTAGAGAAGGGCCCACAAACATCTGAGTGAACTCACTCCAGGATTTCTCCAGCTCTACTGTCTCGATCTGAAAAGGAAGATTTCACATACTTACCCAAGGTACAACCTTTGCATGTAGTCGTCTGCTCAAGCTTTCCCTTGGGTAATCCGGTAGAAATCTGTTGCATGATCTTCAGGGCTCCATGGTGCAAGTGGCCTAGTCTTCTATCCCATAACTCACCAACATCTTGGCTCTGGACCATCTCAGCTATGGAACTCAAAGCAACACAGTCGTCTACCTCCAGCTTGTAGAGATTCTTGACTCGAATCCCTATTCGCTTTGTCTATCCAGTACCGATATGCCTTAGGAATACTTTTTCTTGACTAAAGACTACATCATAGCCTTTATCTTCTAGCATAGCGATAGACAGAAGATTATTCTTTAGACTTGGTACATACTTTACATCAGTCAGGGTGAGGGGAGATCCATGCTCCCTTTGAAACACAACCATACCTTCACCTGAAACACAATACTTTCCATCATCACCCATATTGATCTGCATCTGGAGATCCTTCTCCTCCAAGGTACTAAAAAGATTCTTGTCACCTGACATGTGGAAAGAAACTCCACTGTCTAGGTACCACACACATCCCACCATGGATGAGACCATGCATGCGATAAGCGAGAAATCCAGCTCAAACTATGAGGCCAGTGCCTCACCATCAGATCCCTTTGAGGAACGCTTCTTGGATTTCTTCTGTGGACAATTCGTAGGATAATGGCCCACTTCATGACAATGAAAGCATCACACTTTTGATTTGTCAATATTCTTCCCACCATGGGAAGAACCAGATTTGGGACAGGATGCCTTCCCTTTCCCTTTCCTCACCTTAATTTTTAAGGCTAGATTTTCCTCATCTTCTTGCTTCGATGAGGATCCATATCTGGTGCTTCTTCTTATTTCCTCGTGCATCAGATCCAACCAAAGTCATTCCCAATCTAGCAGTTTTTCTCTTCCATTAACCGAGTCTTGGTAGCTATGCCAGCTCTTAGGAAGACCAAGGAGTGAAAGACTCACCATGTCATCATCAGTGGTTGTGATCCCTACACTTCCAAGCTCATCCCTATAGGTGGTGAGCTTGTTCAAATATGTAGAGATGGTGTCGCCCTTTTCACACTTGATCTTATGAAGCTTGTCTTTTAGCACAGCTTCCTTTGATCACTGCTATTTTGATATAAATCTTTCAATGTTTTGCACATCGAAAATGGAGTCTCCTTCCCATGGAGGCTCAAGACAATGTGGTCTCAAACTCCCTCCAAGAGGATTCTCCTTGCTCTAGCCACACATTTCTTCCATTCCGCTGATTGAGTAGCATCAGTCGGGTTGGGGACTTCTTGATTAATGAAGTCCTTTAGACTGTTATCTTCTAACATTGCCTCCATGTGATCCTTCCAGGCTATATAATTTGAGCTACAATCAAGGGCATACTCGAGTCTTAAACCACTAAACACCATAGGTGAAATTGAGATGTGATAAGAACTCAATTGCTATCTTCAGGAACCAAACTTCAAACTTCTCCCTCTTGTATATTGTTCTTTGCCTTGATCACCTTTGCTCCAATAGCATGTAGAAATTCCCACTATAGATCAATATATTATGTAATATTCTAAAACACAATACAAGATCTACTTCTACAACAGTTTGCAGAAGCTTAATCAAATTGAGCACGATCAATGAGAACACATATAACTGAGAATGAGAAATCAATCACACATAACACAGAAGAAATATCACAGGGAAAGCCTCAGCCTAAAACCACAACTTTTTATTATCATACAAGTGGAAATCTTGTTCAACTTACAAAAAGAATCAGCTCTGAAGTTATCCTACTCTCTCTGCAATCAAACAATACAGCTCACAGAGTGAATAGACATAGTATATGTCCTCCTCAAGCCCTCCAAGCCTCCTATTTCCTTGCGCATTTTTTCTTGGGGTCAAATGATATCACATGTGTGAATTGGCCTCATCACACTCATTGTAACCTCTGATCTAACTGCGCAATCCTCAAGGAAAGGGTTCCTTTTGCATGTAAGGAATATTCACAATGGAATATTCTAGCAACTGATAGTGCACTGCCCCTCCATCTGATCTCAGCTAGGTCTCTATCCGAACTGACATGCACGAGTTATATATGAGAGAATACTTAGTTATCTGAAGTGTAGTAGTTACATGCATGCAAGCATTAACTAACTGAACTTACATTGATTCAACAAACTCTTTGAATTAATCTCACTGGACTTGACTCAGTTAACTAAGTCAACTAATTACAACTCACTCTTATCTCTTTAACTGATGGATAAATTCCTCAATTAATGGAGAAACTGTTGCATGTCCCCACATAGACTTCAAGTTTGATTTTCCTTAACTAATTAACTCAAGATGAATTAATTAATTATTTTACAAACTACTGCTAAGATCAAATTCGAATTTTACTTCACTATTTTAGTATAGGTACTGACTAAAATAGGAAGGTATCCCGAAATGCTATTTATAGAATGTTATTTTTAGAAATTCCATTTTTTCACCCATTGTTGCCAAGATCAACATTGGCTGAACTGCTATTTATAGCAGTGCTATTTTTAGCAATTCTATTTTTAGCATTTCTTGTTGCTATTTTCAACAGTGACATCATCCACCTTTTCTGGCAACTATAAAGGGCCTCATCTTGAAATGTGACTATTTCTCTGACACAAAGATCAATGCACCACTTTTGTGTCGTCAACATTCGTTCTCTGTTTCCCCCAATTTCTAAAAAGGCATTGTGCTTATTGTACATAGTCACTGACCGCTCGTGCTCCCCTCTCATCATAAAAGGCTTCGTGGTCTAATTTGACTCAAACATATTAGAAGCCTTCTGCCAACTTATCTGATTGAGAGTATAAGAGGTGAGAGCCCTTAAATGAATGTCCCCCACATATGGTACCAGATTAAACTCTTTGTCTACACACAGAAGGTATCCATGCATATAAAGCTCACACATCAAATGTTGAGTTGCCAAATCATGAGCTTTCAATATCTGAAGGAATTGTACACCATCCTTGATCTCATGACTAATTTCCTTCTTAATGCTCTCCAAACAGAAGAAAAGAAATTGCTCATGCAAGAACAAAGCATAGCTAGAAGCAAGAGGGCGACATGCCATTACCTCTTGTGCTAGGATGAACATTTGTTCTTTGTCAGCCTTCAATTCTATCACTTGTCCCTCCAACTCCTCCACCTTGTTCCTGGGTTCTCTTTACTTCATTCTGATATTGAGCCGCGGTGGATTTCTAGGTTTGAACTTCGGCCGTCAAGGAAAACTCACGGCCTTCGAACAAATACTCGATATGGTCTGTCTGAGTGGCAACAAAGGTTGTCACCACATCATCCACCTGTGTTTCTGCTTTGGCCACCATGTCTTTGGGATTCTTAGCCCAACGCCTATATTTCTTCACCTATTTCTTTAGATGATGCACCCATCTTCTTAGCCTCCTAACCTTTATTTTTAGCCACATCACATCCTTGAATTGCAGTTGATATTTCTACTTAATGGGTAGCCTCCGTTGTTCACACAACTCTATCCATTCCTGCTTGACCACCACCTCATCTGGTACCACAACCAGTTCAGCAAGTGGTGGATTACTCGAGGGAGTATCCATAGGTTCAATTGACGGGGCTGCTCTGCTTGGTCCCTCTTCCTCGGGAGTAGTTGCTTCCTTCTTGACCACTACCTTGACCCACTATGAAGCTGTCTCGGTAGGTGGTGGACTCACTGGATGGGTATCCATCAGTGTTTCAGCCAACATCTCCCCTCCTGGTTCCCTTGTCTCAGCAACACCTGTCTCTTCCTCTCTTCTGGGTTCCTGGGGAAGGTCTCTCCGGGGGTCTGCGGCCAACAGACCTGTGGCAGCTGGTCCCTTGACCGACCCATCAAACTTAAAAATAGGAGGAATTAAAACATCCTCCTCTGCGCATTGGGGAGAGAGAGACACCCTTGCCCCTCTCGGAATGGAGAAATAAGAGGGGAATTAAAAGAAGTTTTCTTCCTGGTCTACCACAGCCCCGGCTATGAACTCGAGCTATTTTCCTTGAACTGCAACAACTCCAGTCAAGGTTGAGACTTCTTCCTGTATAGTTTCCTATCCCGTGGTTCATTCAGCCTCTGGCTCCTCTTGTCCTGGTCTATCTTCCTCCATTGACTCCATGGTCAAGGCTGGTTCTTGTGGGATAGATTCGGTCATAATGTCGACAATTTCTTCTACCTCAGCCTACCACGATACCTCTTCTCCCATTATGGTGCTGCCAATTTTCTCCCTTGGCTCCATAATCGAGGTTAGTTCTTGTGGGACAACCTTGGCCATGATTCTAACAACTTCTTCTATTGTTGAATTGAGGCTTCTGTGATCCATATCAAGTTTATGAGAGAGTTTTTATCAGCATAAATCACATGATATTTCATTTGTCGACGCATTTCGAACAAACCAGTGTGGTTCATCATCAGGACAAGTTGAAGAAATAGATCTATGTTGCATGTTAAATAGATAGAGTGGAACATCCAATTGCTATAATTTTTTACCAAGCAACGGCTATATTGACTAGTTAACGAGTATATTTGACAAGGAAACAACTAGTTGGACCAGTCTCAGGGAAAAAGGAGCATAACTGTATTTAATTTAAAAATTAAAATTAAAATAAGTTAAAGTTATGGATTTAAATAATTATTAAATTAATAGTTAGTTATACTATTATTAAATTAAAAGTTTAATGGGAAAATTGAATTTATATAAAAGGTATTAACAATTTGATATTTATTTTAATTTTTATATATATATATATATATATATATATATATATAGATAGATATATCTTAAAATATCAGAATAAATTAATTTAGGTGTTATATAGTAAGAATACATATTTATTTAATTGTTAAAATGTTTATTTCTTTTTAATTATAAATTAACATTTTATCATAGATTGATCTATTTTAATATGTTAATTTATAATTAAAAAGAAATAAACATTTTAACAATTAAATAAACAATTAGATAAATATGTATTCTTACTATATAATACCTAAATTAATTTATTCTAATATTTTATTATATATATTATATATATATATAATTAAAATCAAAATAAATATCGAATTGTTAATACCTTTTATGTAAATTCATTTTTCCCATTAAACTTTTAATTTAATAATAGTATAACTAACTATTAATTTAATATTTATTTAATTCCATAACTTTAACTTATTTTGACTTTTAATATTTAATTAAATACAGTTATGCTCCTTTTTCCCTGAGACCAGTCCAACTAGTTGTTTCCTAGTCAAATCTAGCCGTTAACTAGTCAATATAGTCTTTGCTTGGTCAAAAATTATAGCAATTAGATGTTCTGGTCTGTCTATTTAACATGCAACATAGATCTATTTCTTCAAGTTGTCTTGACGATAAACCACACTGGTTGGTTTGAAACACGTCGACAAATGAAATCTCATGTGACTTACACCGAAAAAACTCTCTCATAAACTTCTTCTATATCAGCCCTCTCTTGCTGCAGCCCTTCCTCTTCCATTGGTTCCACAGTTGAGGCTAGTTCTTGTGTAACAGCCTCGAATGTCCTTTCCACTTCAAGTTCTCTATTTTGTTCTGACTCCTCGATCTCCATCTCCATTTCCTCTAGTTCTTCTTGATCTATGTACTCATCTTCTACTACTGGCCCTTCCTCCATTGCTTCCGGCTCTTCCCCCATTGCTTCCGGCTCTTCCTCTCTAATGGCTATAATAGCTGCTATTTCTTCCTCTGTAGATTCCCGAAATGTTCCACACGGGATTTGAAACCAAGTAATTGAATGCATGACCAATAGCCGAACCATCCCATGGTTAGTGATAACTGCCGCAACTTGTCATGAACGTCAAGTAGATTGTGCCATCAGCTGGAGGCTTTTTAGCAGGAAGAACGACATGTTTAATGAAAAGGCTTCCGACTACGGAAACCGGAGGTGAGCCAACACTCTGAAATGGTATTTGAATACAATGGTATACCTCCCTTCGCAGGTTATGTACCTCATTACAAAACCTACTACATCACCCCATGGGTGTGGTAATGAATTCCAATCATATCCTCGCCCTTTTTGGACGACATTCTCACTAGCTTGCAAAAAATTCTTCAAGGAACTCCAGGAGGGAGGTTCTTCGTGAAAACAATCTCTGTCCTTGATGTGGTAGCCCGCTAACCTCTGCGATGGCTTCCTCTGTGACAGGGATTTCTATTCCTCGAACCCAAGAGCTCTCCTCACCTAAATTAAGTGCAAATTCAATTGCAACTGCTTCGTTGAACCCCTGCAACCTGTCAAGGTAGACGTCCCAACCTGCATTTACAAAAATCTGCCATACTTCCCTATTGTTTTGGGCCACTGTTGTATCCTCCAGCTCATGGCGCACAACCAACCCACCCATTGCTGTGGAACAGTAACAACATAGTGGACACAGTTGGTGGGTAGGGGAAAAGAGGCCATAATCCGCACTATAGGGGTGATGATAACAGCACATGGCCGCGAGATACAAAGGTAGTGAAAGTGATGGGTGAATTCTTGGAAAGCGCAACAATGATGGCAAGTTATGATAGTGTAATTGAATGATTACAATAATTAAATGCATTGTACTAGAGAAAGGACCGATGAGGTTTCTAGTGTATGAACTCAAATCCTAATGTGTCAGAATCATAATTTCACTCCCATTCACATTGGATTTGGTAATGATGTGGTACGAATATAATTAATAATATGTCGTTGTTTGCTTATGATGGTACCCCCCCAACTTAAACGCGATCGTCTGTTGCACGTAATAATCTCTTTAATGGAATATTTTAATTAACTCTGTAAGAGTCAGCAGGGCATACCTGGCAACCTACCTGGTGGTGGGGTAACAACAAAAATGACCAAAGGAGTAACAACAATGACGACAAAACAACACCGATCGAGTAACAGCAACATCAGTGTAATAGCACCGATGGAGTAATAGCAATGGCAAAGTAACAACACGGACGGAGTAACAACAATGGAGTAACAACATGAAATTCCTTGGAAAATTTTATTTCAACTCCTTCTTGTCATAATTCAATCATTATCCTTGCAAAAGGAAAACAAGTAATAAAAACACACACACACACACATATATATATATATATATATATATATATATATATATATATATAACAGGCAGAGAGAGCATTCTCTGCACCAACAACCATCAAACCAGAGTTATCAGAGAGATGTTTGATGAAGTCATCCTTAGAAGATGGATGATGGTATAATTTCAGACGATGTCCATTCACTAGGAAAGAAGTATGAGTTCCATCTATTGTAATTAGTCTTACTATTCCATTGTCGAATGCAGCGTCCACTTCATAGGGTCCCATCCAATGAGTGCGAAGCTTCCCTTTAAAATCTTTGAATTGGGAGTCATAGAGAAATGCCCAATCTCCTGTATGAATCACCTTGTTCTTGATGAATTTATCGTGCCACTCCATTCTCTGCTGCTAAATAGCAGTAGTTTTCTGGATAGCCATTGAACAAATCTCATCTAACTCATTGGGTTGTTCTAACTAGTGCTTCTGGGCTTTTGATATGTCTAATCCCACTTCCAAATCTATTTTGAGCATGCTGATCTCAAATTCTATTGGGAGCAAGGGGGATTTCCCATAGATTAACTCAAACGGTGAAAACCTAGTTGTATTCTTCCATGTCGTCCCATACACCCAAAGAGCTTCAAGAAGTTTTTGAGACCAATTCCATTCATGACTCGCTACATTTTTTGTCAAGATATTTTCTAATACCTTGTTTGTACTCTCTACTTGTCCATTCACCTGAGGATGGTAGGGAGTTGTCACTCTATGTTTAACCCCGTATTTCTGCATAAGCCTTCCTATCATGTGGGATGTGAATTGTGCTCCTCCATCTGAAACAGTCTCCCTTGGAGTACCATATTGAGCAAAAATCTCTTCAAAAAGAAAATATGCAACCAATTGTTCTGTTGCTTTTGCCACAACTCTGGCTTCCACCCACTTAGTTACATAATCGGTGTAGACTAGAATGTAAACCTTTTGGTGAGACAGTGGGTTGAAAGGTCCAACGAAGTCAATGGCCCATTTTTCAAAAGGTTCAAGGACTATCTGGGGTTGTAGTGGCATCTCATCCAATTTCCCAGGCTGTCCCATCCGTTGACAGCTGTCACATCTTCAGACGTAATCTCGGGCATCGCAAAAGATGGAAGGCCAGTATTATCCCATTTGCAGCACCTTGTCGCCCTTTATTTTATCTGCGAAATGTCCTCCACAAGGACCACTCCCTCCCAGGACAAGAGATTGGGTTTTCCAAAAATAAAAACAAGCAAGAATGCAAAAAAATAATTTAGACTCAGGGCCTAGAGTAGGGTGTCAAAAGACCACTCCCTCCCTAGGAGAAGAGATCGGGCGTAAAAGTGGGTACAGAAAAATGAAAACAACAAAACAAAGAAATAACTATGCTTAGGACCTGGAGCACAATGAGAGAACTCGTTCTCTCTCCGGGACGAGAGATTGACCCTCCGGTCAATACATATCATGTCTTGCACCTTGCTATCCTTCCCTGACAATGGCGCCAAAATGTTGTGTCCAGGTATCAACAAATTCATAAACAAATTCCCTAACAATGACACCAAAATGTTGTTGTTCAGGTATGAACAAATTCGTAAACCCTTTCCTACATTAATTCATCAATCTGAGTGCGTACTCTTTCCAAGGTAACACGCAAGGTATATGCAAGAGCAAGATTACATTCTACATCAACCAAGGGTTTGTGGTTAAGAAATCAAAACATTGTTGTAACAATAACATAAATGGATTGCAAAACTTAAAAAGTAATTCAAAACAATCTATGTAATGTACAACAACAATAAAGAAATAAATGTAACAAGTAAAACAACACATGAAAAGGAAACACACAGCACCTGATCAGAAGAGCGGGCCCAACTCTCTAATCAAGGTTGCATTTACTCACAACAGAAGATCAAACAACAAGTGTTATATTTTAGTAATCTAAAGAAAATTGATATAATACATCTCCTGGTATGGCTAACCATCCACAAAAGAATGACCCATCTTTTATACAATATAGGGGTTGATAACATATTCCCCCGAAACTTGGCAACTACATGCCCGGAAATATACATCAGTTCAAAATGTCCTTATCCAGGTCAGAGTGATCTGATCTCTGCAATGTGTATTTGAAGCATTCCACATAGTCTTCCACCTGTTCTCCGGAATCTGCGGACATAACACATTTTAGTGGCTCGCATAGGTAAAACCCTCGTGACTTTACTTCATTAATTAAATATTCCAAGAGATAAAGAAAGGAGGGTCACCTCATAGATTTAGCATAATAGATACATGTAAATGGGTGTAAAAAGAATGAAAAGATGAGTGGAAATGTAAGGAAAAGGTAAGCAGATTTAGCGCCCAAAAATTGGCATGGAGAGGATGGCTAAGGGGGAGATAAGGGCTCATAATGAGGAAAATGAATAGGAGGGAGTTGGATAACTAGAAGGGGCTCCAAAGATGAGGGTGTGGAGAGTGGTATAAATGAGGCATGTTGCCAAAGTACCTGGAAATCAAGTAGAAGATATGGTTGATTAAGTTATAGCTCATTGAGATCAATTTGTATGTGTGCCAGCAGGAAGGATTGGATGTTGTAGGTCGCCACTTGTGATGAGAATGCATGAGGGTGATTAATGCTATGAGGACAATGATGGACAATTTCCAGCTTCACCTAGGGCATTAATATAATTGTGTTTGAGTTAACATACTTTTATTGTTTAGAAATATACATATTAAAAAATAAAATTTAGAAAAAAAATATCTTTATTAAAAAATGTATACTATTTCTTGAACTCATGCTAGTTGATATTACACTTTATTGAAGTTAAATTAGAGAAAACACTATTCAAAATATTTTTTAATAGTAAAAAAATAATGTAAGGGCTATATAGACTCAGAAAATGATAAAATTTCAAAGTGAATAAATACATGAAATTATAGATGGTTATATGAAAATGTATAGTAATAAATTTAAAAATCAATATATTTACATAATTATAAAGCGAAAAATTATATTTAATATAATTAATTATTAAATTAAAAATATGTAAAAAAATAAAACTCGTAATATTTATATAAGTTGAATAATATCAAAATTTAAGTTTTATAAAACCAAAAGCATGACTGTAAGTGTGAATTTTAAATATGTGTAAAATGTAAAATTCATAATAATTATGTAAGTTGAATAAATATTAAAATTTAAATTTTATAAAACTAAAAACATTACAATAAGTGTGAATTTTAAAATTACAAATGAGCTTTCAACTTATTAGAAACAAAATTACAAATAGGCTTTCAATTTATTCGAAACAACAAACTAATATAAATTTATATATATATATATATATATATATATATATATATATCATTAACATAATTGTATATTTTGACATTTTACAAATAGGCTTTCAATTTATTCGAAACAATAAACTAATTTAAATTTTATCTATCTATATATATATATATATTATTAGCATAATTGTGTATTTTAACATTTTAGTGTGTATATTTTTTTTACTTTTCATGATTTTTAGAACAATAATGTGGAAAGGATAAACAACAATACTTAGTTATGTAACAAACAAGTAAAATAAAATTGTGTAAATTAAAAATTTATTATGGTAAACTATTGCATTGCGTGCACCATATAAAAGCTCAAATAGCCATAAGCTAATTACGAATTATAAGAAAATGGTCATCAAACTCTTGCCATAAATCATATAAAAATCTTAAAAATATCCAAAAATATTGATTTAATTCTCAACAACTTTAAAGATATCTAAAAATATTGGTTAAATTCTCAAATACCTTTAAATATATATTTATATCAAACTATTCTCTTTATCTATTATTTGGATATAGATATTTTCTATGCTCCTTTCTATTATAATTAGAATTATATTTCTTAAAAGTATTTAAGACCCATTAACTACATCATAAAGCTTTGTATATAAATACATAAAAAAACATGTGAATACAATAAATGTAACTTCTTAGAGGGAAAGAATACCTATAGGAATACATCATAACAACATCTAACTTATCAAGTTTTAGAACAACACCTACCTTATCAAGCTTCTGGTAATTAAATACACTTTCTTCCAGGATTTTAGTAGAATGATCCTGAATGAAAAAAAAAAATTAATGTTCCCACATTTATTGGCCATTTCTTCCCTGCAAACCTCCCTGTAGGCAGGTGATGATTGAGTGCCAGAGCCATTCTCGTCTGCGGCAAACAATGAGTCATCATTTAACGATTCCGAAGACGTCGTGTACGATAGCATGTTGTGGATCACGAGAAAAGTAGTCCTTCTAAATGATCAGCCACTGCTTTAAACGTTTACTATAAAAGGCCCTCGGAACAAATCATTTCGCCCAATATCTCTGCGAAACACCAAAATGCCAAGAGAGTGAGCTATCTCGATGTAGGTTTGAGATATAACTGCACCGAAACGCCTAGATAATGAGCTATCTCGATGTAGGTTTGAGCTCTAACTGCACAAGCTATCTCTGTGGATGCTAAGCAGAAAAGGAGGAGGGGCTAACTATTGAAAACTTGCGTTGTTTATATGGAGCGAAAAGGCTTGAGCTATTGCCAAATTATTAGAAAAAGAAAGGCCAAAATTATTAGAAAAACGTAGATGGTTCTATGTGGAGCCAAAAGGCACGAGTAATCATTCCAGAGGACCAATTATCTCTGTTTAAGATCGAGCACGAAAAGGGTCGAGGGCCAAATCGTTGAGTTTGTATTGATTTACATGGGTATGATCTAAGCCTAAAACAAGCTAATGCTATAGTAACCCAACCACGGGATGTTAAGCTCCATTGATTTTACACAAAAGCTACCTTGATTTATGGAATTGCAGCTTTTCTTAACTTATGGAAACCAACTGAAGTAGTTTCCTTAAGTTAAGAAAATCAACTGCAATTACTAAATTTATAATTGGGAGCTACTAAAGTGGTCCATCACTTTGATCTGATCTCTACCTTGATTTGTGGTTTTTCTAACACATAGCTTTTAGAAGCTTGATGGAAGCTTAGCTATATGTTCATCTGTTTGGTCCCCAAGCTCATATCTCAATCCCCTTCAGTTCTACACCATCTAGCTGAGATAGCAAAGCTTGGAAGTGCCTTCAGATCAGTTGTCTTCTTTCCTTTTTGCATGTGCAACTGGAGCGTGGTGTTTCAGAAGGAAATTGCATCAACAGTTTCACCAATGGCTGGAGGTAATTCGTATCGCTGGGCATTAAGTTTCAGTGATTCTTTTCAGTTCTTTCCGCATGCAGAATCGCTGTTTAAGTTTATTAGTTTTCTAACAGTTGGTATCGGAGCAGCAGAAACAACACCAGCGAATGAAATGAAACGAAGCAATACAAAACTGACGATGAGATTCAGTCGAATAAATGAAAATAAAAATCACTTCAAAATATTCGAATCCACACCAAGGCAGAGGTGTAATCAAAAGTATCATAATTTTCAATAACCAACCCACGACAGTGCCTTACAGTCAATAGCCTTCTATTCGTCAAGTCTTACGCATTCCATTATTTTAACTTTCAATAACCAGGACAGTTCTCTGTACTCATTCAAATTCCTTGCAGGGTTTGCAGAACCTAAGGAAGCCAGTGGGAAGTGAGCAAAGCATCTTATCAGGAAACAAGATGGGCTCGCATGTGGAAGCTATAAGAACATGTTATTTAGCTTTAAGTAGTGGCTTTGTTTTGGAGTTAGAAAAGACGTTTTATGTTTCAAGTTTTTCTAGAAACTTGATCTCAGTTTCAAGGCTTGTACCTTTTGGATATTCCTTAAACTTTTCAGAAAAATCTTTCAGTCTATTCTATAAATCTGATTATGTTGGGAATGGTATTTTCTCTAATGGTCTTTACTGCATTAATTTACAAAACAATGTTACATATGATTCAATGCATGTTCACACTGGCACTAAAAGATGATGGTTATTAATACTTCTTCATTAATAACACTTCTTCATTAATGATTGATAACACTTCTTCATTAATAACATGTCTTCATTGATTCCCCTCTAGTCATGGTGAGCAATTGGTTTGCAAGCTCAAGAAGTCATTATATGGTTTAAAACAAGCATCCCGCCAATGGTATTTGAAATTCCATAATGTGATTTCTTCTTTTGGTTTTGTAGAAAACATTATGGATCAATGTATATACCTGAAGGTTAGTGGGAGTAAAATTTGTTTTCTTGTTTTATGTGTGGATGACCTTTTTGCTAGCAACCAATGATAAGGGTTTGCTACATGAGGTGAAACAATTCCTCTCTAAAATCTTGATATGAAGGATATGGGTGAGGCATCTTATGTCATTGACATTAAGATCCATAGAGACAGATTTCGAGGTATCTTGGGTCTGTCCCAGGAAACCTATATTAATAAAATTTTAGAGAGATTTCGGATGAAGGATTGTTCACCAAGTGTAGCTCCCATTGTGAAGGGTGATAGGTTCAATTTGAACCAATGCCCGAAGAACGACTTTGAAAGGGAACAAATGAAGAACATTCCATATGCTTCTGCTGTCGGAAGCCTAATGTATGCTCAAGTCTGCACAAGACCTGACATTGCATTTGTTGTGGGAATGTTGGGACGATATCAGAGTGATCCAGGTTTAGACCACTAGAGAGCTGCAAAGAAAGTAATGAGGTACCTTCAAGGGACCAAAGACTACATGCTTATGTATAGACGGACGAACAACTTGGAAGTAACTGGCTACTCAGATTCTGACTTTGCTGAATGTGTTGATTCACGCAAATCAACATCAGGATACATTTGCCAAGCAGACCTTGATTGCCACTTCCACTATGGAAGCCGAGTTCGTCTCCTGTTTTGAGGCTACTTTACATGGTGTATGGCTTAGGAATTTCATTTTTGGGCTTAGAATTATGGATTCTATCTCTAAGCCATTAAGAATATATTGTGATAATTCAGCTGTTGTTTTTATGGCTAAAAGATGTGTTTTTCGTGTGTTTCATTAGGATTTTTTGACATAGTTTCTATATTGATATTATATACATGGGCATCCTATTTATATGATAGTGGTGGTGATGTACTAGTGTTAAAATTCACAAATTTTGTGTCATATTGCATCACCATTTCATCATGCTAGCATCATGTTTACATTGTATTGATGTTAAAATTCTTAAGTTTGTCTTGTGAGTAGTATATTTGCATCATATTGCATTAAAGATGCTTCATACCCAACTAAATGATGTAATATTAGCATCAAGTTTGCTTCTTATTAGTGTAAAAAGTCCATAATGTTAGTGCCAAAATTGCAATGAAATATTCAATTAAATTAATAAAATTTGTATTTTCAATCATTTAATTATAATTCTTATTTTTTCATTATCACTATTATTTAAGCATTATTATAATTAAATCATCTAATATTCTAATTTTAATTACTTTTCTATTATTATTATTTTTATAATACTGAAACATTCTGAGATTGAATTCATCTATTTTACTAAGTAGAAATCATGAGAAAAATACCATGTATGTTAAATGCAATGATGAAAGTTTAAATCAAGTCATACAATAGCCATGCAATATTTTCTCCATATAAACAAGTGGCATGCTACCATCTTAAGGAACATGTACATGGTCTCAACTTTGTGAACCTATGATATAGCACCCACATCTCTGGGATATTAAAAAATACCATTAATTTTACTATACATTGATAAATTCCTACCAAAATCCTTTTGTTGAAGTCCCCTTCTAATATTTAATTCCAATAAAAAAAACCCTTCTTCTTACTATACATCCCCTATGAGTAAATGTCAACTTTGTATATAACTTTGCATAAAATATATATACCCATAAAAGAAAAGGAATTGAATTTGACATATTGATTGAATTGTTGTTATTTTCTTCGTCTTCTTTTGAACCCTCTTCCTCCTCTCTACCAAAAAAAACATAGAAAAACAACATGAGAGTTATTAAAAAAAATTATTTTGTAGCATTCAAAAATGTAATAGAAAAACATATAGTTCATAAAGTTGTATATATACCATTTAATCACTCCAAATCACACTTGTCATCGTCAATTTGGAAGAATAAAATATATTTAAATTAATGAATTAATACTTTCAACTATATATAAGTTGAAAAGTAAATATATAACTAACAATTAATTATTAAGGAATGGGCTATTGAGAAAGTGTTGTCATTGATGTCAAGCCTAAGGAAATTACTAAGCATGTTGGCAGTGGTAGTTGGTTGTGTTAAGTTTAGGGGGACCTTGGTAAGTGTGCTAATGTGTGTTGTTTCCTGGCCAAGGTGAATGATAGATGCTATATTTGAGGTCCTTTTATCTAAATGTAAATTGTTCAAAAGAACACATAAAGTGTTTAGTTGGATAACCCTCTTAAATAATTTTCCAATAGTATATGAAACTTATTCAAACTCCCAAGGATTGATGAGAAAAAATGTATTGAAGTGAAGGTGTGTTTGGAAGAAAGAGAGGGATTCAAATAATCCAAGAATCTAGACAACTCAAGGGTTACATTATTCTTATAGAACTTGATTCATCCAGAAAATCTGAGGGTTGTATTATTTTTCTAGAATCAAATTCATCCAAGCATATTTAGTAACAACAAAATATTCGATAGCTTTTGTATCGAGACAATCTAGGGGTTTCATTATTTTTCTAAAACTAGATTTACTCTTTCACAAGTGGTGGACCCCATCTGACATGAAAGTATAGGTAGGATGATAGATGGTGCCATGTGGCAGTGACTTAGCAATGATGATGACACGACACTCTATGAGCATGACACATGGAAGGAATATTTGAACATTTTGGGTGACATGTGGCAATGATGTGGCATGGCACATGTCATAAATGTGATGTGGAAATGGCATGGAAAAGATGATGTGGAAAATATTACATGTGCCAAGTTTTGATTGATTCTTGAAGTTTTGACATGGAAACCTTTGGACTTAGGCTAAGGATTGGTTTGGAAAAAAATTTCAGTGTATTTAACCTTGGATAAAAAAAACAAAGACAAGAAAATTGTTCCAAATTAGCAGAAGGCATATTTGGCTTATTCGATATCTGGGGTCTCCAAGAATTATGGGCATTATTGATTTGAGTCTTCTGCGATCTATATTCTGTGTAGTGTTATCTTCCGGAGTCATCACATTCATGCTTGTTGGAATCGATGTTTTGAACCAACCTCTGTGGTTCATCATCAGGATTAGATCCATGAGTGAATAAGTCAGAACTCAATAGGTTTAATAGATACAGCTAGGGTTGGGATGGTAATGAATGTTAGCTGACAGGTTGGATTAGTATATAATTCACTTTAGTTATAATTTATTTATTTTAATTTTATTAAGTTATTTTAGTTTTTAGGTTTTTAATTTTAATTTAATAGCTAGTTTTCTTTTTAACAGTTAAATTTTAATTTTTTTTTAACGATTAAAAATATAATTATTAACTCTTATAACTAACTAATAATTATGTGTATAATTAATTAGTTTATTAATTATATGATTAGAATGAATATTAATGATTTGTATTTATTTATTTATTTGGTAAATGAATTATCTTTATTTTGAGTTATGATTAAATGAGAAAATAATAATTAATATCAACTTAATATGAGTTAATAGATTAATCTTATTAATAATCCAAAAAAATGAAATTTTATGTTTTAAATTAAATAAAATTTTATGTTTTAAATTAAATGAAATTTTATGCTTTTAAATTAAATAAAAATATTAATCTTTTAATGTTATGTGAATAATGTCGCAAAGATGCTTATAAATTTCATTATATTCTTCTATAGATAAGTAATTATTTATAAAGATTTTTAATTTTTTTAGAATTGAATGTGATGATTGAGATTGGTTAATTAAACTTATTGGATTAAAATTTTGGAAATACATTAAAATTTTAATTATGAAAATTATTTATTTTCGATGATTTAGTTAGTTATAATTTATATATTTTAATTTTATTAAGTTATTTTAGTTTTAGGTTTTTGATTTTTAACTTTAATTTAATATTTAGTTTTTTTATTTTTATTTTGAATGATTACAAATATAATTATTAACTCTTAAAAATTAACGATGTGTATAATTAATTAGTTTATTAGTTATATGATTAGAATGAATATTAATGATTTGTATTTATTTATTTGGTAAATGAATTATCTTTATTTTGAGTTATGATTAAATGAGAAAATAATAATATCAATTTAATATTGTGCAATAGATTAATCTTATCAATAATCCAAAAAATGAATTTTATGTTTTAAATTAAATAAAAATTTTATGTTATAAATGAAATAACATTTTTTATCTTTTAATGTTTTGTGAATGATGTCGCACAGATTGAATGCTTATAAATTTTATTATATTCTTGTATAAAAAAGTAATTGTTTTATAAAGATTTTTAGTTTTTAGAATTGAATGTGATGATTGAGAGCGTTGCTCCTTATGAGAGTGTGGGGACAAGACTTTTTAAAAATATTGCCTTGATGGTAATTTTTCCACTCCCAGCCCCGCATGTTGCCTCCGTCAACATGATCTTGGTCAAGTCTGACCCTTGGGTCATTCCCTCACCAGATCTTGTTGATACATGGGGCGATGTTAGGCCGTTAATCCCTGTCAAAATTAATTATGTGGAGATTGTTTTGGCCTCGATTTCAGAGTCCTCCTATCATTTTGTTTCAAGTACATCTCTTGATGCGTATTCTCAATCCCCGTGGCTTGGTCTTGGCCTGACGGTCATGTCTATTTGTCTTGAGAATTTCTCTTCTTTGCTACCTATTGACATCTCAGTTTATCCTGATATTATCAAGATCTTTCAACTGGAGGCCCCTTTACATCCTCATAGGTTCATGTTTTTTCTCCCTTCCTGAGTTTTTACCGACTGCTCATTATTGCAATGGGGTTGTTATCTGATGACTCGTAACCCTCCCTCGCCCAGGGGCCATGGGGGCACAACCTTATATGAGTTCTATTCTATTATTTGGATGAGATGATGCTTACTCGTTATGTCAACAATAAAACTCTGGTTTTCCTCTTTGTTGATTGATTGTTTGAGTCCGAGCATGGACTCTCTCAAAAAGTACTATGCCTGAGTCATCTCGCATGGCTACTTCTGTACAATAGTGTGTTAATCATTTTTGTGCAATGTGGTTTGGTGTGTTTTTTTCAAACAGCTTTCCAGCTTACTATGTCTTCACTTTCTTTGCAGATGTCTGTGAATCCTCACGTCGGTTTTGCTGATGGTGCTTGCCATAGTACCCAAAATATATCCTCCATGGCATGGGCCATTTATGACCACCATGGTGAGTTGATCGATCTTCAAGGTATTTGTTTGGGTCGAACAACTAATAGCAATGTTGATTGTAGTGCAGTTATCGAACTATTGTGAGAAGCCATTTCTCTTGACATTCGGGAATTGGTTGTTAACCTTGATTCACAACTTGTTGTTCTTCAACTAAACAGGCAATATTCCGTTAGAAACCCTCAGATATTGAGAGTCTATTTGCATATTCATCTCTTGGAAAGAAATTTTGATTACATCGCATATCGTCATATTCCTAGACATATGAATACATTAACAGATGCATTAGTTGATTATGTGTTGGACCGACATTTGTGCAATATGTGAAAAGACAAAACATTTGTAGCATAGTAAGCAAGAAAATATAGCATATATATATATATATATATATATATGTGTCGATAATGCTTGAGTGTCATACATCAAGATCCCAAAAAAATAATATATGTGTTCCAAGTACATCCATGGCTCGCAGACCTCAAAACTGTAAAGTGCTAAACCTATGGACTACTCGGTGTGGTGCTCATGATAGAATGTCACTGCTCATACTAGACAAGTCTGTAGTCGGTGGATCCGTTCTGATACCCCCATTGTGTGCTACTAATAGTGGTGTGGGATGTCACCCACACGGGCATACTCTGGGATACCTCTAGTCAATCCCTTAAGGTTCTGCATGATCTCCTCCTCGTTATGGACTCCTTCCTGATAAGAGTGATATCAAACTGTCGAGAAACATGCCTGGCAATTGGAGACATCCTAGCTGGTCATTTGGTCCCATGTCTGCATTTACAAAATCGAAATTTCATGATTGCACATATTTCAAAAATAATAAAAAATCAAAAGATTAAAATTGATTTTCTTACCTCCATCATCATAATCTTCTCCCTCTCGGAGCGGCATATCAGGATCGCCCCAGAAGTCCATACCGCTATAGGGCCAATCCTCTACCACGATCAACTGACACCTCAACCATGAAAAGAAGGTGGGCTTGTATGACATATGCTGGCCCACGGTGATTTTGGGCATCAGTTCACTCCAATGGACCATTCGTGGGTCTCGTGGCAATGGGGGGTTCACCTCTACAAGCTGATAGTGAAATAGTTGGATCCGCTCCAAAAAGAAGGTCACTAGCATAGAATCATATCCGAACTTCCTCAGGTTTCCTACCCTGGCTTTGGATAACTAGCACTTCATGTTTACCTTCATGGCTTCTGCCCAGTTGAAGATAGTTGATGTCGTACAGTCTACGACATACTGGAATTTCGCCTTTTTGGACTCATGCAATTCCAGAGCCCCAACCACTTTGTTTATGGTCAAGAGTAGCACTTCCAGCACAAGGTCATTGACAATCATGATGTCATCCTTGCCACTCTTTGATTTCAGCGCTTCTGGGCATTGTTCTCCAAGAAACATGTTCACACTTGCCCCAATAGGCCTGGCCCCATATAGATTGATTGGCTCCCTTCTTTGGGCAGTCTGGTGATGAAATAGACGTCTGAAGTTTCTAATTCTAGTTCTTGGTCTCAGACCACAAAAACTTCCTGATTAATGTCCCAGATACTGATCAAATATTGCAGTAGCTCAGGTTGAGCCTGAAGGCCCATTGTGAGGAATAACTTGAGGAGACCACATTTCCTTATGGCATTTAAATAGTTTGAGTGTGAATCGGTTGCCTCATCCTCACGTTCTTTCCAATCGACCATTTTTCATTGTATTTTGCCTACAAAAACCATGGTATCAAGTCAACATTCATCCTTGACTGTGGAAATTTGGATTCAAAGCAGGGAAATTGGGCAAAAATTTGAATTTTTTCTATTCTCAGCACCAGCACGATTGTTTTAAAAATAGTAGCACCGATAGTACACTTAATCATGTTAACGATCCTTGATTGGCGTGATCTTGAACCTCGATCTTGCGCCAACCAAGGGTGAATTTTATTTGCTAAGATATCCTCCAGAAATCCAAAAAGTGATTAAAAACAGGAAAAACAAACATGAGAATGAAGTTAAGGGTCTTAGCTCCTACCTGCAACTAACGGTTTGTTGATCGGCCTCTTGGATCTTCCGCAATCTGCTCCTGAAAATGTAGGCACAAATGGGTACAAAATTCTCCACACAAGGTAAAAAGGTAAAATGGTAAAAAATTATTTACTTTTCCCCTTTTTATTCATTTTTCAAGATATTTTATGGTTTTAAAAACATTCTTCCTCTATTTTTACCTCAGAGATTAGATAATACGTTTGCCTCTTATGCAGCGACAGGTGACAGATTGTTGATGATGGTACTAGAGTAGTCTTTCAGCTCTTTTCTCGCCTTGTGAAAACTCTAATGAAAAGATCGCCGAGTATTTTTCCCTTTTTGACTCATTAAAGAGAATAAAAATGGGGTGTCCTCTTTCAGCTCTTTAAACACAAAAAGATTGTCGAGCTCTTGTCGTTTTGAACTCGTTAAATGCTACAAACTACCGTTTACCCAATATACGTTTACCCCTTTCTTGGGTTGGGATAAACTATTGACGAAAAAGGTACTCCTTGACTGAAATGGTCAAGCGATTTTCTCAAGTATCGTTTTCTACCTTTTCGGGCTCGAGAGACACAAATATATGAAAAGGGACCTTGTGGAGTTTTCTTTTTTTGTGTCTTTTTCAAACTTTCTAAACATGAAAAAGATACCGAGTTACATATTTGTCAGACTCGTTAAAACATTAAACGACATCGGATTCATCCCCATGATAGACATGAGTTTCTCCTTCCTAGGGCTCATTAATCTTACTAGGTCAGATTCATCCGAAGGATGGATTTACAGTGCAACCACATGTTATCCCCTTTAAGATTACGATTAAAAAATAATTGGGGTACCTACCAGAAATGGTGGGGGGAAATGGGAAATTCTATCAGTTGTGTCAGCAGCTGACTCTTGAACATGACAATTTCTGCTTCGTGTTAGGTTGGGATATCCTCACTTCATCATTCACTTTCCTGGGTTGGGTCATTCATTTTTTCCTTCCATTTGAGCTCTTCCATGTCATCATGACCTCCGATCCTATGGATCCAAAAGCTTCCAAACTCCGGAGTCATGTTGTCGATATGTTCAAGAGTTGTCATTTTCTAGTTACACTAATTCATGATTCTCTATATCATCTGTAATCATTGCATCCCTTTGTCTCGTGTCGATGATGTGGAATACATCATGGCCCTCCTTCGACGCAGTCACTTCCTGTTGACTTTAGCTCATTATCTAGGAAGCTGGCCGAGAGACTCCCTTCCAGTACCTTAGAGCTTGCATGCCCTAATGACAAGTTCTTCGCACTCGACGACAAGTTTACATCATTGGATTTCGATCGGGTGATTTCACAGGTGTTCGACTTTAGTTCCTTTATTCACATTCCATGGATTGTGTTGCTGGTACCTTGAGAGCCATTGTCATTATTGGTGGTTTCTGCCGCACTTGTTAATTGTTCACATCATTGACCGGTAAAAAAGAAAATTTCTAGCATGTTAGACTTCAATGCATTCATTCACATGTTAAAATTTTTACTTTTATCGAGTTGCATTGGAGCGCAAGACCCTAGGCTTAGATAACTCAAGTCTAGGTTGCAAGGTGATGTGACATGATCATACTCATATACATGTCTCTCTCAGATAGATGGATGTGACCATACCATGAGTTGTTATATGTGATCCCTCTCATTATTGGATTGCTGCGACCATACCTTGGTTTCGATATGATCATTCTCTGGATGGCTACATCAATACCACGATTCATGTATCATTTATTAGAGATTTCAGTGATGTATGTGTATCTATGCTTGCTTACAGGTTCTCTAATGTTGTTCTCTGGTTCTCCGCATCTACTCGTAAATCATTTCACCCCTCACTCTAGTTTGGCCTTCACGCTTTACGGGGCATCTATTACACAACATTTTGTCACTGTCCCTGTACTCCCCATTCCTCGATCCTAGAGGACCTCTACAGTGAACCCTACATGCTTTCCCATCATGAACAGACTACCCTTATGTCCCTGTTCATGAGCAAAACATTTCCCTTTAGCATCATTTCCCAAGAATATTCCGTTTACCCGAGTTTACAAGACCGGCGCTAGTGCCCAATTCTCTCCTTGCGCCGATTTGCAGAGCTTGAAACTAGGCCTAGCGTCATACGATGCAAATGAGTCCTTCATCACTCACGCCAATCCTCTTTTGGCAAGTTTTTTAAATATGGAGTTGAAGCTTCGAGGTCTAGAAGCTTCGTAACAAAAGTATGGTAAATGGTTGGGTTGGATAGAGTCGAGGAATTAATTTTTGGCTCCTTTCCCCTATTAAGATAGAACAAACCCAAGAGATAAGACCTCTCCCATAATAAGAGGAACCATCTCCCCTACATAAATGCTATATAAACTCTCCCTTTTTCAAGTTGAACTAGTCTTTTTGGAGCTTGAATAATTAGCAAGATATCTATAGCTTGTAGCCTTCCAATTTATGTTTGTGACGGGAGAATAGTGTGTTTGGGTTCTTTTGGAACTAAAGAGAAGAATCCTTAAACTTCCATTGTTGAGGCTATCCATGAAATGCTAGCAGAGGTGTGGGAACCCGGATACGTTGGAGGAGACCTGCAATGTCAAGGCTTTGGTTTTTTCCCTTTCTAAAGTTATATCAATACAACTAATGGTTTACTTCCTACACTGGGTGTTTTGTTACATTTAATGGCTTAAGACTCCTTGACTTTTTAAGTAGATTGAATTCGATTGTATGCTATTATGTTTGATGTTGTCTCTTGTGTACTTGTTTAAGGTATCTAAAGGAAGAAGAAAAAGGAAGCTAGAGAAAGGAAGTGGGATCATCATCAGGCGGATTAGCTTTTTAAGAGGTAGGCCCTCTTATTTGATTCTAGTCTAAGGAAGTTTACATTAGAACTTCCTCGAAGTACCTATCATGAATTTAACACTCTTTCTATGGCCTTTCTCACACATTTCCAACTGCCGATTCGCTATGAAATTGGCACCCATCTACTAACGTCACTCAAGCAAGACACTGTGACCCACATCTTCGATAACATCCATGAATGGAGGTGTTAGTATCGCCTGATCAAGTTTGAAATTGTTGATCAGTTATTGACTGAGTGGTTCACCAAATCCTTTGTCAGCAAAATTGTTGAGGACATTTCTATGGGTGGATGTGTCACTGAAGAAAAAGCCATCGCGAGTGCCTAGTATCTAGACCTCGTCTATTCACAATCTTGTATTTTATATGATATGTTACTCGATGTGCCCAGACCATCATCTAATCTGACAACATCGAAGTCTCCCGCTAAACCTCCTATTTATGGAGTAATTGGTTTAGTGTCCCAGACCCCCACAAAATCTTCTTCTAGGCAGAAGTCGGTATCCAACACTGATTCCAATGATTCCTCTCAAAATCCACCTGGTCCTGGTAAAACCGCAGAGCCCTCCTAAGTCATCCAATGACAATGCTTCTCAATACAAACCCAAGTATCCGTGCCTCATCTGTGAGGAGGATCACTATACTAAAGATTGTTCCCGAGGATCTGAGGTTAGTCATTTTCTCAAATGGACCCCAGCTGTCCTAAAAGAGCCCTTTCCATCCTAGCAGACCCAAATGGTAGACCACCCCCAGTCATCTGCTTCCTCAGGTTCCCACGTGTTCATGATGAGTACGCCTATCAATGTGGCCACCATGTCAAATAATTATCAAACACCTACCCTGACAGTAGTGAAAGAGAAAGAAAGTACCCCTTCCTCCTCTATCCCATCAAATTCTGATCCTCTCCATATAGAGCGACCCTTGAATCTTGATTCTGCCATTCGACCACCTTCTCAAGGCGTGCTGCGAAAGTCCTCGTACAATCCAAACACTTTAGCCACTTAGAATTATAACATTGTTGAAGATTTGGCTCAAGCACCATCAGCTATGTCTACCCTTGAGGTCCTTCAAAGTTGTCCTTCTCAGCGGAAATCATTGCTGTCAGCTATTGGATGTATTGATCCAACTGATTCTAATCTTAATTGTTTTGATCTGGAAAGCCGCGTTCCACGCTTACCTCATCAGATTTCCTTTCTTATTCAGGTGATCATCAATGAGAAAACCATTCATTGGATGGTCATTGATGAAGGTGCTTATACCTGCATCATGTCTATCACTTGTTGGAAGGAAATTGGTTCTCCTATCATCAACCAATCCCCTAACACTTTGGAAGCTTTTGATGGATGTGATTCTCGGCTATTCGGTGTCCTTCCGAACCTTGCCATCACTTTAGAGGGTAAGATAGTGCACATCGAAGTAGAAATTGTTGACATTAATATGAACTATAATCTTCTACTCGGACGGAGTTGGACCCATGCCATGCATGTTTTAGCCTCCTCTGTCTTCCACATTATTCATTTTCCCCATCAAGGGAATATTGTCACAGTCGGCAAACTATCCTTCTTTGCCTCTTCCTCTTGGGATGGCAATGTTGCTTATGTAAAGCACACCGGTGCTCCTTCTGAAAGTGTGGGGCCAGGACTTTTTAAAGATCCCACCTTGATGTGCATTTTTCTGCTCCCACCTATGAATGTTGCCTCCATCAAAATGATCTTGTTCAAGACTAATCCTTGGGCCATTCCCTCGCCAGATCTTGTTGATACATGGGGCAATGTTATGTCGTTAAGCCCTGTTCAAATTAATTATGTGGAGATTGTTTCAGCCTCTACTTCAATATCCTCCTATCATCCTGTTTTTGAGTACATATATCGACGTGTATTCTCAATCCTCATGGCTTGGTCCTAGACCAACGGTCATGCCTATTTGTCTTGAGAAGTTCTCTTCTTTGCTTCCTATTGACATGTCAATTTATCCTAATATTGTCAAGATCTTTCAACTAGAGGCCCCTTTACCTCCTCATAGGTTCAGCTTTCTTCTCCCTCCCTAAGTTTTTACCGATTGCCCATTATTGCAATGGGGTTGTCATCTTATGACTGGTAACGCTCCCTCACCCAAGGGGCATGGGGGCACAACCTTATATGAGTTCTAGTCTATTATTTGGCCAAGTCGGTGCTTACTTGTCATGTCAACAGTAAAAATCTGGTTTTCCTCTTCGTTGATTGATTACTCGAGTTCGAGCATGAACTCTCTCAAAAAGTACTATGCCTGAGTCATCTCGCATGACTACTTTTGTACAATAGTGTGTTATTCATTTATGTGCAGTGTGGTTTGGTGTGTTCTTTTCAAGCAGTTTTCCTGCTTACTATGTCTTCACCTGCTTTGCAGATGTCTGTGAATCGTCACATCGGTTTCACTAATGGTGCTTGTCATAGTACTCGGAATCTATCCTCCATGGCATGGGCCATTTATGACCCCCATGGTGATTTGATCGATCTTTAAGGTATTTGTTTAGGTAGAACAACTAATAACATTGCTGAGTATAGCGAAGTTATCAAACTATTGTTAGAAGTCATTGCTCTTGACATTCAAGAGTTGGTTGTTAACCTTGATTCACAACTTGTTGTTCTTCGACTCAATAGGCAATATTCCATTATAAACCTTCAGATATTGAAAATGTATTTGCGTATTCGTCTCTTCGGAAGAAATTTTGATTACATCACATATCATCATATTCCTAGACATATGAATACATTAACAAATGTGTTAGCTAATTATTGGATAGACATTTGCACAATATGTGGAAAGAAAAAACATTTGCATCGTAGCAAGAAAGAAAATATAGAATATATATATATATGTCAATAATGTTTGAGTGTCATACATCAAAACCCCAAAAAAATAATATATGTGTTCCAAGTACATCCGTGGCTCACAGGCTTCAAAACTGTAAAATGCTAAACCTATGGACTACTCAGCATGGTGCTCATGATAGCACATCACTACTCATACTACACGAGTCAATAGTCGACGGATCCAGTATGATACCCCCACTGTGTGCTGCTAATACTAGTGTGGGATGTCACCCACCCAAGCATACTTTCGGATACCTATGGTCAATCCCTCAATGTTCTCTGTGAGCTCCTCCTCATTATGGACTCCTTCCTGATAAGGAGTGATATCAAATTGTCGAACAATGTGCCTGGCAATCAGCGATGTCCTAGTTGGTCGCTCTAGTCCCATGTCTGCATTTACAAAATTGAAATGTCACGAATGCATGTATTTCAAAAACAATAAAAAATTAAAAAATTAAAATTGTTTTTCTTACCTCCATCATCATAATCTTCTCCCTATGGGACCGGCATATCAGGATCACTGCGGAAGTCGGTACTGCTATAGGGCCAATCCTTTACCACGATCAACTAATGCCTCCGCCATGAAAAAAAGGTGGGCTTGTATGACATATGCTGTCCCCAGGTGATTCTAGGCATCAGTTCACTCCAACAGACCATCTGTGGATCTCGTGGCAATGTGGGGTTCACCTCTCCAAAATGATCATGAAATAGTGGGATCCACTCCAAAAAGAAGGTCACTATCACAGAACCATATCCGAACTACCTCAAGTTTCTTGTCCTCGCTTTGGATAACTGGAGCTTCATGTTTACCTTCATGGATTCCACCTAGTTGAGGATAGTCGGTGCCATAGAATATATGGCATATTGGAATTTGAACTTGTTGGACTCATGCAATTCCTGAGCCCCAACCACTCTGTTTATGGTCAAGAGTAGCACTTTCAGCACATGGTCATTGACAGTGATGATGTCAACCTTGCAACTCTTTGATTTCAGCACTTCCGGGTAGTGTTCTGCAAGCAACATATCATACTTGCCCCAATAGGCCTAGCCCCATACAGATTGATTGGTTCCTCTCTTCGGGATAGCCCGGTGATGAAATAGATGTTTGAAGTTTCTAATTCCAGTTCTTGGTCACGGATTATGAAAACTTCCCGATTAATGTCCCAAAGGCTGATCAAATATTGCAGTAGCTCAGGTTGAGCCCAAAGGCCTAGTGTGAGGAAGAATTTGAGGAGCCCAAAGTTCCTCAGGGAATTTAAACAGTTTGGGTCTGCCAATGCCTATGAATCGATTGCCTCATGCTCACGTTATTTCCAATCAACTATTTTTCATTGTATTTTGCCTGCAAAAACCATGGAATCAAGTCAACATTCATCCTTAACTAAGGAAATTTGGATTCAAAGCAACAAAATTGGGAAAAAAACTGAATTTTTCTATTCTCACCGTTGACGCGACTGTTTTAAAAACAGTAGCACCGACCACACACTTGATCGTGTTAATGACCCTCGATCAATGTGATCCCGAGCCTGGATCTCGAATCAACTGAGGGCGAATTTTTTTTGCTAAGATCTCCTCCAGAAATCCAAAAAACAGTTAAAAATAGGAAAAACAAGCATGAAAATGAAGCTAAGGGTCTCAGCTCCTACCTGTAACTGAAAGATTGTTGATCGGCCTCCTGGATCTACCACAATCTGCTCCTGAAAATGTAGGGCACAAATGGGTAAAAATTTCTCCACACAAGGTAAAAAGGTAAAATGGTAAAATTATTTACTTTTCCCCTTTTTATTAATTTTTAATGATATTTTAGGGTTTTAAAATCATTTTTCCTCTATTTTTACATTAGAAATTGGATAATACATTTCCCTCTTGTGCAACAACAGGTGACATATTGCTGATGATGGTATTAGAGTCATCTTTAAGCTCTTTTGTCACCTTGTAAAAACTCAAATGAAAATATCACCGAGTATTTTTCCCTTTTTGACTTGTCAAAGAGAATAAAAATGGGGGGTCCACTTTTAGCTCTTTTCCAACTCTTTAAACACGAAAATACTGGTGAGCTCTTGTCATTTTGAACTCATTAAAGGCTGCAAATCGTCGTTTACCCACTACACATTTACCCCTTTTTCGAGCTGGGATAAACTATTGACGAAAAAGGTACTCCTTGACTAAAATGGTCAAGCGATTCTCTCAAGTATTTTTTTCCACCTTTTCGGGCTTGAGAGACACAAATGTATGAAAAGGGACCTTGTGGAGTTTTCTTTTCCGTGTCTTTTTCAAACTCTCTAAACATGAAAAAGATACTGATTTACACCTTTGTTGGACTCGTTAAAACATTAAACGACATTCGATTTGTCACCATCACGGACATGAGCTTCTCCTTCCTAGGGTTCATTAATCTTACTAGGTCGGATTCAACCGAAGGATGGACTTACAGTGCAAGCACATGCTATCCCCTTCAAGCTTGCAATTAAAAAATAATTGGGGTACCTTCCAGAAATGGTGGGGGAAAATGGGAAATTCTATTAGTTGTGTCGGCAGCTCACTCTTGAACATGACACTTTCTGCTTCGTGTCGGTTTAGGATATCCTCACTTCATCTTTGACTTTCCTGGGTTGGGCCGTTAATTTTTTCCTTCCATTTGATCTCTACCACCTCATCGTGACCTCCGATTCTATGGATCCAAAAACTGCCAAACTCCAAACATGTGTTGCTGATATGTTCAAGAGTTATCCTTCTGTAGTTACACTATTTTTGATTCTCTATATCATATGTAATCATTGCATCCCTTTGTCTCATGTCGATGATGTGTGATACATCATTGCCCTCCTTCGATGCGGTCACTTCCTGTTGACTTCAGCTCATTATCTGGGAAGTTGGCCGAGAGATTCCCTTCCAGTACCTTAGAGCTTGCATGAACTAATGGAAAATTCTTCGCACTTGATGACAAGTTCACATGATTGGCTTTCGATTGGGTGATTTCACGGGTGTTTGAATTCAGTTCCTTTATTCACATTCTGTGGATTGTGTTTATGGTTCCTTGAGAGCCATTGTCATTATTGGTGGTTTCTCTCGCGCTTGTTAACGGTTCACATCATTGACCGGTAATCAAGCGACTTTCTAGCATGTTCGACTTCAATGTATTTATTCACATGTAAGAATTTGTACTTTTATCGGGTCGTATTGGAGCGCAAGACCCTGGGCGTAGATTACTAAAGTCCAGGTTGCAAGGCAATGTGACATGATCATACTCAATACATGTCTCTCTTAGATGGATGGTTGCAACCATACCATGAGTTGATATATGTGATCCTTGTCATTATTGGATGGCTACAACCATACCTTGGTTTCAATATGATCATTCTCTGGATGGTTGTGTCCATACCATGATTCATGTATCGTTTATCAGATATTACAGTGATGTATATGTATCCATGCTTTCTTGCAGGTTCTCCGATGATGGTCTCCGCTTCTCCGCATCTACTTGTAATGCATTTCAACTCTACAGTGAACCCTACATGCTTTCCCATCATGAAGAGATTGGCCTTATGTCCCTCTTCATGAGCAGAACATTTCCCTTTTGCATCATTTCCCAAGAATCTTCCTTTTACCCTAGTTTACAAGATCGATGCTAGTTCCCAATTCCCTCCTTGCACTGATTTGCAAAGCTTGAAACCAGGCCTAGCGCCATACAGCACAAATGAGTCCTTCATCACTCGTGCTGATCCTCTTTTGGTGAGTTTTTTAAATACGGAGTCGAAGCTTCTAGGTCTAGAAGCTTCATAACAGAAGTTTGGTAAATGGTTGGGCTAGACAAAGTCGAGAAATTCAGTTTGGATTCCTTTCCCCTATTAAGATGGAACAAACCCAAGAGATAAGGCCTCTCCCATAATAAGAGGAACCATCTCCCCTCCATCAAAGCTATATAAACTCCCCCTTTTTCAAGTTGAAGTAGTATTTTTTGGAGCTTGAATAACCAACAAGATATCTATAGCTTGTAGCCTCCTAGTTTATGTTTGTGAAGGGAGAATAATGTGTTTGGTTTGGTCTGGAACTAAAGAGAAGGAGCCTTAAACTTCCATTGTTGAGGCTATCCATGAAATGCTAGCAGAGGTGTGAGAACCTAAATACGTTGGAGGAAACCTGCAATGTCAAGGCTTTGGTTGTATCTCGTTCTGAAGTTATATCGATACAATTAATGATTTATTTCCTACATTGACTATGATGTTACATTTAATGGCATAACACTCCTTGAATTTTTAAGTAGACTGAATGTGATTGTATGCTATTATGTTTGTTGTTGTCTCTTGTGTATTTGTTTCAGGTATCTAAAGGAGAAGCGAAAGGAAGCTGGAGCAAGGAAGTGGGATCATCATCAAGTGGATTATCTTTCTAAGAGGTAGGCTCTCTTATTCGATTCTAGTCTAAGGATGTTTACATTAGAACTTCCTCGAAGTACCTATCATGAATTTAACACTCTCGCTATGGCCTTTCTCATACATTTCCAGCTGCTGGATCGCTATGAAATTGGCGCCCATCTGCTAACGTCACTCAAGCAAGACACTGTGACCCACATCTCCGATCACATCCATGAATGGAGGTGTCGGCATCGCCTAATCAAGTTTGAAATTGCTGATCTGTTGTTGACCAAGTGTTTCACCAAATCCTTCGTCAACAAAATTGTTGAGGACATTATTATGGGTGGATGTGTCACTGTAGAACAAGCCATAGCGTGTGCCCAGTATTTATACCTCATCTGTTCACAATTTGGCACACTATATGATATGTTACCCGATACGCCCAGACCACCATATGATATGACAACATCGAAGTCTCCAGCTACAACTCCTATTGATGGAGTAATTGTTTTAGTGTCCCAGCCCGCCGCAAAATCTTCTTCCAAGCAGAAGTCGGTCTCCAACACTACTTTCAATGATTCCTTTCGAAATCCACCTGGTCCTGGTAAAACCTAAGAGGTTCACGCTACCCAATCTACCACAAGGGACAAATCCTCTAAATGTAAAAAGAAGGAAAAAGGCAAGGGTAATGACGATGCCCTGAAATAGGGCCCTCCTAAGTCATCTGGTCGCGATGGTTCGCAACGAAAACCCAAGTATTCGTGCCTAATCTATGAGGAGGATCACTATACTAAAGATTGTCGTCGACGATCTAAAGTTAGTTATTTCCTCAAAGGGACCCTAGCTATCCTAAAAAAACCATTTCCGTCCTAGCAGACCCAAATGGTAGACTAGCCTTAGTCATCCACTTACTTAGGTTCCCAAGTGTTCCTGATGAGTACGCCTATCAATGTGGCCACCAGGTCAAAATATTATCAAACACCTACCGCGACAACAGGGAAATAGAAAGAAAGTACCCCTTCCTCCTCTATCCCGTCAAGTTCCAGTCCTCTCCATATAGAGCGACCTAATCCTGATTCCGCCATTTCACCACCTTCTCGAGGTGTGCTGTGAAATTCCTTGTACAATCCAAATGCTTGAGCCTCTCAACATTATAACATTGTTGAAGATTTGGCTCAAGCACCATCAGCTATGTTTGCTCTCAAGGTCCTTCAAAGATGTCTTTCTCAACGAAAATCATTGTTATCATCTATTGGAGGTATTGATCCAATTGATTCTAATCCCATTTGTTTTGATCTGGAAAATCACCTTCCACGCTTACCTCATCAGATTTCCTTTCTCATTCAGGTGATCATATATGACAAAACCATTCATACGACGGTCACCAATGAAGGTGCTTCTACTTGCATCATTTCTATCGCTTGTTGGAAGGAAATTGGTTCTCCCACCCTGAACCAATGCCATAACACTTTGGAAGATTTTGATGGACACGATTGTCAGCCATTCGGTGTCCTTCTGAACCTTGCCATCAATTTGGAGGGTAAGACAGTGCACGTTGAAGTAGAGATTGTTGACACTAATCTAAACTATAATATTCTACTCGAACGGAGTTGGACGCATGTCATGCATGTTGTAGCATCCTCTCTCTTCTGCATGATTCATTTTTGCCATCAAGGGAAGATTGTCACAGTTGACCAACTGTCCTTCTTTGCGTCTTCCACCTCGGATGGCAATGTTCCTTATGTAAAGCACACGGTGCTCCTTATGAGAGTATGGGGGCAGGACTTTTTAAAGATCCCGTCTTGATGGGTATTTTTCTGCTCCCACCTCCGCATGTTGCCTCCGTCAACATGATCTCGGTCAAGTCTGATCCTTGGGTCATTCCCTCGGCGGATCTTGTTGATACATGGGGTGATGTTATGTTGTTAAGCCTTGCCAACATTAATTATGTGGAGATTGTTTCAACCTCGACTTCGGTATCCTCTGATCATCATATTTAAATTACGTCTCTCGATGCGTATTCTCAATCCTTGTGGCTTGGTCTTGGCCTAGGGGTCATGTCTATTTGTCTTTAGAAGTTCTCTTCTCCGCTACTTATTGACATGTCAGCTTATCCTGATATTGTTAAGATCTTTCAACTGGAGGCCCCTTTACCTCCTCATAGGTTCAGGTTTTTTCACCCTCCTCGAGTTTTTACCGATTTCCCATTATCACAATGGGGTTGTCATCTTATGACTCGTAACCCTCCCCCTCCCAAGGGGCATGGGGGCACAACCTTATATGAGTTCTAATCTATTATTTGGCCAAGTCGATGCTTACTCGTCATGTCAATGGTAAAACTCCAGTTTTCCTCTTTGTTGATTGATTACCCAAGTCTGAGCATGGACTCTCTCAAAAAGTACTATGCCTGAGTCATCTCACATGGCTACTTTTGTACAAAAAATTGTTATTCATTTTTGTGCAGTGTGGTTTGGTGTGTTTTTCTCAAGCAACTCTCCTGCTTACTATGTCTTCACCTGCTTTGCAGATATCTGTGAATCCTCACATTGGTTTCGTTAATGGTGCTTGCAATAGTACCCGGAATCTATCCTCCATGGCATGGGCCATTTATGACCCCCATGGTGAGTTGATCAATCTTCAATGTATTTGTTTGGGTTGAACAACTAATAACATTGCTGAGTATAGCATAGTTACCGAACTATTGTCAGAAGCCATTGCTCTTGACATTTGGGAATTGGTTGTTAACCTTGATTCACAACTTGTTGTTCTTCAATTCAACGGGAAATATTCTGTCAGAAACCCTAAGACATTGAGAATGCATTTTTGTATTCGTCTCTTGGAAAGAAATTTTTATTACATCACCTATCATCATATTCCTAGACATATGAATACATTAATAGATGCATTAGCTATGTTGGGTGTGGAGCCTGATTATCTTCTATATTCAAAGGTTTCAGCCAGATGTATACCCCAGGAAAACTGTACACCCCTCCACGTAGTGGGGGGGGGGGGTGGTGGTGCGGGGGGGACTTGTTTTGTAAAAGTCTAGTAATTTCTAGTCAATCTGGGCCATTCATTAGGCGGATGATCTGACGGTAGAAGTTGTGTTTAATTTAGGGTTTTTTGCCCTAGAAGGCAACCCCTCACTATATATGAGGGAATTATATTGCATCTATATATATCTGTATTCTGAGTGAGGAAGAGAGAGGAGATTGAGAGTGAAGAGGGTGTTACAGTGGATCTGCTGTAGGTTGTATCTCTTCAGTTTGCTGGATAATATAAAAGGAAGGACTAGTTGTTTCTCCATGGACGTAGCCCAAACTGGGTGAACCACATATATCTGTGTCTCTCTTTTTTTATGCGTTTTCTGTGTTTATATTTCTGCAATATTTTATGTGTTCCATTGCTCCGTAATATATAATTTTCTAACAAGCTAATTATGTGTTGGACAAACATTTGTGCAATATGTGAAAAGACAAAACATTTGTATCATAGTAAGCAAGAAAATATAACATATATATATATATATATATATATATATATATATATATATATATATATATATATATATATATATATATATATATATATATATATATATGTCAATAATGTTTGAGTTTCATACATGAAAACCCCAAAAAAATAATATATATATTCCAAGTACATTCGTGACTCGCAGGCCTCAAAACTGTAAAATGCTAAACCTATGGACTACTTGCATGGTGCTCATGATAGCATGTCACTTCTCGTACTACACGAGTTAGTAGTCGGCGAAGCCGGTCTGATACCCCCACTGTCTATGAATGATATTGGTGTGGGATGCTACCCACTCAGGCATACTCTGGGATACCTCTAGTAAATCCCTCAAGGTTCTGCACGAACTCCTCCTCTTTATCGACTCCTTCCTGATAAGAAGCGATATCAAACTGTCGAGCAACACGCTTGGCAATCGAGGACATCCCAGCTGCTCGCTCTAGTCCCACGTCTACATTTACAAAATCAAAATGTCACGAATGCATATATTCAAAAACAATAAAAAATCAAAAAATTAAAATTGTTTTGCTTACCTCCATCATCATAATCTTCTCCTTTTGGGAGCACATATCAGAATCGTCGCGGAAGTTGGTTCCACTATAAGGCTAATCCTCTACCATGATCAGCTAACGCCTCAGCCACGAAAACAAGGTTGGCTTATATGACATATGCTAGCCCCCGATGATTATGGGCATCAGTTCACTCCAACGAAACATTCGTGGATCTTGTGGCAATGGGGGTTTCACCTATGCAAGTTGATAGTGAAATAGTGGGATCCACTCCAAAAAGAGGGTCGCTAGCATCGAACCATATCCGAACTGCCTCAAGTTTCCTACCCTAGCTTTGCATAACTGGCGCTTCATGTTTACCTTCATGGCTTCCACCTAGTTGAAGAAATTCACTGCCATATAATCTATGGCATACTGGAATTTGGACTTGTTGGACTCATGCAATGCCTCAGCCCTAGCCACTCTATTTATGGTCAAGAGAAACACTTTCAGCAGAAGGTCATTGACAGTCATGATGTCAACCTTGCCACTTTTTGATTTTAATGCTTCTGGGCAGTGTTCTACAAGCAACATGTTCACACTTTCCCCAATAAGATTGGCCCCATACAGATTCACTGGTTCCCCTCTTCAGGACAGTCCAGTGATGAAATAGATGTCTAAATTTTCTAATTCCAATTCTTGGTCCTGGATCACAAAAACTTCCAGATTAATGTCCGAAAGACTGATCAAATATTGTAGCAGCTCAGGTTGAGCCCGAAGGCTCAGTGTTAGGAAGAATTTGAGGAGCCCATAGTTCCTTGGGGAATTTAAACAGTTTGGGTCTACCAACGCTTGTGAATCGATTGCCTCCTACTCACGTTCTTTCCAATCGACTATTTTTCGTTCTATTCTGCCTGCGAATGGAATCAAGTCAACATTCATCCTTGACTGAGGATATTTGGATTCAAAGCAGGGAAATTGGGAAAAAAATTGAATTTATTCTCGGTGCTTGCACGACTATTTTAAAAATAGTAGTGCCAACGACGCACTTGATCATGTTAATGACCCTCGATCAACGCAATCCCGAGCCTAGATCTCGTGCCAACTGAGGGCGAATTGTTTTTGCTAAGATCTCCTCCAGAAATACAAAAAAGGTTAAAACAGGAAAAGCGAGCATGAAAATGAAGCTAAGGGTCTCAACTCCTACCGGTGACTAATGGTTTGTTGATCGGCGTCCTGGATCTGCTGCAATCTACTCCTAAAAATGTAGGGCACAAATGGGTAAACATTTCTCCACACAAGGTAAAAAGGTAAAATGGCAAAAAATTATTTACTTTTCCCCTTTTGATTAATTTTTCATGATATTTTAGGGCATTAAAAGCATTTTCCCTCTATTTTTACCTCTGAAATTGGATAATACGTTTGCCTCTTGTGCAGCGAAAGGTGACAAATTGTTGATGATGGTATTGGAGTCGACTTTAACCTCTTTTCTCGCCTTGTAAAAACTCAAATGAAAATAACGCCGAATATTTTTCCCTTTTTGACACGTTAAAGAGAATAAAAATGGCGGGTCTGCTTTCAGCCCTTTTTCGACTCTTTAAACACAAAAATATTGTCCAGCTCTTGTCATTTTGAACTCGTTAAAGGCTGCAAATAGTCGTTTACCCAGTATACATTTACCCCTTTTTTGGGCTGGGATAAACTATTGACAAAAAAGGTACTCCTTAACTGAAATGGTCAAGAGGTTCTCTCAAGTATCATTTTCTACCTTTTCGGGATCGAGAGACACAAATGTACGAAAAGGGACCTTGTGGAGTTTTCTTTTCCGTGTCTTTTTCAAACTCTCTAAACATGAAGATACCGAGTTATACCTTTGTTGGACTTGTTAAAACATTAAATGACATTGTATTCGTCACCATGACGGACATGACATTCTCCTCCCTAGGGCTCATTAATCTTACTAGGTCAGATTCATCCGAAGGATGGACTTATATTGCAAGCACATGCTACCCCCTTCAAGCTTGTGATTAAAAAATAATTGGGGTACCTACTAGAAATGGTGGGGGAAAATGGGAAATTCTATCAGTTGTGTCGGTAGCTCACTCTTGAACATGACACTTTCTGCTTCGTGTCAGGTTGGGATATCCTCACTTCATCGTTGACTTTCCTGGGTTGGGCCACTCATTTTTGCCTTCCATTTGATCTCTGCCACATCATCATGACCTCTGATCCTATGGATCCAAAAGCTGCCAAACTCCGGAGTCGTGTCGCCGATATGTTCAAGAGTTATCCTTCTGTAGTTACACTCATTCCTGATTCTCTATATCATTCGTAATCATTGCATCCCTTTGTCTCGTGTCAATGATGTGGGATACATCATGGCCCTCCTTCAATGCGGTCACTTCCTATCAACTTCAGCTCATTATCGAGAAGCTGGCTGAGAGACTCCCTTCCAATACCTTAGAGCTTGAATGCCCTAATGGCAAGTTCTTTGCACTCGATGACAAGTTCACATCATTGGCTTTCGATCAGGTGATTTCACGCATGTTCGACTTCAGTTCCTTGATTCACATTCCGTGGATTGTGTTGTTAGTACCTTGAGAGCCATTGTCATTATTGGTGGTTTCTCTCGCACTTGTTAATGGTTCACATCATTGACCGGTAATCAACCGACTTTCTGGCATGTTCGACTTCAATGCATTTATTCACGTGTTAGAATTTGTACTTTTATCGGATCGTATTGGAGCACACAACTTTGGGCTCAGATTACTAAAGTCCATGTTGCAAGGCGACATGACATGATCATACTGATATACATGTCTCTCTCAGATGGATGGATGTGACCATACCATGAGTTGTTATATGTGATCCTTCTCATCATTGGATGGCTACGAGCATAACTTGGTTTCGATATGATCATTCTCGAGATGGCTACATCCATACCATGATTCATGTATCATTTATCAGATATTTTAGTGATGTATATGTATCTATGCTTGCTTGCATGTTCTTTGATGACGGTCTCTAGTTCTCTGTATCTACTCGTAAAGAATTTCACTCCTCACTCTAGTTCAGCCTTCATGCTTTAGGGGGCAACTGTTACACAACATTTTGTCACTATCCCTGTACTCCCCATTCCTCGATCCTGGAGGACCTCTACAGTGAACCCTACATGCTTTCCCATCATGAAGAGACTACCCTTATGCCTCTCTTCATGAGCAGAACATGTCCCTTTTGCATCATTTCCCAAGAATCTTCCTTTTGTCCTAGTTTACAAGACCGATGCTAGTGCCCAATTCCCTCCTCACGCCGATTTGCAGAGCTTGAAAACAGGCCTAGCGTCATAAGGTACAAATGAGTCCTTCATCACTTGCGTCAATCTTCTTTTGGAAATTTTTTTAAATATGGAGTTTAAGCTTCCAAGTCTAGAAGCTTCGTAATGGAAGTCTGCTAAACGGTTGGGTTGGATAGAGCTGAGGAATTCATTATGGGATCCTTTCACCTATTAATATGGAACAAACCCAAGAGATAAGACCTCTCCCATAATAAGAAGAACCATATCCCCTCCATACAAGCAATATAAACTCCTCCTTTTTCAAGTTGAACTAGTCTTTTTGGATCTTGAATAAGCAACAAGATATCTATAGATTGTATCCTTCTAGTTTATGCTTGTGAAGGGAGAATAGTGTCTTTGGTTTGGTTTGGAACTAAAGAGAACAAGCCTTAAACTTCCGTTGTTGAGGCTATCCATGAAATGCTAGCAGAGGTGTGGGCACCCGAATACGTCGGATGAGACCTACAACATTAAGGCTTTGGTTGTATCTCTTTCTGAGGTTATATCAATACAACTAATGGTTTATTTCCTACATTGAGTGTTATGTTACATTTAATGGCTTAAGACTCCTTGACCTTTTAAGTAGATTGAATGTGATTGTATTCAATTACGTTTGTTGTTGTCTCTTGTGTATTTGTTTCAGGTATCTAAAGGAAGAAGCAAAAGGAAGCTGGAGCAAGGAAGTGGGATCATCATCAAGTGGATTAGATTTCTAAGAGGTAGGCCCTCTTATTTGATTCTAGTCTAAGGAAGCTTACATTAGATTGTTTTTTTGTGGCTAGCCCCACTCTCTTGGGCTAGAGGAATTGTCTTTGTCTGCATCGATAATTTACCTGCACCATAAGGAGGGTGAGGTGAGTACGCCCCTTGGAAACCTGTGAAAGCATGGATTTAAGAAGGGAACATAGAAGAAAATATGCATCACAACATGGAAGGCAAGTAAGCTAGAAATCCAAAGTGATGGTTAAACCAACAACACATTTAAGTAAGATTCATTCATACATACATAGGAAAGCCATACATGAATGCGTAAGCAAACATATACATATATCATCTAGAGTAAACGAGATAGTTGAAATACAATATGACATATGCATGAAATGTGCTGGATCTTTTATATTAAGGAGTGAAAGTTCCAGTCATATAATACAACCATGACCAACCACTAGTTTCGACAGTGAACATTACAGTCACTGCCGCCTACTCCTCTAGAGAGATGTACTAGCTCTACATAGTGGAGATGTGCTAGATGTACTAGTTGCCCAAAATCCCTTACAATGAGTTATGAGGTTCTATAAATAGAAAAGGGTGGGGTGACCCTTGACATTCCCCTTTGTGACCATTCATCTATCCTTATGACTCTTCAACTACTATATGATTGTTACATTCAACTATCGACACTTGAACTTCCACTTGACAAAACATTACATACAATCTACACATGTACCCAAGTGAGAAAAAATGGCTTGAGCAAGCCATGCAATACCTCATTAACACTCGGACAGTTGTGGTAAGACCAAATCTTTGACATCATTGTGATGGTCGATGGTGGCGAACTGATGCCAAGATTGGTCATCTATGATGGTGTCCGTGCGATAAATGGTGACATCGTAGTGAAAGAGAACTCTTGCCTCTATTTCATTCGGGCACACTGATATGGCTCCTTCATCCAATTCATCTGATAGCATGTGCATGTTCATCCTGGGTGTGACCAAACCGGCAGCATGCTGTTGCATAGTGTCTGCACTAATCTCCAAGCATGTGTTAATGGTTGTGCACATCAACTTGTCAGAATACATATTCGGCTCCAATCAGAATTGCTTCTTGTCTTCACCTCGACAAGTGTGGAAAATGGGTGGGTTCACATGTGTGCGCACAATGACATGCATGCTCCTGAACTCCCTTGCATGTGATCAACAACACTGCTCACCTTGTTTGCTCCGTGCCAGCTACTAGGATGGATCTATAACTTGTAAGGGCACATTTTCATCCATATGTGCATGTTGCGCCCCCTGCTGTACCTGTTCCTGCTATAACTCATTCTCTCATCTGTGTAGCTCCTGTTATTCCTTGAGTTGTAACTCCTTCTCTATTTCTCTATCTACCTTCGTGCGATCTATTTGTCACGTCGTCACCTCACAGCTGTAGAGTTATAAAAAGGGTCTCTTTCACCTCTAATTACCTCACATTAATATGTCAATCCAGGAGCGTTTTGTTATTTCAAAGAGTGTCTCAGTCTGAGGCTATCATTTGCCAGAGTAATGCTAGTAGTACAGTGTTCAGAAATACAAGAGTAAACGGATGCTTGTCTACAACTTAACTACTTCAAAAGAGTAAATCACACATTCAAAAGACTAAGTAGCTTATCAGTCAAGGGTTCGGTAATGATAACCCATCCCTTTGGAAACTGATGGAAAAGGAAATCAGAGAACAGATCGTGGATCTGGGAGCCAGACAGTAAATGCCAAGGCTCACTACAGCCTTAGATCGTCTCCCACACCAAAATAACAAATGCCAGCAAATGGAATGACAGATAAGAAAATGGAACAACAAATAAGAAATTGAACAGCAAGTCTGTAATGGAACAGTACACACCAATGGAACAACACCGATTACTAATAAACTATGGAACAATGCTTGAAAACCATATACGCACACAACACGCTTAAAGAGTAATCTAATCCAAATATCAATCTCAGTTAGAAGGAATACGACTGTGTTTCAAAATAGAACAGCATCGTTCATCAATTCAACAATCGTAAAGAACATAACTCCCAAGATAAATTATGTAACGTGAATGAACAGGTGCACAACACAAAAGCTCTGTAATGGAATAGTAACAGTATTCTGTTAAGACTAGTAATATTCGATCAACTCTGAAAGGAACAGTAATATGATGCAGAGTCAATGCAATAGTTCTGTCTGTGGAAACCTTAATGAATTAAACATAACAGAGCATGTGATGTAAACTTATAAAGCATATCATATTACCAAATAAGGACGATAAGCAAACCACGTAGAAGCCAAATCGTAATAATACAGGAGCAAGTGTCCTCCAGGGCTGGGCCCTTAGCCTCCAGGGGTACACTGCTTTAGGTTAATCCAGACTCAGAGATGAAGTAATCACCAAGTTTGTATTAATGCATGAAGCAAAATTACAGTAAACCAGTTCTTATCGAGACTCGATGATCAAAGTTTTGATCTTAACAGAAATTACATAAAAGCGTAATCATGTCTAACTCTCCCTCAAGCTAACAATGCTGTCCCTTTTTATAAGGGTGACGACGGAGATGTCTAAGTACAAAAATAGATAAAACAATGATCCCTCAGGATCAAGGATCCTGAGGGATTCGCCGAACCCTTAATCCTTAATCATTTCTTTACTCTCCTGCGCCAAGCTGGTGTCTCCACCTCCTTTTGAGGGTCGATTCACTTTGATTTGCTTAGCCTTGTTTGCATTTGGTCTCCCGTCAAAGGGACAGCAGTTATCTTGTCCTCATCCTTTCCTTTGGAACAACAACTTCTTAGTTTCACTCCTCCTTGCATAAGGAAATGACAATTGTCAGCGTTTTAGTCTTGCATATTAAACTCACATGTTTTGTTATAATTCTTTATCGTTTTCCAAGTTCATGATGCAAAAAGGTTTGCAAGTTCTACTAAAAAGATACTAAAATGATCATCAAAAACATACCTTTTTAGTACTCCACACACCCCCCTGCTTACCCTGTTTCATGCCCTCATGAAAACGTTGTAGTTGACATGCAAGGCAGTGAGAGAATAGGCTGGAGATGGAATCTCATGCGGAGGCCTACAGCCATGATGAGTAACTAAGTAGTCAAAGAAATGGCCTGTCTGACCCTCGGGCATCTCATACAGGGCTTGGTATCCGGGTGCAGGGTGCCAAATAATTGGACTCCGGAACCTATATCGTAACCAGGATGGCCCTGCCCTCAAAATTATTTTGCCATAAAGGTGCAAACGGTTGGTAGCTAATTTAAAATTCTCATACTTAAACGGTTCCCTGAGCTGGATATTCGGATTAGAGATATGATATTGAAATTTAGCTACATCAATGGCAAGGTCTTTGATAGAAAGAAAGTATTCTAATCCCTATCGAATGAGTGCCTCATGCATGGGTCCTAATGTTTCAATTACACCCGGAGTCTTCATGAGGTTTCTATGTGCTTTCCACAACTGTACTGGGTTCCTAGGCTCAGCCCTTACCCATAAATCTAAGCTGTTTTCTTGCCCCTGGAAAGTATTATAGGCTTTAAGCCATTTAATCTGATTAACCCCAAATGAGATGAATGCCTGCAATTGGATGTCTCCCACAAAAGGGCCAGGGTTCAGCTTAGTCTCCTAGTCTAATACAAGGTTATGTAAATAGAACTCACACAGCAGTCTCTGGACTTTTACCCCATAGTGCTTACAGCAGTCTATAAAATCATTGACAGTGTTAATTTGTATGGGAGCACCTGCTTTAACAGCTTTTATTTTTAATTTCAAATACCGTTCCAGTAGAAACAGGGCATAATTTTTGGCAGGGGCCCTACATGCTAAGACGTCATTGTATAAAGAACACAAGGTATCCATCTGCTTGATAACAATATCTAGCCTACGAGTTACCTTTGAAACTTTCTCTTGTTCCTTCCGCCAACCTTCAAAAGCCTTGCTTTCGGATTGATTGACGTTCCTAAGCTACTGTTGTAGCTCCTCATACATTTCGCGAGGGACCATTTGCTCTCTAAGCTTTTCTGCTTCTTGCTGAGCTTGCTTCAACCCCTTGCGCAGGGTTACTGTTTTTGGATCTCTTCTCCATGCAGCAGTGGAGGCTGGGAGTTTTACCTAAACTTTCCTATTGCGTTGCTTTGAGTTCAGAACCATTATCACTCCTGAAAGTGGTGCCTCCGTCTAAATTTCCTTATCACAGGTCATCATATCATCCATTTCTATTTTAACGTGAATATCAGTCTGTTGCTGTTCCTTTTCAAATGGAACAACAGTCTGTTCCTCAGCATCATTTGGAACAACAGCTGGGTTTTCGACAAGGTTTTGAATAGCAGGACGAATTCTGATCCTCTGCCCCTTTGCCTTGCGGGGTTTTGCTAGAGTGGTCACCTTTTTCCTTCCTGAAGTCCTTTTTACCCTCTGCCTTTCTTTCAGGATCCTAATCTACTGGTGGAGCTGGACTATTATGTTCAATAATCTCTGTTCTTCCTTTCGCAGTTTTTTGATTTCCAAGATTTCCTTAGAAGGAACAGCAGGCTGTTCACTATGGCCTGGACTGTGACTAGTCCCCGGATTTTCCTTCTGAGGTGTTTCTTCATTGTTCTGCTCTGGCTATTGTGGGGCAGGAACCCTAACTGGTTCTATAATTTCTTGGGCAACTTCTCTTTCTGCCCCCGCTTCCTCCAGAATTTCTTCGGGTGTTTTCTGATTAGGAACGGATTGTTCATGTTCAGTGTCTTCTATCGTCTCTTTGTCATGAACAGGCAGATTCTCTTCTTCTGCCTCCTTTGCATATGGTTCTTCAGGTGTATTTTCATCCTGGGGTTTGTCATGGAGGTCTGATGGACTGGAAGGTTGGCCATATTCACCCATATTGGCCAAGACTTCGACCAATTCATCTTCTCCCACCGGGCCCTGCAATGGGCTACCTTCCTGCTGTTCCATTTCCTCCTCCTGCTCGGATTGCTCGGCTTCTATTTCAGAATGCTCGGCTCCTTCTTCATTTTCTTCTTCGGATTGCTCAGCCTCCTCTTCAGATTGCTCGGCCTCTTCTTTCTTTTCTCCTTCAGATTGCTCGACCTCTTCTTCTGGCCGTGAGGGTTGCTCATCTTCAATTTCTACTGGCCGGCTGGTGTTTCCCTGGAGCTTCTCCAGCCTCCCTCGTATTCGTGCTAACCGGACCGATTTCTTGCATTTTTCTAGCTATTCGGGTGTACCGGTGGCATGCTTCTGCTTTGCCAATTCGTTGCGTTTTTCTGGCTGTTCGGATGTACTAGTGGCATGTTTCTGTTTCGCTAATTCTCTGTGTTTCTCAGGATGCTCTGGTGTACTGGTGGCATGCTTACGTTTTGGGGATGGTGCTGTCAACCCCCCATCTATCATGGCAATTAGCTCTTCCCAGCTGCTCTTCTGCTGGGTGAGGCTATGACTGAAAATTAACCGAATCAACCCATGATGACTAACAACTGACTCTACATGCTGTGCCTTTTTTATACTCTGTGCAACGTCATGAAGTAACAAATTCAAAAGTGCAGGTATATTTACAGAGCATTTCTGCTTTAGAATAGCTAAGAGTTTAAGATGTCGTGGTCTTACCACGTCTTTTCTACCCTCGCAGGTGATGTAGCTTTGAACGGTCCTTGCCAATTCTACCCAAGGCTCTCCTAGCGTTGCTGGCAGAACTCCCTTTCCTTTGATTGCCAAGATCTGGCCCTCGTCCTGGAAGATTTATATAATCTTCTGCAATCTCTCCTTTTTTAACGTCCATACTAGTCCGGTGGCTGGTAGTCCCGAGACTTCTGCGATTATGTCATCGGTGACTGTTATATGTCTCCCCCTCACTGTGGAGTAATCCTCCTGCAAATTTTGCAGGAATTCAATTGTCACTGTCTCGTTAGACTCCTGCAAGCAGTTGAGATAAGTCAGCCACCCTGCTCTTGCCAGGATTTCACGGGGAGCAACGGAGACTGTCAACACCTGCGGTTCCCTCCGGATCGCTCTTCCTCCCATGGTTTCACTGTAAATTCTCAATGGAACAACAGCTGTTCGTATTGTTTGAAACAGAGAGAGGCTAATTGACGCAAGACTTGTTCAATAAACAGAGTATAGCATAAAAATAGCTTATGAACAGCAATTCGTGCAAAAATAAAAATAGCATGCCGTTGAGCCATGCCATACCCTAGTACACAACTTTCTCGAATAGTAAGCTGACACGTAATCCAGGGAATAATGAGGTTAACCTCCCCCGCGCAATGTGATAGGCTGTCCTAGCCATCAAATAAAGGAGCAGCACCCGCTCTGAAATAGAGTCATAAAGGAACAGCGTATAGAAATATGCCATGTTTACAAAAACATCGAATTATCGAAATCGAGGCGTAGAGTTGGATCGCTTATTACGTAAGAGGCTGCTGTGATATGATGCAAGGCTGGGAGGATAGGACATCTGTCATACTTTCGAAATCTCCTGTGGTCATTGTCAATTACTCTGCCATGATTGCTGATAATAGATTTACATGTGCTATATAATTCAGGAAATGATATATGATTAATTACTAAGGTGTAAGAAACAAAAGGGTGTTAATAACTCACCTATTGGTGTAAATAATGTGACTTCGATACCATTAACAGTGCTCTGCTGCCGACAGGTGTCCATAACCTTGGCAGAGTTGTTTATTTCACCCATGGAACCATGATCCTTTGTGTATACTTAGGGAATGTAATGTCAAAATGTAGGCCATTATGCTGGCTTGGTGACCAGTTAACCATAATGCCATTCACGAGGAAGGAGCGAAAAGTGGGCAGGCCGGCTCGTGATGAGACCTCCTGTTCCAAGGGTTGTTTATTTGATATACCTTTTGGACCATATCCCTGGTGTGGTGGCCATAGTGGGAATGCCACTTCGCTTTCGTCCTCATGATCATGGTAGGTTGGCTCTTGATGAGACCCCCTATCCTGCATTTGACAACTTATAACTCATGTTTACTTTTTTTCTTTCTTTTTTTTATAAAGTACTTTCCCTTATTTATACACAAGGTGTGGTTCAACACTCCTTAAGAGTAGGAATGGTGGAAGAAGTCTTTAACATCTCAATAGGAAGATATAAACCCTTTGCTCTTATTCCTAAATAATAATCAAAGAGGATGAAAAAGGGTCGTCATGATGAAGATGAACAATCACAACAGAAATAGTAGAACAATGACAGCAAAAGATGATAAATAAGTGTGTCCTTCCTTTTGTCCTCTTACCAATGCAGAGCCTTATAAAGATAGTGATTTATGATTAGCTGATTTCAGTATGTTGAGGTTTTGTATCCATTGCATCAGTGCATAGCTGTATTCTAAAAGACTTGAAAGAACAGGAGTAATAAGCATCTTTAATTTAGATCAGCAAAAGGGACAAGTTGTTTCATGAGGAGAGCAAAAGCATGCAAGTGGTGTTCTTTTTGGAAAAAGGGCCAACAAGAGACCTCAAATAGCAGAAAATGCAAATGCCGTTCCTTTGAAAAAGGAATAGCAGAACATTCCAATGTCGTTCCTTTGAGAAAGGAATAGCAAAATAAAAAATATGTTGTTCCTTTGGAAAAGGAATAGCAAACACACGGAAATGCCGTTCCTTTTGAAAAAGGAACAGCAGGAACCAAAAAATGTTGTTCCTTTGAAAAAGGAACAGCAAAAGACGTAAAAATGCCATTCTTTTGGAAAAAGAACAGCAGAAATAAAAAATGTTGTTCCTTTGGAAAAAGGAACAGCAAACATGCAAAGATGCAGTTCCTTTGGAAAAAAAACAGCGAAAATCGAACATGCTGTTCCTTTGGAAAAGGAACAGCAAAACACACAGATATGCCGTTCCTTTGAAAAAGGAACAGTAGAAATCGAAATGTTGTTCCTTTAGAAAAGGAACAGTAGAACAAGCAAATGTCGTTCATTTGGAAAAGGAACAGCAGAAACACACAAATGCCAGTCCTTTGGAAAAGGAACGACAAAAATCGAAAATGCTGTTCCTTTGGAAAAGGAACAGAAAAACACACAAAAATAAAGAAAAAGATCATAATTACAACGAGATGACGACTGATCCAACAGAGTTTGCTCTTTTTGAAAAAGGAACAGCCGGAAGAAAATGTTGTTCTTTTGAAAAAAAGGAACAACAAAACATTAATTCAAAAATATGTACAAAAAATGATTCAAAAGAAAAAAAGATCTTATGTACAAATTGTAAAAAGAAATGAATTCCTTAATGAATTACAGGTGAGGAAGACTTCTCTTCCTCCCCCAGAATCTCAATATCAGAGTCTCGGTGTAGCTGCTGGCAGAAGGACTCCCGAGTGAGTGGTTTGCGATAGAGGCGAACTTGGTGGCCATTTGCCTTGAAGGCATATCCAGAACCATAAATAGTGATTAGAGTAAGGGTCCCATTGTCATGTACCTTCTGGATTTTGTATGGTCCCAACCAACGAGTCTGGATTTTCCCAGGGAAGTCCTGAAACCTGGAGTCGTACAACAGAGCCCAGTCTCCCTCGTGGAAGACTTTGTTTTTAATGAGAGAATCATGCCATTTAGCTCGCTGCTGTTGGATCAGGGCAGTGTTTTGAAGTGCAGAGAGCCTAATTTCATCCAACTCATTGATTTGCTGTAATTGATTAATCTGTGCCTTGCTTAGATCTAAGCCAACTTCCTGTGCTATCCGTAATGTTTGGATTTCAAATTCTGTGGGGAAAATGGGTTGTTTTCCAAACACTAATTGATAAGGTGAGTAACCAGTGGTGCTTCACCATGTTGTTCTGTAAGCCCAGAGTGCTTCAGGTAGTCTGGCAACCCAATCATGTCTATGTGATGCAATGGTTTTCGTTAGAATTGATTCTATTATTTTATTGCTGCTTTCTACCTGTCCATTCGCCTGTGGGTGGTATGGAGTAGTGATTTTATGCTGGACATGATAGTTGTTGAGTGTTGCTGCTATTCTGTTCCCAGAAAACTGTGGTCCACCGTCTGTAATTATTTCTCTTGGAAGGCCATAACATACAAATAGATGGAACAGGAACTGTATGACAGAGTCCTCTGTAGCTCTAGGCAATGCTTCCGCTTCAACCCACTTGGTGACATATTCTGTTGCCACCAAAATATATGTTTTCTGATTTGATGATGGATTGATAGGTCCAACGAAATCGAGAGCCCATCGCTCGAATGGTTCAATGACTAACTGTGGTTTCAGAGGCATCTCATCAGACTGACCAGGGCGTTCTGCTCGCTGGCAGCTATCACAGGCTTGGACAAATTTCTTTGCATCTTTGAAAATCGTGGGCCAATAATACCCTGTCTGGAGCACTTTATGTCCAGTTCTGCACTCAGCGAAATGTCCACCACATGGTCCATCATGATAGGATTTTAAGATGTCAAAGATTTCATCTTCTCGAGCGCATCTCCTGATATGCATGTCTGCCCCCGTGTGAAACAAATAGCACCCAATCCACGAGAATCGAGCACTCTTCTGAACAATCTGCTTCTGCTCATTAGGGGTTAGATGTTTTGGTAGTTTACCTACTGCGAGGTAATTGGCAACATCAGCATACCAGGGTGTTTGAACAGCAACAACAAATAGATGTTCATCTAGAAATTGATCTTCAACTGCTGCTGCATTGATTGGCTTTGGCATTCTTGAGAGAAAATCGGCTACAGGGTTTTCTTTGCCAGGACGATCCTTGATTGTGATATCGAATTCCTGCAATAAAATCAGCCATCTAGTTATTCTGCCATTTGTGACAGGCTTATTTGCTAAATATTTTATGGCAGAATGATCTATATACAAGATAACAGGATATCTAGTAATGTAATGTATAAACTTATTGACATCATGTATTACAGCTAGGAATTCCTTTTCAGTAACAGTGTAATTTAATTCAGCAGGGGATAAATTTTTGCTGATGTAATAAATAGCATATGGTTTTTTATCCTCTTCCTGCCCAAGGACTGCTCCAATGGCTGTATCTGAGGCATCAGATGATATCTAGAATGGAAAATCCCAGTTTGGTCCTCGAAGGACTGGGGCTGTGGATATGAGCTTCTTTAGATCCTTGAAAGCACGTTCACATTTTTCTGTCCAAAGAAAATCAATGTTACCAGTTAGTACATATAGAGGTGCAGCAATGTGCGAATAATGTTCTATAAATCGCCTATAATAACCAGAAAATCGAAGAAAACTGCGTACCTCTGTTTGAGTAGTAGGGGTGGGAATAAGCAAAAGTATTTGGATTTTGGCCGGGTCTACCTGAATGCCAGCTGCTAAAATATAGTGTCCTAGGATAAGTCCTTCAGTCATCATCATATAACATTTTTCGTGACTTAAGCAAAGCCTGGTAGCAATGCAGCGTTGTAGGACTTTTTCTAGGGTGTCCAATGCTGGATCAAAATCATCTGCATATGGTGTAAAGTCATCCATGTATACTTCAAGTCCATCATTTATTAAATCTGCAAAAATACTAAGGATAGCCCTTTGGAATGTGGCAGGAGCATTGCATAAGCCAAAAGGTAGAACTCGATAGGAAAATGTTCCCCAAGGACAAGTAAAAGCAGTTTGGTCTTGGTCTTCAGGGGCAATCTGAATCTGATTGTATCCACTGAAGCCATCCAGGAAAGAAAAGAATTTCTTTCCTGCTAAAGAATCTAATACTTGGTCTATGAATGGGAGAGGAAAGTGGTCTTTTTGTGTTGCTTTATCTAGCTCCTTGTAATCCACACAGATTCTCCATTTCCCATTCTTTTTTGGTACCACCACAAGCGGAGAGACCCATTTACTATCAGAGATAGGATAGATAAAATTGACATCTAAAAGTTTTTGAAGTTCAGCTTTTACCACATCTTTTAGATGAGGATTAAGTCTCATTTGAGGTTGACGAACAGGTCTGGCATCCTTTTCTATTTAAATGTGGTGTGTACATAATTGGGGGTCAATTCCTTTCATATCAGGGTAATCCCATGCAAATGCTTCTTTATATTTTGTTAACAAATGGATGAGCTTCATTTCTTGTTCAGGTGTGAGGTTGGCATTAATATTTAAGGTTTTTCCCGGTTTAATTTCCACAATTTTACTATTTGCAACAGAAGTAACAGGTATTGTTTGATCATATGTATCTTTCAGAGGATCTTCTTCTAATTCATTATCAAATGCTGCTTCTATCATGTGACATTGTGTGCAGGATCTAGATTCAGTTTGACTAATGAAATTATTAATGGCATCATCTTCTGTTTGGTCTTTAAAATCAAGTGCCTCTTGTATAGTTAATGGAAATCTAATGTTATCAGTAAGGTATGATACAGGGTGCTTATTAGTTTTGATTATTATGACACTTGGCTGCGCTGGAGGATATAGAACTAAATTCTTGATATTTGGTCCTTTGGTTATTGTCATATTTTTTTGCCGGCAGCCAATGTAAGCATCGACAGTGGCAATCCAAGGTCTACCTAAAATCAGCGGGTGTCCATCAAGTCGGGTTTTGGGATTTATTATCAGGAAATCGGTTGGATATTCCCAGGAATCAACAGAGACCATGACATCATGTAGAGTACCCTCCGGCCTAACCACAGATCGATCAGCTAATTCTAGTAAGGTAGAGGTGGGTTCTATAGATGTAATGCCTAGCTTTTGGCAAGTAGTGGTTGTTAAGATATTAATTGCAGCTCCTAGATCAACTAAGGCATTAGACAGGGTCCGACCATAAATTTGGATAGTTACAATTGGATTTCCTGGGTCTTCATATTTAATGGGTGTTTCTTTCCCTGATAGTAAGTCAGATAAAGTGCCGACTACTTGGACTCTTGGATTATTTGTTATATTCCTCCTTGGTTTCTTTATGCACAATTCTTTGATAGTTTTTGCGTATATGGGGATGTCTCGAATGGCTTGGAGGAATGGAATTTTTATGTACAGATTTTGTAATTCTCCCAGAATGTCAAAATCAGGGTATTGTATAGGTCGAGGTATGACTAATCGTTCTGGGAACGGAGGAGAGGATGTGGTTGCAGGATTATGAGTTTGTTGTTTATTCACATCCTCTTGTTGTGACAGATGTTCTCTGGGTAACTGATCTTCAATCTGTACTATCTTATCTCCCTCGGTTTCAATAATACGCCCAGATCTTAACTGAAGATCATCACACTCCTTCAGATCGGCTCCTGTTTCTAGTGATTCTATAATTTGGAGAGATTGGACCGGTCTGTTATTTGGATTGGGGTTGGGTTGGGCTGGGAGTTGCAGTCTCAGATTAGACTGGGGGTTTTGTTGTAATGCTGGCAGTGTAGATTGAGGGAGCGGAATAGTTCCTACTGGCTGATGCATCGGTCTCTGCCAGTTTGTCTGCCAGGCTGAACTTTGTGAAGTAGGGGGGGTCCATTGTGGAGGATATGGGCTACCTTGCCAATATGGTGGAGTATAAGGAAAATTCGGCCAACCAGATTGGCTTGCCTGATTCAGCCACAGGTTTGAAGAAGGAAATGACTGTGGTGACCAGTTTGGAAATGGGGGTTGGGACTGACTTTGCCACATACTATATTGTTGAGCATTATACTGTGGAGGCTGAAAAGAAGAAGTTGGGTCTGGAAACATACTAGATTGTCTCAGCTGCCACTGACGGCGCTGGTTGATCAAATACACTGATTCTGGTTCTTCTTCCGCTTCCTTATATACCGCCTTCAATCCAGGCAGTGAGGGGCAGCTCTCCGTAAGGTGATCTTTTGTACAGATGGCACATGTTTGGAATGTATCCAGTGGACACTCCTTGTGGCTATGTTTTTTCTTGCATTGAGGCAGAAGATCGCTAAATTCTGTTTTGCCTCCATTTGCTTCTGTTTGGCCTGCATAATATCAAGTTGTGTAGTTAGTGTTCCTAGAATATCAGTTTTAAAATTTTCCAATAAATTTCCAATTTCTACATGTGTTACTCCTTTTGTCGAAATTTTATTATGTCTTACAAACCGATCATGTTTTGCCGGTTTTACTCTTGTGCTGCCTCTCGAGCTCCTGATACATAAATAATTAATGTCAGCAAAATTCTCTTGATAAATATCCCCTTTTCCCATGATGTTTAATGTTTCGATCCATTGTTCCTTCATGCCCCTTATCAATGCAGTTTTTAACACATTATCAGGTAAAGGTAGTGATGCATAAGGAGATCTTTGTAGATTGTACTGGAAACGTTCCACATACTCCTCTAATGTTTCATTCGGTCTAGCTGTCATCTGGAATATTTCGTCCTTCAGTTCTCTAGACCTGCAATAATCCTGATATTTTTTAGGAAAGATTCTTTCATTTGATCCCAGTTATTTATAACCCCGCCACCTAATCCCATAAACCATCTTAAAGCAGCCCCTTTTAATGTAGAGGGAAATAATTTCAGTTTCTGGGGATCGGTGGTGTAATCATATCCCCTGCACAACACATCAAATTCAAATAAAAATGCATCTGGATCTTCTGATGTGAGACCGTGAAATGTAGGGATATGTTGAAGAGGGATTGCTTTCATAGGTGCATTTGCTGCAGAATCCACTATAGGGTATTGTAATGTAGAGGTTTGAGTGTTTGGCTGATTTTGAGCCATAGGGTCGAATATATGCCAATAACCTTCTGGGATATCTAGGAGGGTATTCCTAGGTTGAGAGGGAATGGCTTTGACAGGAATAGTTTTAACAACACTTCCTCTATCTGGGATAATGAGAATGCCTGATGCCTGAGGAGATTGATTTTCTTCAACAATGATTTTTGCAGCACTTCCCTTGTCTGGGTTGTTTAATGGCTGAGTTGTTCCAATAGGCGATCTTGGTTCCCCCGTTTCCCCTGTTTCTCCTTCTCCTTCACAAAGATTGCTGGAATTCCCTTCCTGCAATAGTTCTGGAGTAGAATTTTCAATTTCTTGAAAGTCCTGCTCTTCAGTTTGACTATGCACCTCAGCAAAGGCTACAGATGGTGATCCTGTGGCCTGAAGGGAACTAGTAGGCTGTTTAGAAATGATCTTCCTGGGTCGTACTGATGGCTGAGATTCTGCTTTCTTGTAGATTTCGTCTATGAAGGTCGTTTAGCCAAGGGTCACCAGCCCCTTAGCTTTTTCTGGCTTGGGTAGAGGTTTGGTATTTTTTTCTGGTTTTTTCTGCTTAGTCATGCACTCAAATGAACTACTAAATTCTATTCAAACAAAGCAACAACAAATCTGTTAGGAAAGCGGACAGAGGAGTAAGGCTTTTACATGATCCGTACGTAGGTTCTTACCTTCTGTTTTTAAAATCCAACTCTTCCCTAGCAGGTTTGTACACTACTCTGAAAAAAAGGACAAATGGCTACACTCTTTCCTTGGCAACGGCGCCAAAATGTAAAGCTATAAAAAGGGTCTCTTTCACCTCTGATTACCTCACATTAATATGTGAATCCGGGAGCGTTCTGTTATTTCAAAGAGTGTCTCAGTCTAAGGCTGTCATTTGCCAGAGTAATGCTAGTAGTACAGTGTTCAGAAATACAAGAGTAAACGGATGCTTGTCTACAACTTAACTACTTCAAAAGAGTAAATCACACACTCAAAAGACTAAGTAGCTTATCAGTCAAGGGTTCGGTAGCAATAACCCATCCCTTTGGAAACTGATGGAAAAGGAAATCAGAGAACAGATCGTGGATCTGGGAGCCAGAAAATAAGTGCCAAGGCTCACTACAGCCTTAGATCGTCTCCCACACCAAAATAACAAACGCCAGCAAATGGAACGGTAGATAAGAAAATGGAATAGCAAATAAGAAATCGAACAGCAAGTCTATAATGGAACAGCACACACCATTGGAACAACATCGATTACTAATAAACTATGGAACAGCGCTTGAAAACCATATACGCACACAGCACGCTTAAAGAGTAATCTAATCCAAATATCAATCTAAGTTAGAAGGAATACGACTGCGTTTCAAAATAGAACAGCATCATTCATCAATTCAACAATCATAAAGAACATAACTCCCAAGATAAATTCTGTAACGTGAATGAACAGGTGCACAGCACAAAAGCTCTGTAATGGAATAGTAACAGTATTCTGTTAGGACTAGTAATATTCGATCAACTCTGAAAAGAACAGTAATATGATGCAGAGTCAATACAATAGTTCTGTCTGTGGAAACCTTAATGAATTAAACATAACAGAGCATGTGATGTAAACTTATAAAGCATATCAGATTACCAAATAACGACGATAAGCAAACCACGCAGAAGCCAAATCGTAATAATACAGGAGCAAGTGTCCTCTAGGGCCGGGCCCTTAGCCTCTAGGGGTACACCGCTTTAGGTTAATCCAGACTCAGAGATGAAGTAATCACCAAGTTTGTATTAATGCATGAAGCAAAATTACAGTAAACCAGTTCTTATCGAGACTCGATGATCAAAGTTTTGATCTTAACAGAAATTACATAAAAGTGTAATCATGTCTAACTCTCCCTCGAGCTAACAATGATGTCCCTTCTTATAAGGGTGATGGTGGAGATGTCTAGGTACAAAAATAGATAAAACAGCGATCCCTCAGGATCAAGGATCCTGAGGGATTTGCCGAACCGTTAATCCTTAATCATTTCTTTACTCTCCTGCGCTGAGCTGGTGTCTCCACCTCCTTTTCAGGGCCGATTCACTTTGATTTGCTTAGCCTTGTTTGCATTCGGTCTCCCATCAAAGGGACAACAGTTATCTTGTCTTCGTCCTTTCCTTTGTCAGCGTTTTAGTCTTGCATATTAAACTCACATGTTTTGTTATAATTCTTTATCGTTTTCCAAGTTCATGATGCAAAAAGGTTTGCAAGTTCTACTGAAAAGATACTAAAATGATCATCAAAAACATACCTTTTTAGTACTCCACAATAGCCTCAATCTCCAAAGCTGCTTTCATCATGAGTGGATCTGCTTTGAACTTGCAGCATTGCTCCGACTCTGTGTTGTCAAAAACCTTCCTCTTGGATTCGTCGCGTGCAGGTGTGCTGCCTACTGCTACTGCTGATGGTGCTACTCGTTGTGATGATGCTGCCATATTATCTTGATGTCCTTGTCTATGAACAACTTGATGTCTTCATAGGTAGGCAAGTTCATAGACACTTGCTTGGCTGCAACCCCAGTTGTGCTCTCAACGGTGTCCTTTGACTCTACTCTCCTGAAGGCCATTGTACTTGTGTTGCTGAGAGATAGAAAAACACCTGTGATGCCTGGAGACATAGAAACACTCATGATAAGAAATATGCCAGTCAAAAACAAAAACAAACTGGAGGACTGACATGTAACATACCTATGTGGTTATCTGTGAATATTGCGCAATTTTCACCAGGAGGATGGGAGACTGATTTCCAAGAATGTGTATGACACAATTTGGGTTATCGAGAGGCTGACAAACTGTTAGAATTATGCAATGGACAGTCTAGCATGGGCTGCTAAGGACTGAAACTGTGCAATGCGCAATTTCAGTCAGCAGTAACATGCAACATGGAAACTGCATTGCGCAGTTTCTGGGGCTAGCAAGACACTTCCTTCAATAATTGCACAATGCTTGCCTGGAGGTGAGTGTTGGACCAAAGATGCACAATTTCTAGAAGGAAGGTAGAGCCTTCACTTCCGGAAATGCGTAGTGCTAGCCGGGCAAGGCACGATGTGGGGCAAGGCAGCTGAGACCGGGTGACGGGTGACTGAAAACATGACAATTCTGAATGCATGATAAGATGAGTACAAACAAGAGGGAATGGTTATGCATGCAAATAGTAAGTGCAGGATTCAAAAAATGGGAAAGCATGCATGTGTGTGAAGCGAGTTGCCACAACGACGACCGTTGGTGCAAAAACAATGATATGCGAATGAAAACTGAAATGGTTCTTCTACAAGCTAACATACATCAAAACGATAGCAAGCGCTCACTGAAATCAAGCAGACAACACTCACACAAGTCGAAACACAAAAAGTGACAAAAACACAGCACAGGACATGCAAAACAGACTTACCCCAAAACAGCTAAGATGAATGTGTCGATGACTCCTAGACGCGATATGGGGTGTCAGAGCTAAAAGATTGATACGAGGAATGAGCTTTGCGGTGTCTAGTTCATATGTTTTGATAAAATCGAGATTATGATGCGCATGCCACAAATCTAGGAAAAACGACAATTAGTGTGATGATTTTTGAAATGAACCTTGCATGTAACCTCTAGGTGCTAAAAATAGATCTCTAAATCTATGAATTCCTTTGCATGATACCTTGGGAAAATAAGTCCATGCATGAAAATCCGTTTTTCTTGGTCTTGGAGGGAACCGTCACCCTGAAGGCACATGCATCGGTCTATGAGCATGGGATGAAAATCTGCGATGTTCCTAGGTTGACCAGAGCTGGCTGTCCCAGGGGAATTGTACAATTTCTAGGATGAGCAGGTGACTGTCTCCTAGGATTATGCAATTTCTAGGCTGATAAGCTGTCATGGATCAGATTGTGCAATTTTCTCAAGGAAGCCTGTCTAACTGCGTTGTGCAATTTCTGAGCCCAGCAGGTTGCCTGACTGAATTGCACAATTTTTGCTAGCTACTTGGCTGGCTATCCCAAAGCGATTTCACAATTTCTAGGAGTAGCAGGTGACTGCTGCCCAGAATTATGCAATTTCTAGGAGCTCAGCAGTTGTCTTGGGATGAATTGCACAATTTTTGAGAGGAAGACTGACATGAAGAATTGCGCAATTGGCTGGCTATCCCAAAGGGATTGCACAATTTCTAGGAGCAACAGGTGACTAATGCCTGGAATTGTGCAATTTCTGAGCTCAGCAGTTGTCCTAGGATGAATTGCACAATTTTTTAGAGGAAGACTGACATGAAGAATTGCGCAATTTTTGAGAGGAAGATTGACATGAAGAATTGCACAATTTCTGGAGGGAAGGTTGGTTCCCCTCCAAAATTACACAATTTCTAGAGGGAGCTGTTCAACCAACAACTGACACTAAGTCTGGAAAGTAGCCTGTGAAGGAGGTGGAACAAACTTGTATACACAGGCTAGCAAGACTGTATGAAACAACTGAAGCCTATGTGCTTGACGATGCAAGACATGCTGCTGAGGATGGTTGGTAGGGAGGCTCCAAAACGAAGCTAAGGAAACATTTTCGAGTTTGTTTGTAGCTTATAAAACACTTGGCAACACAATGGTAGAACTTCACCTGTCTGAATGGAGCTTTTTCATGAAAAGCGCGTCTAACACCTCCGGAAGTATTGTTCAGTTCTGTTCATCTTGGTTTCCACACTTGCTTGATTGTAAGATCTAGCATTTGCTAGGCTCTTGGTCAGTCGAAACACATTCCAAGCCAAGCCAACACAGTTGTTTCAATTGGGGATGAGGGGTATTTTGGTGCACAATCGTATTGGTTGTTAGTGTTGAAGTTTCATCTCTGGTGTTGCTTCGCTGCCAGCAGGCCTGGGCAATACCCCGACAAAGTCACGCAGGAACACAAGCATCGCTCTGCTTCCAGCGAGCCTGGTCAATACCCTGGCAGAGTTACTGATATCACCTCTCCATGTAGGAATCGTTTCTCTTCTTTCGCTTATTCATTTTTCATTTTTTTCAAACTTTTTTGATATTTTAATTTTTTTTAATTTTTCATAACTCTACATAACACTTACTCATTTCAAAGGCAGAAGAGCGATCCTGACTTATTGAGAGAAGAAGAGGTTTTTCCTTCAAAGAAATAGTTTGTATATACCTTAGATGTGCTTGTGAAGGTTTTCCCCCTCACCTTACTCTACTTGTCTGAGCTAACAAGGATTAACCCAAAAACAACTGACTAGAGTAGATAATACTAGTTCATGCACAAGCGTTGTGTTTTCACCAAGTTTCACTTCGAACAGTACGTATTTTCCATTGATTTATCATGGACTGAAAGTAACAAGTTCTACATGAGAGAGTGGAAAACATATAACCAAATTTTAATAGTTGTACAAGTCCTCTTATACTTTACCGAGGTTTGTTTCAAGAATCTCACACAGTCGATCAATTGTTGTTATGCTTACCTTTTCCAAATGTCCGTCTCATTTTTTTCTAAAGCAAGGCGGAAAATCAAAAATTTATTTAGCCTGACATCACATTGAAAGTTACCAAACAAAGATGCATGACACTTATATTATTTTTCCTCTCTTGAAAAAGATTGGAAAATACATTTCCAACATTGCAACACAACATGATTTGGCTCTCCTTGAATGCACCCAAATTAAAATATTTTAAAGTGTCATTATGACAATTTCTAAATATTTAACACAATGATGTTGTATTTCCTAACTTTTTCTAAAGGTGAGACAAATTAAGGCCCACTCACATAATTCGCTTTAGAATCATGAAGCTGGAGAAACGATTTGAAAAAGTTGAGAGACTCTGAATATTAATATTAATATGACCATCACCCTCTCTAGTTTTTTTTTATATTTACTTGTATCACCAATTCACCTTCATTTCTCAATTTCGCTTACTCTCTTGCAGCTCTTTTCAGATCTGCTCCTATGAGGCTTGCATTTGCCCCTTATTTTTCTTTTAGTTCTTAACTAAATAAATTATCTATGGCGGTGGATATTGGAATTGGAACGACATCCGATGTCATGACAACCAATGTTGCAGGCCCTATTATAGGTGTAGTCATCTGAAAAATGACGGATATCATTGAGATGGGGAAAAATGTCTGTCATCTCAACATTGACTTCACCCGTATATGCAGTGCTTTGTTGTCCATATTGAAAATAATTTCAAAGAGCAGCAGAGAGCGCTCCCACAACCTGTCCAAAATTGTTTGGGAAGAATGCACAATGCCCTTCAAGAGGTCGATGATTTGATTGTTCGTACGGAGCCATAGCCACGGTGTCTCAGTTGCTGCTCCCTACGAAACCCCGGGCTGTCCACGCACATTAGAGATTGGAAGATGAGGTTTTAACGACTCTTTGAAGAGCTTGAACATGTATTTTCAATATCTGCCAATACCCCACAGATTGTGTCCGCCACAGCGTCTTAGGCAGAGGTGCTTCTTCAACCTATTCCACACTTCGTAGGCTCCTCCTTTGAATCTTCTCGGATGAAAGTGCAGGCATGGCTTCGTGAAGCTCATCCCCAAGGTTGGACTATCGACATTTATGGCATGGGGGGCGTCGGCAAGACTTCTATACTGAAACTAGTCTACAACCACTTCAAAGAGGTGAGAGGTATTTTTGATGCAGTAATTTGGCTTACAATTTCTCAGAAGTGTGACATTACAAATTTGCAAACCTCCATGGACGAGACACTTAATTTAAATCTCGAGGGCATCTCTAACAAAGATATAAGGAAAATGAAATTGTCTGCATCTCTTCGAGAGAAGAAATTTCTTCTAGTTTTGGATGACTTGTGGCGTTCAATCGATCTCACCGAGGTCGGCGTGACATTTTAGGATGATCATGATTATAGAAAAGTATTATTTTCAAGTCACAGTAAAGAAGTGATCTTTGAGATGGAGGCAAGCAAAGAGTACTCCTTGAGGATACAACCCCTTGAGGATTTATTCAGGACAAGAGCTTTTACCAATGGAGAACAATATAAAGGGTATAGGTAGAGATATTGCCTCCGAGTGTCAATGGTTGCCATTGGCCTTAAACATATTTGCTGCAACGATGAGGGGGAAAAGACAGAAGATGAGTGGAGGAGTGATCTAGATTTAAACAGGAACACAACAAATTACAGAGATAACTAGAAATACAGATATCTAGCAGAAATAATGCTTCATTTCATTAATGTAAAATACTGAAATATGCTTACAAACAGAAATGGAAATAAACCAGCTAGGGCAATGATAGCTTATCTCTGAGAAGAGATGTGGCAGCTACATGCCTCTAAACTATGTTACAATGAGGCTTGGAGGCCTATTTATTATTGAGAAATAATGGAAAAACCTAAACATCTAAAAACCTAACCCTATAAGATGAAACGCCAAACTGTGGGCCCCGTTTGGGTAAATTGCTACATCAACTTCCCGGGGTCGTAACTTGGTATACGATCTCCATTTGATGTGCACAATACCTAATTAGAAGATCGGTCTATAACTAATGTTGCTCCCAGTTTTCACAAAAAAACGTCGTTTAGGGCCTCAAAACGGCTCCGGAAGTTCATGACTCGAAAAACTGCCAAAAATATTAAATTGTGCTACAATTAAGGAAACTGAAAAGGTGAAAGAGATAGTTGTGGGGGTCCATGTGGGATAGGTGGGTGGCAAAAAACATCCACTTGGATTATTCCTCCCCCCCTAGGAAGTAATGGTCCCCATTGCATTGAGTTCCTCCATCAACTGAACTTGGTCTGTGGTCAGTTGTTCTGCAATCTCTGATGTGTCCAGTGATGGTGGGAAGCATGGTCGAGGGTGGTCCACATTGAACACTCGGTGAAAGCGAAGGAATGGGGGAATGCTGTGCTCTAAATCATTGTTTCCCACAACCTTGGTAATGGTGTAAGGACCATGTCGGTGTGGTCTGAGCTTTTGATGGGCTCTTGTAAGGTGTTCTTTCTGCAGATTCAACCAATATTTGTCGCCCAGTTGAAACTTGTGTGGTACCTGATGCTGATCATGTCGTTGCTTGTACTTGGCATTTTCTAGAATGGAGTGGTGAAAGATTAGCCTGTTGGGTAGAGGTTCTCTGGGAGTCAGATCGAATGAATGTTTGACCTGGTAGTGCAACGGTACCCCTGTGGGTGAGGAGAAGATGTTCCCATGTTCTTTCATGATCGGATTCATCTGCTTCTGCTGCGTGGACGAATCCTTCACGGGGGTCATGGATGTGGTGATGATCTTCCCGTTCCTTTCGGAGTGAACCAAACAGAAAATAAATTTCCTAGTCTAGGAGACGATCTTACTGCCTTTCTTATTAGATATCAAAGATGTGGCGGTAGGTGGGGCTACCTTCGGCATCCTATATAATGAATAACCCAAAGAAATAATAACGACATGAGGCCTTGACTCATACACAGCATATCACCTCCACAAGTATGCCTGGCCTAATAATACATCACAAACATCCAGAGGTGCTTGATGCTGTAGGGAAGGCGGCACTGCTAGCGAACTCAGAGATCTCATCCTTGGTGAAGCCACCCAATGCTATATCATTGCAGGTGTGGTATGGTCGGTAGTCTTAGCTGCTTCATGACCTCTGCTGAAATGAGGTTCTTTGGGCTCCCACTTCAATAATGAATTGTAGCAGCGAAACCTTCACCCACATTTATGAGAGGAAAAGATGTTCCCCTTCCTCTGGATCTTCAGGCTCATTCTTCTGGACCTTGGCAGTGGAAACAGTGGTGTTGGGCTTAGCATCAATGATTTACTTCCCTTTGCCATTCCCCTTGTTCGGTTTTGACTCAGGTTCAAAACATGCTTCTGATTCTGAAGCCTTCAACTCGGCCACCAGCGACTTCCTAGTCCGACACTCACTTGTGTTGTGAGTGGGGCTCTTATGGAACTCACACCACTTTCCTATGTCCTTCTTCGACTTCATGGTGTTGTTATTTTCTAGCAACTTCGACGGGTTGTCTTGGGTCACCCTGCCTTGGCTTTGTCCTTTGGTCTTCGGATACGCAGATCCAAAGTCTCGCTTCTTCTGTTTAAACTTCTGCTCGATCTTGACAGCGTATCCATATGCCTTACTGAGCGAGGAGATGTCCAGGAACTCCATCTCATCCTGGATGTACCTGTGTAGGTAGTTGTGGTATTTGAGTATCAAATGCAGCTTAGAATCCTTGATACCCAACTATGTGTGAAGGGTATGAAAAATATTGGTGAACTCTGGCATGTCTTGGTCCCTTACCTACCACAGTGTGGTCCACTTTAAGTATTGGTGCTCATAGCTTTTGACAGGGTAGTATTGCTCCTTAAGGGCATCCTGGAATGAATTCCAAGTGGGTGCGGTTGAAAAAAGTGAGCCCATACTTTCATCCTTCTGCTCGTAGTAGGTTTCCCACTAGTCCTTGACGTGGGGGGCTGCTTTGAGAAGAGCGAAAATAATCTTTCCTTGACTGGAAAATCATGAACAAAAAAATACCCTTCTAGAAGATTTAACCATATATCTACGGCATTTGCGTCTATCTGACCCTCAAATATGGGGATTTCAAAATTAAGTTGTACCTTAATGGTGTGGCATTTCCAGAGTAGTTGTTGGAAGCCAATGCGTCGCCTCTGGGTAGCCACCGAAGAATCTAGGCAAAGCTGTCCAGGATCCCCCTCATATTTCTTTTCATCTGCCATGGGAGGCCGTCGGGGTTTGCGAGGCTCGTCTTGCAAAGGTTCGACCAGTTCAAGCCCTAACTCCTTATATCCCGACCTCGTTGGGGACATGCAAAGAAAAACAGAGAAAGAGAAGACCGCTTTGATACCATTGATCCAGATTTAAATAGGAATGCAACAAATTATAGAGATAACCAGAAATACAGAGATGCAGCAGAAATAATGCTTCATTTCATTAATGTAAAATACTGAAATATGCTTACAAACAGAAATGGAAATAAACCAGCTAGGGCGATGGTAGCTTATCTCTGAGAAGAGATGTGGCAGCTACATGCCTCTGAACTGTGTTACAGTGAGGCTCGAAGGCCTATTTATTGTTCAAAAACAATGGAAACCCCTAAAAATCCAAAAATCTAACCCTAGAAGATGAAACGCCAAACTGTGGGCCCCGTTTCGGTAAATTGGTACAACAACTTCCCAAGGTCGTAACTTGGCATACGATCTTCGTTTGATGTGCACAATACCTTGTTAGAAAGATCTATCCGAGGACCACAACTTTTGAGTGAGAAAAATCGGTCCACAACCAAAGTTGCTCTCGGTTTTCCCAAAAAACGTCGTTTAGGGCCTCAAAATGACTCTGGAAGTTCAAGACCCGAAAAACTGCCAAAAATAGTAAATTGTGCTACAATTAAGGAAACTAAAAAATTGAAAGAGAGAGTTGTGGGGGTCTAAGTGGGATAGGTGGGTGGCCACCAACATCCACCTGGATCAAGGCATGCTTTGACTCTCATGAGAATTCCAGATCCTTGCTTCTGAGATAGTCACAACACCATTGATGTGGAGCTCTATGAGAGGCTAAAATGGAGCTATGATGAATTAAAGATTTTAGTTTTATATTGTGTTGTGTTTCTTGAGGATGCAGAGATTCATGTGGAGACGTTGGTAGAAATGTGGAGTGCAAAAAAATTGATCACCCAAATGGATGCGGGGCACGAGTACATTGATGTACTGGTAGATCGATGCTTGTTCGAACATGTTGCAAGGGATCACGAGGGGGAGCATCCATATAGCCCAAAGTTTGTAAAGGTTCATGATGTGATGTGTGACTTGTCAATATATATAGGCCAAAGCAAGGGGAGGTGCTTGTTTGCCATAGGTCAACATTTACAAAATTTCCCTATTGAAGATGAGATTAGGGATTGCAAATGAATATCAGTTGGTCATAATGATATTCGTGTTCTTCCAACCAGTCTGGCTTGCCCAAAACTGGTGAGTTTGGTACTAGTGAACAATAAGGAAATTACAGAGGTTAAAGAAGGATTTCTCTCAGCTGCCATGTCTCTCAAGGTTCTTGATCTCTCTCACACTCACATAGAAATGTTGCCAACATCATTGGGTCAACTTGAACAACTTGAATTTCTAAAATTGCCTGCCTGCTACAGTTTGTAGACTTTAATAGAAATCATAGGTAATCTTTCTCGTCCGAGATTTTTGAATATTGAATATTTTTCTTCTCTAAATTCATTGTCGGACAACATCAAAAATCTCAGAAATATAAATCATCTCAACTTAGAGAGATGTGACAGCTTAATGGCGATTCCAAATGGTATCTATCACCTCACTTCATTGAACAAGTTGATCTTGCCATGGAGCAATAGTAGTTGTGCTATAAATGTGGAGGATATTGCAAATCTCTCAAATCTGATGGAGCTTACGGAAAGGCTAGAATCTAAAATTAGAGAAACTACGAGTGCTACATGGACGGACCTAAGAAGGTTAAATGTAATTTACATCTATGATGCATATAGAGATGATGTGGGGGAGGAGCATATTTTTCCCTTCAACATGGATAATCTGAACAAGTTGGAACATTTTACACTCTGGGGTTATGAGGGGGTAAGTTTACCCAACTGCATTCCTCAGTTTCAAAACCTGAGAGTTTTACAATTGTATCACTGTGACCAACTTAGGGAGCTTCTTGGAATTGTGGGCGAGGTCTCCAATGTTGAAGAGCTTCAGCCTTTCGGGTCTAAGAAAATTAGAAAGCATGATGGTGGGATCATCTGTTTTGTCAAGTGAAGAAACAATGCCCCAACTCAAAGATATACATATCAGAGATTGCAGTTCATTGAAGAGATTGCAGCTCATTGAAGATATTCATATAAGTAGAGGTTTCAATTAGATAGTCTTGTGTGAGAGCTTTCCAATGGTATATGGCACTTGGCCAAACTCTCAAGGAATCAGGTGAAAACTTGATTTAAAGTCTACTAGTGAAAAAAGTGGGTCAAACCTTAAATTTGTTAAACATTGTGCATCTCTGTTGGGAGATTTGGTGGATAGTGTTGATGCGTGTGTGATTAATGGCAATAGAGGATTGAACTGACATGAAGTTTAACGATATATGGTGCACATGTTGTTGATTGTTAATACAGATGTGCCTGGATCCAATGATCCTTGTAGATAGTGGGGCCCTTTCATGATACCAAAGGTTAACGCAACGGTAGGCCAAAACCAATGCCATGGTGGTTTAGTGGAGGGCTAATCGAAAACCATGATTGGTGTGGACTCCCTACACTCAAGTCCACTATTTCCAGTGGTCTCTTGACGTGACCAGTAGGAAGAAATGTGTTGTCTGGACATGTGGAAGGATGTCATAGAATTGTTGGTGGTCTCCTGACATGGATAGTACACAATGTATGATATGGATCTATGTCACCTCAACATGTGGTAAGGTATGATACACATAGCATGACAAAGACAAGTGGCATGACTCAGATGATGTGGTGGATAGCATGACCAGTAACAAAAGGAAACATGGACACAACAACATGACATGGAAATCCCATGTGGCAAGTCATGTGGACAACACAACGAGAATGACATGGAAAACAACATGACTAGCAGGATGAGGACATGTGGACACGACAGTGTGATGTGGTGAGTCATCGTAGAAAGTCAGTGGATAGCACGATGATGATGATGTGGCATGGAAAACAAGATGATGGTGTCAACATTTATGATGACATGATAGAGTACGAAAGGTGACGTGTCACAAAAAAATGACATTTTTGGGTGCCTAACTAAGCCATTTTTGAGTGACACATGACACCACTCACTGGCTAATATGTGCCACACTAATGTCAACAATTCATCACGTTGATCTCAACATAAATCCAACTAAATGGTACAGAGCACGATCATCAGGTTAGATCACATGTAAAACATTTTAAGACCCCGAGGTCTAAAAGGCTAGAGCCACACCAGTGGTAAGCACAGAATTTTGAAGGTGGTCCTTTGGGTTAAAACAATAAGTCATTGAGGGTATTGATTTTGACCTTGGGAAAAAAAAGTTATATCTTGGTAAGAAAATGGTTTTGAAGGTGGTCCTATGGGCTGTAGGTTTGAACCCCGTATAGAAATTACCTGCATACGAATTCTAAAACACAGAAAATAAATAATGCGAGAGCATAACACATAAAACACATATACACAGAGATTTTCCCCTGGATCTCAAAACCAGGACTACCAACTTGATTTTTCATTATGTTCATTTCAATGTTACAATACATATTTATATATGTCGAAGCATCCAATACCATGGACCGAAAACCATCGTGTCCAAAACCATGGACCGTAAACCATCGCGTCCAAAACCATGGACCGAAAACCATCGCATCCAAAACCATGTGTGAAAATCATGCACAAAACCATAGGTACGTCCTCCCAACCTAACATAGGGTCAAAAACCAAAATTTTCTAGGGCACTGCCCTAGACCCCATAAAGTGAGGTTACCTGCACCCCTCAAAATCCCCTGTGACTCCCCTCGCTACGCAATCGGTGCAACGAATGGGGGGCTATGCCCCCCTTCTAACCCCACGGTTAACTACGTGGGCTAGTCATGGAAAGAATATAACACAACCCAACATGGGCTAGCACAATGGACCTCGAAGGGCATCCACATCAGTGTCAGTCAAAGCACAACAATGATATGTTACTATTCATCATGGTTATGTGTGATAGTTTCAGGTCAACCGTCATTCAAATTTAACTATGTAAAAATATATGTATGAGTTCTAGTTTGATCAAAAAGATATATGTGTTCATGCTAAGCATCATGATGACATTTGAAGTGAGGTTGATCAAGTGATGAAGTGTGAAGAAATCAAGGGTCGAATTTCTAATTTTGTTTGTGTGGGTAGGCTCTGAGTCGTCATTGTGGAGCATGAGCTATTTCAGTTGGAACCCAGACTATCACTATGGGAGGACACGATATCTCTATGGAAGCCTAAACTATGATTGCGGGAGGACAAGCTATCTCTAGTGGAGGCCCAAGCTATCATCGCAAGAGGAAAATCTTTATTTGTGGAAATCGGAGCTAGTGTTGCGGGAGGACAAACTATCTCTGTTGGAATCCTAAGCTATCTCTATGGAGGTTTGTGCCATCACTATGGGAGGATGAGTTATCTTTGTTGGATACTCAAGCTATCTTTATTGGAGACCCAAGCTATCTTTGTTGGAGCCTTGAGCTATCATTGTGGGTGGATGAGTTATCTCTATGGAGGCTTGGGATATTGTTGTACAAGCTATCTTTATTGGAGGTTTGAGCTATCATTGTGGTTGGATGAGCTATCTTGATGTAGGTTTGATCTATAATTGCACAAGATATCTCAATGGAGGCTAAGAGGAAAATGAGGAAGGGCGAACCATTGAAAACTTGCATTGTTTATGTGGAGCCAAAAGGCTTGAGCTATTGCTACAGAGGATGAGCCATCTATGCTGTAGACTGAGCATAAAAGGATGAACACCAAATCATTATAAAAGCTTGCACGGTTCTATGTGGAGCCAAAACGCATGAGTAATCATTGTAGAGGACCAATTATCTTTGTTTAAGATCGAGCACGAAAAGGGTCAAGGGCAAAATCGTTGACTTTGTATTTATTTACATGGGTATGCTCTAAGACTAAAACAAGATAACACTACAGTAACCCAAGCACGTGAAACCAAATATTTGTTTGCACAAGAAGTTTCTCTTTTGTTCAAATCGAAACTAGGAGTACAACTATTGTATGTAGAGACAAGTTTAAGTAATTCATAATGATGAGCTTATATTCGATCTCTTGTATTTATTAATTCAATGACTAAGTATGAGATTGTTTGCTACATAGTACAAGTATATTCATGATTAATTTTTGTTGAGTATAAAGAAGAAATCAGAGCTGTTAATGGAAAACTAGTATTTGAGTACATGGTGTTACGGGGATGTGTTATGTTGCAAGGGTAAAATTAGTATGGTGAATGTTTTCTCTTGAATATTGATTGGAAAACTTGTGGATCCAGCTGTGAAAACTTTATGAAAAGGGAAGGTCCACTATGATATCATAAGTTGGTACCTCAATCGAGTTGTAGCCTAAAGCAAGCTGGTGCTTGCACATCTCTGATGTTGGTGCCTCAATCAGGTTGAATCTTAAAGAAAGTCAATGCTTGCATATCACTGAGTTTGGTGTGTTAAACTTGGTTTAGCCAAAATCAAGTTGGTGCTTGCATACTTCAAGAGATTGGTGTCTCCTTTTGATCAATACCAGTAAATCATTGTAATCAAAGATTGAAAAATATAAAAAGATTTGTGATTTTCTCTTGCAAGGGTTTGACTTACATATGGAATTCTTAGGTATTTATGTGATTATTGATTATGTTGATGCATTATTATGTTTTCAGTTATGATGTATTATGATATTGTTTAAATTGGCCACAACACCAACTCACCCCCCTCTTAGTGTTATCATAAATTCCAATAGATGTGATATTGAGCAATTATGCTTCTTTTTTTTCTATATATTTATGTAGAAATTTATTGTATGATTGGATGACTCTTTCTCAACTCTGTCATAATAAAGGTGAATTATTTTTAGGAATTTGAGTCTTTCTCTAATGCTAGAGTTGCATTATTAGGTTTATTAATGTAATTTCATGTAATGACATAATTTTAAGCACTTGATAAAACTCCATTGGAAAGGAATGGGGGGGAAATGGCTTGCATTTTTGTTTCTAGGGTTTTCCTGCTTCGCATATCTTGCCTGGATGGATACTGGACCCTCTTCTATCTCAATGCAATCGAAAGTGGGGGAATTCGAATTATTGCTCAAGAGGATCGGCCCGTATCATATCATAGTGGGAACATAGTCTTGCTCAAAATTGAAGGAGTGGGAAGTCAAAACTAGGATCTGGATGTCCTGAGAGCATCACATCAGATTAGCCAATAAAGGTTTGTTCCCTCCATGCCCATATTTCTTGCCAAAACTATAGAGATATCACCATCCATTAGTAAATATTTTCATGGATCCTCCGTGTGTGGTGGGTTTTTTCATCAGTCGCTGGAATATGTTGCTTCTAGCATTTTTTTTTTCCGCGCCTATGGTTCAAAGCTTATGCTCGAGAGTCATCGATGTGAGGGTTACAAGCACCAAATCCTTCTACTTCAAATTCATATTGAATGATACACAAACCAAGAGGAATATCCACCCAAGGTTTCTATTGATCTGGCGTCCCTCCTCTATATAAGACTTGATATGTTATTTTTATCTTGTCTCTTGATAGAAGCCAATGAAAACGACAAGGAAAGTCTCCCAAGGATGTTGAAATCTAGACGAGAGGCATTTTGTATCCCCAACAAGTACCCATGGGAGAAAAGCAAGGAAAAATGACCCATCATGGGCAAAGGTGTAGTGTTTCAAATTTTCATTCAAATTCCATCTAGAAATTCTATCCTTATGGGGGTCAAAAAGGATCTCTTGGCATAGAATTTGAAAAAGGAAATTCATCACAGATCTGACATTCTGCTGGAGGCACAAAGCCTGATCTATGTTAGTAGATCTATGAAGGATGATCAGAAGCTATAGGACTATGGTGTAGATAGGAACACACAATCATCATAAACTTGAGGTTGCGGGGATGCTTGCCTGGACCAAATCATGGATCTACTTCCTTCAAAGACACTCTTAAAGGAAATCTGTTGCACCAGGTAAATCTGAATAGACTCTAAACATTCTTGGGCCCTATATTGTGGAGGAGACAAAATAAATCTCGATAATGACAATAGATATAGTAGAAACAAATAACTATAAAATCCATGCAAAAGTAATATTAAACCTTCAAATGATTGGCCAGGAAAACATCTACCAAATTGTGAGGTTCACCTTTATTCCAAAGGCTTCTTCATAGTAAAATTTGAAGCATCACATATCAGAGAATATGTTATAGAATATGGTCCATGGTTCTAGGGTAATGCAGGACTATCCATCACTCCATGGTTCCCAGATTTTGATGCCAATTCAATGGTGGTCTCCAAAATTCCAGTATGGGTAAGATTACATAATTTACCTCTTCATTTTTAGCATCCAAAATTTCTAGAAGGAATTGGTAACCTGTTGGGGAGATACATCAAGATGGATAAACAAAGAACAAAAGAAGCAATATATACTTTTGCCAGAATTTGCATAGAGGTAGACCTCAACAAAGGTCTTCTTAATCACATTCTTCTAATACACATCAATAAATGTTGGAATCATGTCTTATATTATGAGAATATGAAATTCAAGTGTAGGCTCTGCTTAAAAACTGGAAATTTACAAATCACATGTCCTTTGGAAAAGAAAGATACTAGGAAGAAAAAGAAAACTACAAAAAATCCTGAGGGATGGAAATTCCTAGCACAACGACCTGATGAAGAAGAGGAAGAGGATCCTATAATTGAGGAAAAATAAAATTCATAAGCTCCTCCAACAAAAAAAGGAACTAATTAAGAAGGAATGGTGAAAGTGAGTTCAAAAATTCCAAGTGCGGAAAGGAATCATGGTCAAGACTTGTAGAAGGAGAATGATATTGGAGGATTCAAATGTCCTTATTCCTCTGAGAGCTCAGACTCAGATAGGGAACATGCGAGGAAAACAACTGACAACCAACTAATCACTATAACATCCACTCTTGATTAAGGAGGATGGCGAAAAATTGAGAAGAAGAAGGGTAGAAAAGGGTGACAAAGCATTTTCTATTAGTCCAAGTTTATCCTCTCTTTTTTGGTTATTTTTCATTTGGGTGTCAACTTTTGACTGGTACTTTTTTGAAAGACTCATGTAAATTTTATTTTTTAATTCTTTGTTTCTATTTTTTGGGCTTTGGTTGAAAGGTTGAGGTAAAGTAATACCTTCAAGCATCTACACAATGTAATTTTGTTCACTGATTTTCAGGATGAATAAAATTACGATTTTTTTTCGAAAAAATGAAATAAAATAATTTTAAGCACTTCAATATAGCATGCACTCTATGTTATGATACATCTCAATGTCAATTATACAAGTTAATACTATGCCTTATGTTATTGGTGGATTAGTTCATCAAATAACCACTGCAAGTGTCAGTGAAATCTTAATCTCTCATAAGAATAAGATCGATGAGACCAAATAAAGATTTTGAGAAATCCGTGTTTAAATTTTACCACTAGATACTAATATAAAACCTATAGAAATTATAATAGATATCAATTTTATTAAATATGATAATATTTATTGTTTTGGTGATGGTTGTGAAAGGGTTTGATCAAGGTTTTGGTTAAGTAAGCCTATAAACCTTTTAGTTATCATTGTATTAGTACCTAAAACCCAAAAAATAAGACAAACAAACATTCTCTATGTTTTCTCATTAAGTGGAGTGCTTTTCTTATTACTAGATTATTTGGTTATCATGTTTAACTGATTTAACTATCATGATCCTTCTTTACTTTCAACCCTAAACCCCTAAAAAATAAATTGCTAAACCTATCCATGGATTTTAAGGGGCTTATCATTATCTGAGTAGGGGATGGAATGATGAGTCAACCCATGAGATATATTTTCTAAAAATTAATTTTACCATTACATTTGTCACTAGACATTGATAGTTATCTATACCTCTCTAGTTATCTATCATAAAAGACACTTACATTGCTATAGTGCACCACTCTAACATCATCTTTCATGTTACCTTGCAATGTGTATTTTTCCAAAAAAAATACTTATGGATGACACTACACGTAGTTCCTTAGGGAACATTTTTTTTTTGCATCATGTTTATGTTGTTACATCGATTTCCATTGTCATATTTTTAAAACTATTCCCTTGAAAAAGGCATAATAGTGATAAAATAGTCAATTATACAAGTAAATACTATGCCTAAACTTATATTATCAATGAATTAGCTAATCAAATAACCATTGCAAGTCTTCTAGAAATCTCAATATTTTATAACAATAAGATCAAATAGACCAACTAAGATTCTTAAGAATGTCATGTCGAATGTATACCACTATATAATAATTGAAAACCTAAGGAAATTTTCATAGACAACAACTTTATTAAATATGATAATCTCTATTATTTGGGTGATGGTTTTTCAAGGCTTTAATTAAGGTTTGGATTAATGAAGTCTAGAAACCTTTTCATTATCATTGTATTAGTACCTAAAACCCAAAAATAGGACCTTTTCCTATATTTCTTTCTTAAGAAGCACATGTTTTTCCATTATTATTCTTGAAACTATGTTTGTAAAAAAACCCACTTTAGATTTTACACATTTAGTTGAGGGTTATTCTTATTATTAGATTTCTTGGTTATTTTTCCTTATGTTGGGTATGTTCCTTGGACTTCTTACATAGTTCTTATATTCCTTTTTGAGTATGGATTGAGATATTATTCATGCGAGTGATTTATTTATCACGATCATTCTTTACTTTTCAACTCAAAAATTGAAAAAATGTTTTCGTAAAATTTAACCTATTTGTGGATTTTAAGAGGGTTATCCTCATTTGAGTAAGGGGGATTTTAAGGGGAGTATCCTCATTTCAGTAGGGGAATATACTGATGAATAAACCCATGAAATATATTAAGTTTCCTAAAATTTAATTTGACCATGCTATTTGTTGGTATACATTGATAATGCGAGCTAAACATCTATAGTTATCTACCGCAAAGGCCACTTATATCATTATAGTGCACTACTATAGTGCATACTCCAACATCACTTTTAACATCACCATGCAATGTTTTTTGCTGAAAAATAAAATGTAAAAATAAAAATATTATGGATGGCACTACACACAATGCACCAAGGGGAATTTTTTTCCATCATGTTTATGTTGCTACATCCATTTCCAGTGTCATGTTTTTAAAAATATGCCCTGGAAAACCTCATCACAGTGATAAAATAGGAGTTACCAAGAGTCTTTCCACATCACAAATTCTCAAAAAATTCTACTTCTAGAGTTAACTTTTCATTGTTCTTGCATTGAAGAGGTATTTTCATTGTGTTTCATTAGGATTGTTCGACATAGTTTCTATATTGATATTATATACATTGGCATCATATTCATATCATAGTGGTGGTGTTGTACTAGTGTTAAAATTCACAATTTTTGTGCCATATTGCATCACCATTTCATTGTGTTAGCATCATGTTTACACTGTATCAATGTTAAAATTATTAACTTTGTCTTGTGAGTAACATATTTGCATCATATTGCATTAAATATGCATCATACCCAACTAAATTATGCCATATTAGCATCAAAGTTGCCTCTTATTAGTGTAAAAAGTGCATAATGTTAGTGCCAAAATTGCAATGAAATATTCAATTAAATTAATAAAATTTGTATTTTCAATCATCTAATTATAATTGTTATTTTTCATTATTACTATTATTTAAGCATTATTATAATTAAATCATCTAATATTTTATTTTTAATTACTTTTCCATTATTATTATTTTTATAATACTGAAACGTTATGAGATTGAATTCATCTATTTTACTAAGTAGTAATCATGAGAAAAATACCATGTATGTTAAATGCAATGATGAAAGTTTAAATAAAGTCATACAATAGCCATGGAATATTTTCTCCATATAAACAAGTGACATGATACCATATAAAGGAACATGTACATCGTCTCAACTTTGTGAACCTATGATATAGCACCCACATCTCTAGGATATTAAAAAATACCATTAATTTTACTAGATATTGATAAATTCCTACCACAGTCCTTTTGTTGAAGCCCCCTTCTAATATTTAATTCCAATAAAAAAAACACTTCTTACCATACATCCCCTATGAGGAAATGTCACTTTTGTATACAAATTTGCATAAAAATATATGTAGACATATAAGAAAAGGAATTGAATTTGACATATTGATTGAATTGTTGTTATTTTGTTCCTCTTCTTTTGAACCCTCCTCCTCGTCTCTACCAAAAAAACATAACAAAATAACATGAGATTGATTAAAAAAATATTTTATAACATTCAAAAATGTAATAAAAAAAATTATTGGTTACAAATCTGTCTATATACCACTTAATAACTCCAAATGACACTTGTCATTATCAATTTGGAAGAATAAATATATTTAAATTAATGAATTAATACTTTCAACTATATATAAGTTGAAAACTAAATATATAACTAACAATTAACTATCGAAGGCATGGGCTATTGAGAAAGTGTTGTCATTGATGTCATGTCTAAGAAAATTATTGAGCATGTTGGTAGTTGTAGTTGGTTGTGTAAACTTCAGGGGGACCCTGTTAAGTGTGCTAATGTCTGTTGTTGCCTAGCCAAGGTGAATTATACAACCTATCTTTGAAGACTTTTTGTCTTCATGTAAATTGTTCAAAAACACATATAAAGTGTTTAGTTGTATAACCCTCTCAAATAATTTTCCGATGGTATATGCAAATTATACAAACTCCCAAGGATTTATGAGAAAAAATGTATTGAAGTGAAGGAGTGTTTGGAAGAAAGAGAGGGATTCAAAGCATCCAAGCATCTAGACAACTCAAGGGTTGTACTATTTTTCTATAACTCGATTCGTCCAAACAATATGAGGATTGTATTATTTTTCTAGAACCAAATTCATCCAAACATATTCAGTAAGAACAAAACATTCAAGAGGTTTTGTGCCTAGAAAATCTAGGGGTTTCACTATTTTTCTAAAACTAGATTTTCTCTTTCACAGGAAGTGGACCCCATCTGACATGAAAGTATAGGTAGGATGATAGATGGCACGATGTGACAATGACTAGAAATGATGATGACATGAAACTCTATGAGAATGACACATGGAAGGAAAATTTAGACATTTTTGGTAACATGTGGAAATGATGTGGCATGGCACATGGCATAAATGTGATGTGGCAGTGACATGGAAAGGATGATGTGGAAAATATTACATGTGGCAAGTTTTGATTGATCCTTGAAGTTTTGACATGGAAACCTTTGGAATTGTGCTAAGGATTGGTTTGGAAAATGCTTTTAGTGTATTTAACCTTTGATAAAAAAACAAAAAAAAAGAAAATTATTCCAAGTTAGAAGAAGGCTTCTCTAGCTTATCTGATATCTGGGGTCTCCAAGAAATATGGACATACCATATCTCTCCATAAAGTCTTTGATCCAAATACAATGAAGAATTTTGATGACATATGCAATATTTGGTCATCTGGATATAATTATAAAATGGTCGGTTGGAATGTTCGAGTGGTCATGATTCTAGGTGCAAAGCCATTAAGCAATCTGGTGATCTAAGCTTTATTGAGCAGAAGCATTTGCCAAAATAAAATAAAAATTTTGGATACTAGATTGAGGTCAAAGGTCAAATATCAAGGTTCTTACACCGATAATAGTTCCATTTAAAAATATACGTGGCTTATTCGAATTTTCCTTATGGACCCGAGTCCTATATATGTTATCTAGTTCTTTTATCTTATGGCCCTGACTCCTAGTCCTATGGGGTAAATAATGATCTTTTGTGTTGAGGCTTGCAATCTGAGTCAAAAGGAATTTAGGTGTACTGTAATTTTTCATCAGGTCCCATATTCATATTATTAGGACTTCAGTCATATCTTATGGTCATGTGAGTTAATCATTGAATCCCTCAACAACCATTGACTCAAGTTATATATAGGTCATCCAGACCAAATAACCAACAAGGAAAAATAAAATTAATACCTTTTTGTTAGATGATCATTGACCCTACCATGGTTGGTAAATCCTATAGAGTGTAAATAAGCTAAGGATATTAAGAGTCTTAAGAAGCAATTTGATCATCTATGAATTGTGGAAAAGTTAAGTTTCTATCTAGAGAGTCTCACAGAGTAGCACAATGAAATATTAAGCAAGGATTGAAGTTATATATAGTTGATGACTCATAGGGTCGAGAGTGAATTTTTTTTTATTTCTCTTATATGTTTTGGATGAAAGACTCAATAAGCGAAACCAAGAATCATAGAGCGCAGAATCAAAGTGGAGGAAGGAAAATTGACTTAGGTGTTTTGTCATGGATTGCATATAGTACAACATGTAATTGATTGTGAAGAAACAACATAGCTGAGTTTATATTTGTCAAGTTTATTGGACTGGAAAGCTAGATTTGTGGGAAAAGGTTAAGTGTTATGTTGTAGTAGCTACAAACATCCTCCAAAATTTTCCCTTAGCTTCGTTTTGGAGCCTCTATACCAACCATCCTTAGTAGCATGTCTTGCACTGCCCAGGTAGTTATGCTTTCTGTTGCATTCCTTTGGATTATCAGCTTGTGTTCTCTAACTGGTGTTCCTTTCAACCACAAGCAAACTTCTCGAAACTTGGTCTCCAACTGGTTCTTATGATGACTTGAAGAAATGTGCAGAATTGAAGTGCAACCAACCTTGCTCTCCAGAATTGCACAGAGCATCAAGGTAGCTAGTTGCTTTCCAGAAATGAGCAGAGCATGCAAGCTATCTTCCCCTTGAAATTTGTAGAGAGAAGCCCATCACTATCCTTTCTCTTATGGTTTGCACAGTTCTAGCTGGAAGCCTTGGCCTCAGTCCAGAAATTGCGTGGAGCTTGAGGGGCAGCTAGAGCCACTGAACCTAGAAACTGCGAACAAGTCATCCTGAGACTTGTTGTCTATTGCATGTGCTCACAAGTTAACTGGTTCCCTCCAAGACTGAGTAATCTTGCTTTGCATTTATGAGAATATTTTTCTTGAAAAAGAAAAAGGGAAAGGGAAAAAAGCATCCCTAGATTTTAGGGATCTACTTTTAGCAGCTGGGAGTTACATGCAAAAGTGTTTTTAGAAACCTCTCGCCAAGTGTCACTTTTTCCTAGATTTGTGGCATGCACATCATAAGCCTCGATCTTGTCAAAACTATTTATTTGATGCTTCAGAGCTCATTCTTCACTTCGATATTGGATCTTTGGCATTCCCATCACATCTAGGAACCTTTGGCACACACGGCACAACCTTTTCCGGGTAAGTCTGTTTTTCATGTCTTTTGTTCCTTTTCTGTCACTGTTTGTATTTCAGCTTGTGTGAATGATGTTTTCTTGGTTTTATTGAATTCGTGTTGTCATTTTAATGCATGTTAGCTTGTAGAAGAATTATTTCAAGTTTTCCATTACATTTCCTTGTTGTCGCATGCATCACATTGTTTCTGCACTCACAATCATTGTTTCGACGACTCGATTCACACACTTCATTGTCTTCCTGTTTGACTGAATCCTGCACTTACCGATTGCATGCATGTTAATTCACTAATATCTGCACCTAGATTCACACATGTATTCAGTATTTACTATTTTCAGTCGCCCATCGGCGGGTCTGAGCTGCCTTGGTCCAGACCCTGCCTTGCCCGGCTTACACTGTACATTTATCGAATGGAAGGCCTTACGTTCCTCCTAGAAATTGTGTAGAACTTACCTCACACTAGCCTCCTAGATGGTGCTCTATGTAATTCTGAGAGGCAATGTCTTAGTTGGCCCCTAGAATTGCGCAATGCAATTTTCCCGGGTTGTATTTATGTTGACTGAAACTACGCATTGCACAGTTCTAGTACTCCACAAGCAAAGATGGACTATGTTCTACACAGTTTCAACAGTCAGTTAGCTCACTAGAAGTCTGAACTATGCTCTTTTCAATTCCGGCAGTTAGTCTCCCACCCTCCCAAAGAAACTTACGCAATTTCCCAATCAGTCACCCAGGCGTGTTGCATGTAAGTCCTCAAGTTGCTTTTGGTTTTTAACTGACAGTTTGCTTTCCATGAGTGTTTTTGTCTATCTCCATGTATCATAGGTGTTCATCAATCTCTTAGAAGTACATGTACAATGGCTTCCAAGAGAGCAGGGTCAAAGGACACCATTGAGAGCACAACTAGAGATGTCTTTGAGCAAGCATCTATGAGCTTTCCCATCTATGGAGATACTACGTTGTTCATAGACAACGAGATCAATATCAAATGGTAGGAAATTAATGACATATTTGCATGCACCTTTTAGGAGAATCTGGAGGATCGTAGAGTCTATGTAAACATACACAAATCTAGCTTGTACTAGGTTTCATGCAGGTATCCCGCGTTTACATACATGGACATGATCCACTGGATTGTATCACATATTGATCCAGAGACAATGTTGTTGAGCATTGTCAGTGGAACAAAACTTGCTACCTTCAAGGCAGGGGACTTTGAGGAGATGTATCACTTGCAGCAACCGATGATCACAATGGATGCACTCTTCACCAAGCCCATCAGTAGTGCAAACTCAAGAGACATCTTGAAGAGCTACGTGAGAGAGCCATCTAAGTTTAGGAAAGCACCCAACCAGGTATACAAAACAAATATATTTCTAAAGGCTTATGAGTTCTTGGTCTTCTTTGCATGTCGCTTATACGGCTAGGAGAGTACAGAGACCTTCCCGTAAAGTTGGGTGATTGTGTTAGATCAGCTAACGAATGAAGGAATACATTTCAATTGGTGTGACATGTTGGCTCTCCAGCTGAAGGGGCAAGTAGAAGATGCTCGACATCCGCCCAAGGGTCAAAAACCAAATTGCTTCATTTGCGCCTACATTGTTGATGCAATCTATGCCCATAAGTAGTTCCATGGCTTAGGTTAGGCATGGACACCTTCAAAAACCTTTGTGGACATCTATTACAAGTTGTTATTCAAGTACAACTTCTGTGGAGTTTTACTACTTCTATCAAACCACTTCGTCACCCCATTGTATAGGATGATCTTTGAGCAGAGTCTACCTTGCATGTGATAGGAAGTGATGGAGGCATTGGTTAACATAACATATAAGTTTGCCTCACACATTGGCACCTTCGTCCGAGTGTACAACGCGTAAAAGGCTCAACATGTGTTACCGAACTTTGCTCTGGATAAGTTGGTCATGCAAGAAGTTGCATGCCACATCTCAGCAGGGTTATCAGCAAGGCTGCATATGAATAAGAAGTCACCTTGGCCCACTTTCCCTTATGGATAGGGTTGTATGAGATCCAGAATCTAAAGCATGCTGAGGCCAAGACAGAGGAATTCAAGAGATTCACTTTCAGCACCAGAAGTTTCAATAAATATGACCCACGTCGCTTAGTGGAGGACCACTATGCGAGAGTGTATCATCCTTTGATTCATGGGACATGTCATTGGCCTCAGGAAGACCCATGGAGATATTTCTAGAACTCCTCAAGGCTCAATGAACTAGTTAGAGTGGTTGTAGAATGGTTAGCAGCACACAAGGCAACAACATCTTAGAGAGCAGCCACATCAGTAGCAGTAGACCTGCGCATGACATAGGCAGGATGAAGGTTGTCGACAATGTAGAGGAAGAGAAAAGCTACAAGTTCAAAGAACATCCACTCATATTAAGAGAATCTTTGGAGATTGAGGCAAAGATGCGACAATGAAACAGAAGGATTGTGCTAAGACAGAGGGAGAAGAAGAAACTTGAGGATTCAGAGGATAAGTTGCAGGAGTTGAAGCAACAACTAAGGGACAAACAAGAGTTGCACAAAATAGAGAAAGAAGCGTAACAGGAACAGGAACAACAGGAGGTCCAACATGCACACATTGATGAAATTGTGCCAATACAGGTTATTGATTAATTAGAATAGCTGGTAGATAGCAAACAAGGTGAATATTCATAGGAGTAGGACTTCACTCAAGTGATTAAACATATGTTGGAATAGATATACATGGATGTGGTTCAGCCAAAGTAGGATCAGGATACAAATCTCATGCCCAAGGGCCTAGAGGTCACTCCATTGTCTTCACCAGAACTAGGAACAGAACAAGTCCCAAGTGATCAAGGAGACACTGAAATCTTTGAGGACAATCCGAAAGTAGATGCGCACAACATATCCTTTTATGAGTCACAACATAGAGTTGTACAGTCGCATAGAGTTCCCACTCCGGATTTCCATGTATCTCCTCCACATTTTCAAGAACATGTGATCACTTTCGATGTGCGCAAACATCTAAATGCATTAGCCAATGCTACAAAGGCATATTTCGAAGCCACCAGCTCAAGTGTGAGATTCTTGATGGCTAAGAATGAGTGCATGGCTATGGAGCTACGAGAGGCCAAGCAGGGAGAAAAGAAAGCTACAACATCCACCAGAGCAGAGTTGAAGAAAGTGATACTTGATGAAGTATCATCTCTTGAGAAAATCATGCAGAGACTGTACTTCAGGTGCATCACTGTGCATAAGTCATTTATCCATCTTAATGGTCGGTTGCAACACTATGATAGGAGAGCACACATCTTGAAATACATGCACATTGCTATCGATCAAATGGAGATATGGAAAATGAGGTATAAGGGAGCCGCATTGTACTTTCCAAAGATGATGAAGCCAAAGGCAGTGGAGATGAACGCATGCATCCGGAGTCAGATCCAAAACTATGAGTAACTCCCATAGCTCATCACCAGCTTACAAGCTTCACATGCACTAGTGTGCAGCGGCATGGATGTCATTGTGCACTTGCATGCAATCCAATCTATTGGCACACTCACTGAGGTGAAAAGAAAGAACCAATTCTGACTGGATTTGGACATGTACTTCGAGCAGTTGGTGTGCATAGCCAAAAACATAGACTTACAAATGAGTGTAGACACTATGCACTTGTATGTCGTTGGTCCCACTGCATTCAATACCATGATGCACATGTTGCTTGATGAGTTGGACAAAGGTGCCAAATCAGTGTACCTGGATGGAATGGAGGTAAGAGTTCACTTTCAAAAGGATGTCACCATAGAGTATGTGAACACAATAACAAATTACCAAGCGTGGCATCAGTTTGCTACCCTCGATCACCAAGAGGATGTCAACGAGTTAGACTTCCCACAACTATTCGAGTCTTAGTGATGTCTTGCATGGCTTACTCAAGCCAATTTTTGTCTCACATGGGTAGATGTGCAGATTGTGTTGTAAGCATGTTGTAAAGTGAAAGACCAAGTGTCAATAGTATAATGTAAAAAGTCATGTGTAAGTTGAAGATTCATGACGGTAGTTGAAAAGTCATAAAGGGGAATGTCAAGGGTCACCCCACCATTTGCTATATATAGAACCTCATAACTCATAGTACGGGCTTTTGGGAGTGAGGCTTCTGATAGGTATAACTTAGAGAAAGGTTAGAGTGTATTGTAATGAGCCTTGGCTTCTCTAGATTGCAGAGAAAATATGTCTCTCTGGAGGAGCAGGCGACAGTGACTGTAACGTTCCGCTATCAGGGCTAGCGGCTGTCATGGTTGTATGTATGATTGGATATTTCACCCTTCCAATATAAAAGAGCCAACACGTTTCATGTATATATTTTTATTGTAGTTCGGCTATCCTGGTTACTCTAATTATGTATGCAGTTGTAATTTACGCATGTATGTATGGGCTATTTCCTATGTGTTTGTATGAATCCTATCGAAGCGTGTTGTTGGTATAACTAATCACTTTGGATCATCGGCTATCCTTCTTTCCATCTCATGATGCCTTTCTGCTCATGTGTTCCCTCTCAAGCTACGTTCTATCATAGGCTTCTAAGGGGCGCACTCTTCTCCCCTTCTGTGTGTTAGAGACTTTCATGCACCTTTCCTCAACTTGCTGCAAGGTCACACCCTTTCTTCCAAAAAAGAAATCTTACTTGCCTCTGCGCGCAACCGCGGTCAAGGAAATGCCATACTACCCACTACTGGGACTCTTACTCCAAACAGTCTGAGGTCTAGTTTGGAATTATTATTGGGGAGATTCCCTGACATGTTGGTGGGGCCAGCACCATGTTGTGTTGTACAACAACCCCCCATTTCTAAAAACTTTTACACAAAATTTTTAATAAGAAATGGGTCCCTTTTTAAATAAACTTAGTGAGATTTGTGATTTGATAAATAGAATTGGTATTAACCTCGTTATAATAAAAACCTTTATCAAAAGGCCCGATGTAAGTAATTCATTTTATATAGCCTTTTGAATAAAGTATAAAGTGTTCCTTTGAAAAAACATCATAAATAATTCTACATTGTGATAAAGAGATTGGAGATTGCGTATCGCAATGATAAAGAGATGCACATAAAAAGGTACTCATCAAATCCTTCGATTCGATAAAGGTAATTGCAATCAACAATTGGAGGTATGATATGACAAAGAGCTAAAACACAAGCCGAACCCCCGATTGCGATTAATAAATAAGGTGCGCATCTCAAGAATAAATCATTCGCAAAAAAGGTTTGCATGCATAAGTCTTTTAAAATTAATAAATCAAACCAATTCAATGAAAACATACCCCGTCTTATTATAATATCACTTTATCACAATCAGAGATATTTGTCTCAAGTGATGAAGCCTCACTGTTTTGAAACTCCCGATTGCGCTTTGTGATTTATTGCCGATCGCCGATCGGGGATATCCAAAGACATGCTTGAGATAATCATTCATATATCATCGATGCGATGGGTATTTATGGTATTTATTCATTACAATTGGCGGCTTGAACAGTTATTAATTTCACAGTTAAGAGTAGGTCCTTCAAGGATTTCACTCGTAGTGGTTCTTAATTGCATATGACTTATCATATGTCAATTGCCTTAATTCTGTTCATTTTTGTACTGGATTTCAGCGGCAATATCTCTGTGTTACGGTTTGTAATTGTCTATGCAGATTTTCTTTGAACTCATGAATCCATAGAAGATGGGGAAGAAATCTAAGAAGCCCAAGGCACCTCCTGTAGTTAAAGAACCAGAGCTGAGCAAGAAGGGACTAATATTAGATACAACATGCCTCAGTCTAGGAAATGTGAGCTGGGAAAGTATCTACAATTTGATAGAAGTAGAAGAGCCCAAAGAATTGGAAGAGGAAGCCATAGCCGATTCCACCAGCAAATCAAAAGGAACTCTCAAAGAATTGGCCTATTCATACCTTCACAGGATAGCAGCGCGGGCAAAAATTTTGCCATACACTGATGTGGTTAGATGGGTCGTCGAGAAAATCCCAACTACAGACCGAACATTTTCCACAGTTGATGGAAGAATATTCGGGTCATTTAAACCTGAAGATCTCAGGCAAATGTACCATCTACCTCCGCCCGAGAAGCGCTATAACAAGGCATTTCTGGAAGCATTTGAAAAATAAAATAACTTGGAATTGGACCTAATTAGACACTGGAGGCATTTCCTGAATAAACATAAGCACGAGTCATTGAGTAAGTATTTTGTTGATTCATTAGCCTCTCCTTATTGCTATGCTGGCACTATGACGTGTAGACCATGGGGACAACATGACTCTGCAAACTTTACTATAGATATGGTCCCATTAATGGAAGTTGCAATTCATGGTTATGTTATGGATTGGGGAAATATTCTATCTGATAAAATAGCCACTAGAATACTAGAATACAAAAGGAAAGCATATACAACTTCCCGGACCATTCCTCAGTTTTACTACAGTGCATATATTCTTGACATCATTTGGTTCAATTCTAAATACCCCGTACTCAGATGGAAGTGGACTTCCCAAGATCCTAATCCTATTCATATCTATCACAAATAGTTGTGGAAGGCCCACTATAAGAATCACTGGTATAGAATTTGCAATGGTTTTGTCCTACCTGTATACTATTCTATCTTCAATAAGCCCACCCCTAGAGTGTCTCAAGAAGCAGCAATTGACCTAACAGTAGTGGGTAGCTAGTTCGGAGAGGAGAAATTCACTTACGTAAGGCTTTTTGGCAGTCTTACCAATCCCCATGTTCTTCCTCTATATGTTCCTGATAAACTGTTAGCCCGAGAGTTAGCATATCAGATAACAGTTGAAGGAATGTCAAAAACTCTGAGGGATTCCAAGAAACATATGTGGCCTGCATTCCCCCTACGGTGTGGCATTTTTACTTTACATGATTATAAACATGCAGAGAAAGAGGCAGAGAAGATTCAGATGCTAAATCTTGAAACCATTCCGAATAGGTAATATGACCCAAGGAAGGTTGTTTATAACGTTACTTCTCAAGCTAAACTTACCAGGTTTGATCATGAAGAAGATGAATTTGATGAGTTGTTTGCTTCAGATGAAGTATTTTATCAGGTCAAAGGATTGGATAGTATCAAATATGGAGAAGAGGGTCTAGAAAAATTCAATAGGCTTAGAGCCTAGAGATTGCAAACTTTGCCTTTGGATTTATTAGCTACAACCCCAACAGTTCAGCCACAGAGTCAAAGTAAACAGAAAGCTGCCGATAATACTCCTGTAGTGGAGAAGGTTCCTGAAAAGGAAATGTTGCCAGAGTAGGAGCAGAGACAAGAAACAAGTAGCGGACCCCTTGAATTAAACATTTATGTTGATCCTAAACTAATTAAGGAATGGTAGAAATTTGATTCCATCATTAGTAATACAAAGAGCATTCAAGGATTCAGTACACCTGAGGTGACCACTACACAGAAATCACTTATCAACACAGTTCCAACTGAAGGAACAAGCAGCCCACCCATGCTTCATAAGGACTTAAAAATAATCCCTAAAAATCCCTCCGATGAGATTGTTTTACACATAGAAGAGATACCACCATTAGATGTCTTCTACAGCCCTAAGAATAGGGTTGTAATCAAAAGACAAAGGAAAAAAAGGAAAATTGATCACTCTCCTCTTTTAACTTCACAAATGGAGATGATTAATGTGGTATGGAGAGAGGAAGTTAATCCTTCTGAAGATCTCAGCAAACTTTCTCAGTATGGTGGAGCATACACAGCGGCCACAATGGATAAAGCATCGGAGGTCAGTGATTTGCTAAAAGAAAAATACCAAGCAAACAGTTTGCTAGAAGCATAGGCATAGGAGAAACAACAGAAAATAGAATAGCTGGAACAACAATTAGCAGTCCAAAAGTAGCTAAATGACTAGTTGAATGAGCAATTGTTCAAACAAAAGCAAAGGATTGATGAGCAAGCAATTCATAAGCAATAGGATTTATTCCAAGAATTGAGTAAGTTGTAGTTATTAAATGAACAACTGAGAAAATTGAAGGAAGAACAAATCACTCAACTGACAGTTCAGATAGAACGATTCAAAGAATATCCCCAAGTGGGAGAATTCAGATCTGAGGCTCTACAAATTACCAGGGCATTGTCTAGCCAGTTGAGCTTACTATGTCATAATATCTCACTAATTCTTCCTCTGTGTGAAATTTCATCATCCATGGTTGACAAATCAGTAGATGCAAGACTGGACTTGGAAAGAGCAGATGAAAGATTAACAAATTTTCTCTCTTGGCAAGAATCTAAAGAGGGAAAAGCTACTAATCTACCACAAATCTAGGAATCACATAAAGAAATTCTATTTACTGAATGGAAATCTCAGCTAATGAAGGCTAAAAGAGAAACATCAAGATGCAGATCGGCAACAGGCAACGTGGTTGAATTAATTAATAACAATCTTTATTTATCAAATTTAATAACAGAGTGTTCTCCAGGAAAACTTCCACCAGTAAAAGTATTAGAACAGATGTGGAAGTAGGAGCTGGAACAGAGGGAAAAATTGTTTCCAGGTATTCAAAGTTTAACATGGGAAACCTTTTGGTTTTTCCTTGTCAAACCATATACTCAGTGGATAGCAATGAAATGCCTCACCGATGCAATTGGCCACATGATTCCCGAACTTAATGATGCCACATACACCACTCAGTTACACTCATGCATGAGTCATCCACTAGAACTTCAGCCGATGCTCGCCATTTGTCAGCTCCAATCACAAGATGATCAACCAATATAGTGAACCATTTTTTACTGACCGCAGCATGCCTATTTCAAGATGATTTTCACATTTTTTTGATTTGGTTATACCAGCGCATAGCATATTTCTTTTATAGTTTGTTATTTTAAGTAATATTTATGGACCCTTTCATGTTTTTAGAAAGGGTCCTCAATTTTTTTTATTAAAACTTGAATCGGAAGTTGCACTATTGTGCTTCCGATATATTTATTTTTATAAAAACTGGACCTAAATTCTGAGTTTTGATAAAGAATGCTTTTATGTGATATGCACTATTTCTTCTTGTAAAAGTATTCCCAAGTTAAAAGGCAGGATCTGAATGTGATTCATATCGAAGGAGACTCAAATGCATATGGTACTACTATCTGTGTTTTTGCTTCATGCTTTTATGTGAATCAGCATTTACTTATTTTTTTTATTATTGATATATGTATACGTTCTTGCAGCAATTCTTTGACTTATCACTATTGAATGTTTAAGAGATGTTATCTTTCATATATATGTGTGTCAGTAATATATAACGATTAGTGCGATAATGTTTTAATTATTACTTCGTTCAACTACTTGAACAAAGTAATTATCATATGAATGAATATTTTTATTTATGAGTAAGTCATCTATATCTTTACTTGTCAGTAAGAACCATAAAAAATTGCACTAGGAGAAAGACTTCCCAGGATAGATTAGTTACTTTTATATTGTTGCGTTTTAAAATAGATCATTCATCATTCCCATTAGATACTATAAATCAATCAATTATCCATTCCACTTATATATCATTGGGAAACTGGTCCCATTATATCCAGTCGGAGCCACCACACCAAACGGAAAGGGAGCTGCTTTAAGGTCCGAACCACGTGGTTTTCCACGATGTTGATACAACAATTTTCGAGGCATCAACATTTTTGGTGCTAGAAGGAGAGCAATAACTGTGAATGGCGAGTAAATCCAAATCTATAATCCATTTTGAGAGTAAATCTCCCTCCACCTCACCTCCGACTTCTCCTTTGCATGCTAAATCTCCAGTTTCTAAGCGAGAAGTTGAAGAAAAAACAACCACTACTGAACCCCAAAACATCTTAAATAAATCAAATCTAGAATCTCCTGAAGTACATTCTCTAATTCATAAACTTCAAGGATTATCAATATCACCACAGAAATCTGAGTTATCTCAAGGCATTGTGACTTCGCAATTCATTCCTTCTCATCCCCTCACCATACTTCAGTGTGAAAAGCTTGGTATTGAACCCACTGAATTACCTTTGCCTAAAATAAAAAGAGCAAGGAAGACAACTGAAGGGTCTGATAGTGAAACTCTCTCATCATCATCATCCATTTCATCTTCTCCATTTCAAAGTCAACCATCCACTCCCCCACTCTAGATTGTCATTCAGCAGGGTACTGGAACTTCAACATTTGCTTCTCAACCATCTGGAACTTCAATATCCTCTCCTTCTCAACCCCTTGGAACCTCATATGCGCTATCAACCATTAGTAGCTCAACAATGGCACAAAACCCATGGAAAAATCCTGGTGCAATCACAATTCCTGCACCTTTGAACCAATTGTCAGCTCATCCCGAGAAATGGTTGCCAAAATTCAACCCAGATGTAGGCGTACAGGAAGATGAACACATAAACAACTTTATGTTTTCAGTCAATTTAAAAGGAGTTACTGAAGAAGACATGGTTGTTAGGATTTTCCCATATACCCTACAAGGATCAGCTGGGTCTTGGTACTTTTCATTACTAGCAGGATCCATTACTAGTTGGAATATTTTCCAAGAGTAGTTCTTAACTAAATTTGGTGATGACAAGTCCACAGCAACGTTAATCAATGACCTCTCAAATCTTAAAACGGAATCTAGAGAGCCTATAAAATAAGATTCCTACTGCATCAAAACCTAGTGAAGAGGGTAGAAGTGAATGGTACATATCAGTCTTACCTTTAAACATAGCTATCTTTGTGGATAGAGCTGCAAAGACTACTTTAGCAGACAATATGAAAGAGGCAATTGCTATGGAAAAATGTATCATCGAATTAGAAAATAAAGATGCTCTTGAAGATAGAAAATCTAAAAAAGTTACCTTCATAGATGATTCAAAGAAGAAAATGGCTAAAGATCCATACGATATGGATGGTCTCCAAAAGGTTCTAAAAACTATGTCGAATGAAATGATAGAAATTAATAAACAAGTAGCTGAGACCTCAACTAAGAAGCCATTTAGAAACTTTAAGAAACCATAATCAAAACCCCCTAATGCTATATCCAATGCAGAGTCACACCCCGAGAATGATGAAGAAGAAGATACAGTCTTATCATCTGAAGAAACTGAAGAAGAGGAAGCTGTAGAATGTCATGGGATGTGGGACTTCATTTTACCCAATTCTGATACTGAAAATGAACAGGAAGCTTTTCCAGTAAGTACCAGGAGTAAAGGAACTCTTGAACCTATTCAAGTGACTCAAAAGAAAAAGAACATGGGTACTACTACTAAAGAAAGGGTTCCCACAAAGAAGTCTACAGCGATGCCTACTCAAAATCAGCCATCAACTTCCAATCCACCTTCATCATCTAAAACATTAGTAGTTGCAGACTCTATGGATTACAACATCATTGAAGACATGAAGAAAATGAGAGAAAATATCACTATATTTGAGCTTAGTAAGCTCAAACATCAACAAAAATTGTTGCTCAATGAATTAAATGCAGTACCTTTTTCTCCTCTTCCAAATGTTGTATTGTCCAAAGCTGCTAATGAGACAGGTAAGCCACCAGCTGGTAGAGTAGAAGCTATTGATGTTGTTCTAATCAGAGATAGATCAAATTCCCATACTCCTCCTTTTCTCTTGACCTACGAGATTTATAATAAAAATCTACACAATTGCTTGATAGACCTAGGGGCTTCATCGAATATAATGCCGACTTCGGCTTGTTCTAAATTGAATATTGAACCCCAAAAGTCTGCAGTGCATATTGTCCAGTTGGATAGAACTAAGGTCCAAGTATTGGGAGAAACCAACTCAGTTACCATGAGGTTATCAGCTGATCCAAGAGTGGTTCAGAGAATTGATATATTAATTGTTGATATTCCTGAATTTTATGGTTTGATTTTAAGCAGAGACTGGTCTGAGAAACTTCATGTTTACATTTCTATCGATTGGTCTCACATGTGTCTTCCCTATAAAGGAAAGCCAAATCATATCAAGATTGGTCGAGAGAAGCATATGACTCATACTGTAACAAAGTTTGAACAAGAAAACCAACCTATAGCATTCAAAAATAATATTCTTGGTAACTACTCATCTAAATCATTCTTTGGTAATTTTAGTGCTCAATCATCACCTTTCTCAGTTAATAATCTCACATCTCAAATTGAAAAATTTTCCTAAATAGATACATCAAGATGTGTTAAAATTTCTAAGGAAATTGTAAATAAAACTGTAGATAAACCTTTGTTTTGGTCATTATATTTTTATGGGTCTAAATCTAATGAGGGGGTAGGAGCAGGATGTATTTTAGTTAGTCCTAAAGGAGAAAAGACTATGATATCATGTAGATTAGAATTTGAGTGCACAAATAATACTGCTGAATATGAAGCCTTGATTCAAGGACTTTACAAAGCAATAGATCTTAAGGTGCAATATTTGAAAGACTTCGGTAACTCTGAAATTGTTATAAAGCAAGTCAAAAATACTATACATTTCCTTTCTAGTCACCTTAAACATTATCAATCCTTGGTACAAGACCTTGTATCTCATTTTCTAGTATTTAATATTTCTCCCATTCCTAGATCTCATAATGCAGCAGCAGATTTACTAGCCAATGTTGCTTCTAAGCTCCTTCCATCTGAAGATTACAGTCCCGATAGATTTTCAGTAGAGTTAATTTTCAGGCTATCAATTCCTGATAATGTCACTAACTAGAAAACGTTCAATCATGATGACAACATTTTAAATTTCTTAACTTCTGATAAGTCCTATGATGATCAAATTATTGATGAAAGTGAGCATAATCTTCAAATCAAGGAAAAACTTGAAGAAAATTCAATACCTAAACTAGTGGTCAAACTTGAAGACCTTTATGACATCAAAGATAGGTTTAAACAGGTTACTAATTCAAAGCTTCAAAGTTCTACTTTAAGATTTGAATTAATAAACCTTGGCACAGAGGCCAAGTCACAAAATACCAATCTAGGCTTAGGACTTACTTCAGAAGAAAGATTTGCATTTATCAAATTATTGAATAGATATAAAAATGTCTTCACTTGGAATTATTATGAATTGAAAACATATGATACTTCTATCATACAGCATACAATTCCAATGATATCTGAAGAAAAACCAATACAGCAGAAATTAAGGAAAATTCATCTGAACCTTGAAAGTCAGATAAAAGCTGAGTTAAACAAACTCTTGAAGGCTAAGATAATTTTTCCTGTTAGACATTCAAATTGGGTGTCCAACTTGGTGCCCGTGAGAAAGAAGAATGGTGACATTAGAATTTGCATTGATTTCAGAAATCTTAATAAGGTAAGTCAAAAATATAACTTCCCACTACCAACAATGGAGCAAACTCTGCATTCAGTAGCTGGTTCTAAATTAATGTCTTTGTTAGATGGTTTTTCAAGGTATAACCAAATCTTGGTGCACCCTGATGACAGACTCAAGACTACTTTCAGAACTAAGTGGGGAACTTATGCCTATCAAAAAATGCTTTTCGGTTTAACTAATGCTAGAGCTACCTTCCAAAGAGCAATGGATATAGCATTCAAAGGTTTGATTAATAAATCAGTAGTTGTCTATTTGGATGACAATATTGTCTTCTCTAAGAAAAGATCAAATCATTTACATGATTTGAAACAAATCTTTGAATGCTGTAAAAGGTATGGGATTTCACTGAATCCTAAGAAGTCATTTTTTGCTCTTGACCACGGTAAACTCTTGGGGTTCATTGTTTCAAAATATGGTATTTATATCGATCCAGATAGAATCAAAGAGATTTCTGATATTCCATTTCCACATAATAAAAAATCAATGTAATCATTTTTACGTCAAATAATTTTTGTAAAAAAATTTGTTCCAGATTTTTCACAAATTGTTTTACCATTACAGATCATGATCAAGAAAAACTCAGTGGTTAAATGGGGACATATAGAAAAGGAGGCTTTTGATTCAATCAAGCAAGCGATCATAAATGCTCCTGCATTAAACACTCCCAATTTTTCAAATCATTTTATTTTATATACTCTAGCATTTGATTCATCTTATGTAGCAGTACTGACACAAATCAATGATCAAAACTTGGAAGCACCAATCTCATTTTATAGTTCAAATCTTCAAGGTGTTGAGCTTAACTACTCTGAAGTTGAAAAGAAAGCCTTTTCTATATTCAAAGCCATTAAACACTTTAGGCCCTTTCTCTTAAAGACTCACACAAAAGTAATAGTCCCTTTTTCAGCAGTAAGATAGTTACTAGTGCAAAGGGAATTAGGAGAAAAAAGGGCAAACTTGGTTACGGCATTACAAGAATATGAATTGGACATTAGACCAGCAAAGATTGTCAAAGGCCAAGGTTTTTGTAGGTTGTTAGAAGGAGCTTCTAATATTCAGGAACATGAAGGTACCAACAATATTGAAGAAATCAAGGAGATAAGTACTATCAAGCCTAAATCCCAATATGCAGATTTGATATTTTATTTGAGAAATGGATATGCTCCTTCTAATCTTTCCTATAAAAATAAAAGTGCCACAAGAATGAAAGAAGAAAACTTCATGATTGTTGATGATGTGTTGTTTAGATGGAATTATGATTCAATTTTGTTAAGATGTTTAGAAAAAATTGAAGCCCAAAATGTATTGCAGGAATTACATGATGGTCCAGCAGGAGGACATTTTGGAGCTGATACAACAGCTCACAAAATTATTCATGTTGGGTATTATTGGCCCACCTTATTTAAAGATACTCATGAATATGTAAGGAAATGCAGAACATGTCAAACTTCCAATGGAAGACAAAGGAAGCCAGCTTTTCCTTTGCAACCAGTCATCATTGAGCATCCATTTGAACAATGGGGATTGGATATCATTGGAGAAATTATTCCACATTCATCCAAACAGCACAGGTACATCCTTACAGTCACAGATTACTTTACTAAGTGGGTAGAAGAAATTCCTTTGAAGGCAGCAAACTCTGAGGCAATCATTGAATTCATAGACCAGTTCATCATTACCAGGTTTGGTGTACCAAACTCTCTTATTTTTGATAACACATCTTATTTCTCTAGTAATTCCATACTTGAATTTACTATTAAAAGAGGATTTAAATTGAAATATTTTGCAAACCACTACCCTCAGGGTAATGGTTTAGCAGAATCCACCAATAAAAATATTATCAAAATCATTAAGAGAACTATTGATCAGAATCATATGAATTGGCATAAGTCTTTGATATTCGCATTATGGGCAGACCGTATAACACAGAAGGCCTCAATAGGCACTTCTCCATTTAATCTGGTGTATGGAAAGGAGGCCGTCATACCAGCAAACTTAGTACTTCCATCACTAGCCTTAGTGCAGTTTATTGAAGAAAATCTCTCATCTTCTATTCAATTGAGATATAATCAGATCCTGAAATTAGAAGAAGAAAGAGAGAAAGCCCGAGCTACGCATGCGAAGCATCAACAAATTATTAAGTCTTCTTTTGATATAACTTCCATTGGCCCAAAACTTTAACAAGTTGGTGATCTTGTTTTGAAATGGGAGAAAGCCCACAAGGATAAAAGAAAACACACTAAATTTAAAAAAATGTGGCTTGGGCCATTTCAAATCAGTGAAAAGATACGCCCATCAACATTCATATTGCAAGATCTATCAAGAAAGAGAAATTCTCTTCCTGTCAATGGGCTTATTTTGAAAAAATTCTTCACTTGAGGAGGTAACCCCTTCTTACTTTGTAAATATTCAATTTTCAGCTATATCTGTGTGAAAAATTAGTTTAGCTTCTTTCTTGGTAAATAAAGTTGTAAATAGCCCTCCATTGGTTTTTACTATTTTGAAAAGGTTACTTAAAAGAAAAATGGTGTTAATATTTACTTTTGATAGATGGAAGCCTTGAAGGAAAAAGAGAAAGTTCTAGGAAATTAGGTATAATTAAACTCTGAAAACCCTTTTTATTTTTGTAAAATCTTCTCAAAACTTGAAAATACTATAAATCATTCTAAGTTTTAAAAGCCTAAAAAAGGTTATCAATAAAAAGAAAAGACTGATCCAATCTTAGCATCTTCAACTCTTAAAATTGTCATCCATGTTCTCTTAAGGAGTAAATTATTCACCCCATCCATAAAAGTTTATAATTTTTCAGTGTAATTCTAAAATATATTTGATATAAGAGATAAGAGGTCTCATCATGAGCTTGCTTACCATGATCATAGGGGATTAGTTCAACTAACATTACCAACACTGCAAACCAAAATAGGGTAATGGCTTATAATTATAAGACAAGGGGTCTCATCATAAGCCAACTTGTTCAGTTAAATTACAACCAGTGAATGGCATTGTCAATAGCTGGCCATCAAACCAAGACAATGGCTTTTTATCTTACAAAATAAAGAAATGAGGAAAACAGAAAAATGCAATACAAAATATGTGGAAACATATCTTTTGGATTCATTCTTTTAAATTATACTCTGAAATGGATGGGACAATGAATGATTAAATGGTTAAAAGGTAACCCTGTCAAGACTATAAATGTTTGTTGGCAGCAGTGGCTCTACCTGTGACAAGGGAGCCATTATATAAGCTAAGTTGGAGAAGTCTCTTGTTTTATCATTATCAACCAATTAAGGTTTACTTAAACTTAGAATGTATTTAATTTTGAGATGAGAAAGAGATAGCAAAAATAGTTTTCATTATATTCAGAGTTTATGATTACCTAGTTATATTAGATTTTCTCTATCCACTAAGGTTTTCAGATTAAGAAGGTTAAAATATTACATTACTTTCTCAGAGATAACTATTTCTTCCAGTGAATCGCCAATTGTTGTGCTGTACAACAACCCCCCATTTCTAAAAACTTTTACACAAAATTTTTAATAAGAAATGGGTCCCTTTTTAAATAAACTTAGTGAGATTTGTGATTTGATAAATAAAACTGGTATTAACCTCATTATAAGAAAAACCTTTATCAAAAAGCCCGATGTAAGTAATTCATTTTATAAAGCCTTTTGAATAAAGTATAAAGTGTTCCTTTGAAAAAACATCATAAATAATTCTACATTGCGATAAAGCGATCAGAGATCGCGTATCACAATGATAAAGAGATATACATAAAATGGTCATCATCAAATCTTCCAATCCGATAAAGGTAATCGCAATTGGCAATCAGAGGTATCATACGACAAAGAGCTAAAACATAAGTTGAACCCTCGATTGCGATTAATAAATAAGGTGTGCATCTCAAGAATAAATCATTCGCAAAAAAGGTTTGCATGCATAAGTCTTTTAAAATTAATAAATCAAACCAATTCAATGAAAACATACCTCGCCTTATTATAATATCACTTTATTGCAATCCGAGATATTTGTCTCAAGTGATGAAGCCTCACCCTTTTGAAACTCCCGATTGCGATTTGCAATTTATCGCCGATCACCGATCGGGGAAATCCAAAGACACGCTTGAGATAATCATTCATATATGATCGATGCGGTGGGTATTTATGGTATTTATCCAATACGATTGGCAGTTTGAACAGTTATTAATTTCACAGTTAAGAATAAATCCTTCAAGGATTCCACTCGTGGTGGTTCTTAATTACATCTGACTTATCATATGTCAATTTCCTTAATTCTGTTCATTTTTGTATTGGCTTTCAGTGGCAATATCCCTATGTTACGGTTTGTAATTGTCTGTACAGAGTTTCTTTGAACTCATGAGTCCATAGAAGATGGGGAAGAAATCTAAGAAACCCAAGGCACCTCCTGTAGTTAAAGAACTAGAGCTAAGCAAGAAGGGACTAATATCAGATACAACATGCCTCGGTTTGGGAAATGCGAGCTGGGAAAGTATCTATAATTTGATAGAAGCAAAAGAGCCCGAAGAACTGGAAGAGGAAGCCATAGCCGATTCCACCAGCAAATCAGAAGGAACTCTCAAAGAACTAGCCTGTTCATACCTTCACAGGATAGCAGCGTGGGCCAAAATTTTGCCATACACTGATGTGGTTAGATGGGTCGTCGAGAAAATCCCAACTGCAGACTGAACATTTTCCACAGTTGATAGAAGAATATTCGGGTCATTTAAACTTGAAGATCTCAGGCAAATGTACCATCTACCTCCACCCGAGAAATGCTATAACAAGGCATTTCTGGAAGCATTTGTAAAAGAAAATGACTTGGAATCAGACCCAATCAGACATTGGAGGAATTTCTCAGATAAACATAAGCACGAGTCATCGGGTAAGTATTTTGTTGATTCATTAGCCTCTGCTTATTGCTATGCTCGCGCTATGATCTGTAAACTATGGGGACAACATGATTCTACAAACTTTACTATAGATATGGTCTCATTAATGGAAGCTGTGATTCATGGTTATGTTATGGATTGGGCAAATATTCTATCTGATAGAATAGTCACTGGAATACTAGAATACATAAGGAAAGCGTATACAACTTCCCAGACCATTCCTCCTTTTTACTACAGTACATATATTCTTGACATCATTTGTTTTAATTCTGAATACCCTGTACTCAAATGGAAGTGGACTTCCCAAGATCCTAATCCTATTCATATCTATCACAAACAGTTGTGGAAGGCCCACTATAAGAATCACTTGTACAGAATTTGCAATGGTTTTGTCCTACCTATATACTATTCTATCTTCAATAAGCCTGACCCTAAGATATCTCAGGAAGGAGAAATTGACCTAACAGCAGTGGGTAGCTGGTTCGGAGAGGAGAAATTCACTTATGTAAGGATTTTTGGCAGTTTTACCAAACCCCATGTTCTTCCTCTATATGTTCCTGATAAATTGTTAGCGTGAGAGTTAGCATATCAGATAACAGTTGAAGGAACGTAAAAATCCGTAAGGGATTCCAAGAAGCATATGTGGCCTGCATTCCCCCTATGGTGTGGTGTTTTTACCTTAGATGATTATAAACATGCAGAGAAAGAGGCAGAGAAGATTCAGATGCTAAATCTTGCAACCATTCCGAATAGGCAATATGACCCAAGGAAGGTTGCCTATAATGTTACTTCTCAAGCTAAACTTACCAGATTTGATCATGAAGAAGATGACTTTGATGATTTGTTTGCTTCAGCTGAAATATTTTATCGGGTTAAAGGATTGGCTAGTATCAAATATGGAGAAGAGGGACTAGAAAAATTCAATAGGCTTAGAGCCCAGAGATTGCAAACTTTGCCTTTGGATTTATTAGCTACAACCCCAATAGTTCAGCCACAGAGTCAAAGTAAATAGAAAGCTGCCGATAATACTCCTATAGTGGAGAAGGTTCCCGAAAAGGAAAAGTTTCCAGAGCAGGAGCAAAGACAAGAAACAAGTAGTGGACCCCTTGATTCAAACATTTATGTTGATCCTAAACTAATCAAGGAATGGCAGCAATTTGATTCCATCATTAGTAATACTGAGAGCATTCAAGGATTCAGTACACCTGAGGTGACCACTACTCAGAAATCAGTAATCAACACAGTTCCAACTGAAGGAACAAGTGGCCCACCCATGATTCATAAGGACTTAGAAATAATCCCTGAAAATCCCTCCGATGAGATTGTTTTACACATAGAAGAGATACCACCATTAGATGTCTTCTACAACCCTAAGCATAGGGCTGTAATCAAAAGACAAAGGAAAAAGAGGAAAATTGATCACTCTCCTCTTTTGACTTCACAAATGGAGATGATGAATGTGGTATGGAGAGAGGAAGTTAATCCTTCTGAAGATCTCACCAAACTTTCTCAGTATGTTGGAGCATACATAGCGGCCACAATGGATAAAGCATCGGAGGTCAGTAATTTACTAAAAGAAAAATACCAAGCAATCAGTTTGCTAGAAGCACAAGCACAGGAGAAACAACAAAAGATAGAACAACTGGAACAACAATTAGCAGTCCAGAAGCAGCTAAATGACCAGTTGAATGAGCAATTGCTCAAAGAAAAGCAAAGGATTGATGAGCAAGCAATTCATAAGCAACAGGAGTTATCCCAAGCATTGAGTAAGTTGCAGTTATTAAATGAACAACTGAGTAAATCGAAGGAAGAACAAATCACTCAACTGACAGTTCAGATAGAACGATTCAAAGAATATCCCCAAGTGGGAGAATTCAGATCTGAGGCTCTACAAATTACTAGGGTATTGTCTAGCCGGTTGTGCTTACTATGTCATAATATCTCACTAATTCTTCCTCTATGTGAAATTTCATCATCCATGGTTGACAAATCAGTAGATGGGAGACTGGACTTGGAAAGAGTAGATGAAAGATTAACAAATTTCCTCTCTTGGCAATAATCTAAAGAGGGAAAAGCTACTAATCTACCACAAATCTAGGAATCGCATAAAGAAATTCTATTTACTGAATGGCAATCTCAACTAATGAAGGCTGAAAGAGCAACATCAAGATGTAGATCGACAACAGGCATCCTGGTTGAATTAATTAATTACAGTCTTTATTTTACAAATTTAATAACAGAGTGCACTCTCCAGGAAAACTTCACCAGTAAAAGCATTAGAACAGATGTGGAAACAGGAGCTGGAACAGAGGGAAAAATTGATCGCATGTATTCAAAGTTTAACATGGGAAACCTTTTGGTTTTTCCTTGTCAAACCATATTGTCATCAGATAGTAATGAAATGTCTCACCGATGCAATTGTCCACATGATTCCCGAACTTAATGATGCCACATACATTGCTCAGTTACACTCACGCATGAGTCATCCATGAAAACTTCAGCTGATGCTCACCATTTGCCAGCTCCAAACACAAGATGATCAGCCAATACAGTGAACCATTTTTGACCGACTGCAGCATGCCTATTTCAAGATGATTTTCACATTTTTGTGATTTGGTTATACCAGCGCATAGAATATTTCTTTCATAGTTTGTTATTTTAAGTAGTATTTATAGACACTTTCATGTTTTTAGAAAGGGTCCTCAAATTTTTGTATTAAGACTTAAATCGAAAGTTGCAGTACTATGCTTCCGATATATTTATTTTTATAAAAACTGGACCTGAATTCTGAGTTTTGATAAAGAATGCTTTTATGTGATATGCACTATTGCTTCTTGTGAAAGCATTCCCAAGTTAAGGGATAGGATCTGAGTGCGATTCATATCGGAGGAGACTCAAATGCATACGGTACTACTATCTATGTTTTTGCTTCATGCTTTTATGTGAATCAACATTTACTTATTTTGCTATTATTGATATATGTATATGTTCTTACAACAATTCTTTGACTTATCACTATTGAATGTTTAAGAGTTGTTATCTTTCATATATATGTGTGTCAGTAATATATAACGATCAGCGTGATAATATTTTAATTGTTACTTTGTTCAACTACTTGAACAAAGTAATTATCATATGAATGAATATTTTTATTTATGAGTAAGTCATCTATATGTTTACTTGTCAATAAGAACCATAAAAAATTTCACTAGGAGAAAGATTTCCCAGGATAGATTATTTACTTTTATATTGTTGCATTTTAAAATAAATCATTCATCATCCCCATTAGATACTATAAATCAATCACTTATCCATCCCACTTATATATCATTGGGAAACTGGTCCCATTATATCCAGTCGGAGCCACCATACCAAATGGAAAAGGAGTTGCTTTAAGGTCCGGACAGGGTTGTTTTCACCAATGTTGATGCAGTGATTTTTGAGGCATCAACACACCATCAACATTTATGGTGCTAGAACGAGGGACCGATGACAAGCTGAGTCCTCACATACTGTTTTGAATCTTTGCACATCTTTCATGCATATTGTTATAGTTAAACCTCCACAATTTTTGTCCAATGGAAATCCCTCTGAAGTCGAGAGGGAGTTCTTTGATGACTTGTATGAACTCGCATATGATGGTCAAGGCGAAGTGGCTTGGCCTGAGCACTTAAATGAATTCCATGCATTCATGGAGAATGTGGAAGTTTTTAATGAAGTAGAGGTCAGTATGTTGCTTGCACACAAACTTCACGAATACCCATTACTATGGTGCCACACACTGCCTCCTAATTGTGTGCACTCATTCAAGTAGTTCAGTGACCTAATCGAATCTATTTTTCACCATTTTGATTCTGAAGCACTTGATAAGAAAATGTTAAAACAATGGAGGGCCCCGCATGAATCACTAATGGATTTTGGGTATCTCTTCTGTCTATTCACTTTTCAAGCTTCAAAAATTCAGATGAAATTCCAATATCTTTGGGATAGATATGAGTATTCCTGTATCAAATCACTCTGTCAAAATGTGAAGAAAAAGCTCAAACCCCATTTAGGATACTTCGATGATGGAGCTGTGCAATCCCAAGAAGACACAGTTGTTGTCACAAGTGATTGTCCGCCTTCCCCTCATCAAACAACTACACCCCCGCAGAGTGATGTGGAATTATGTGCACACAAGTCTGTTCAACTGTCACAACCTCCCACCCTCAATACTCTCAATTTCTACACATATTTGGTTGGAAGCCCATGGGCTGTCGTATGCGCTTTCTACCTCAACCTCCATCCCCACGTTTTGCTGATCCGCGGGATTGCATTGTCTTGTGTTCTTCCATTCTGGACTCCACACCTATTGTGAACTAGGATCAAGCCATCAATGAAGTTGGTGTTACACAACCAACCTGCGTTGACCTTTACAACAAGTATGACTAGGAATATGAGGATGAACCCACAGTGAAGGACGACCTCCTTCTGTCTGTGTCTCCTCTAATTTTTCCTGACATCTTTGGTGATTCTACTATCTCTGATTTTCCTTATGTAAATGCATCCACAAATGCATCTATTTTTGATCATTCACAGAACACACCCGATGTGAGTCCATTATTCGACAGCGGATAGGACAAATCTTTCATTGAAAATCCACTTGATATTTCATCTACTTTTTCTTGAAACATAGAGGGTGAAAATTCTTGCTTCTCATCTACCCCTCTGTATGATTCATCAGATCATGAGGATGTCGATGAACTCATTAATTTTTCTGATCATAGTTGACATGATATCTTTACTCCTATATTCGATCACGATGTTGATTCAATCATTGTTGATCTTTCAAAGCCACCTATTTATTATGATCTATCTGTCGATGAAGTTGAAACCCCACAGGTGGTCGAGGCACTTCAACCCAAGCTGATGGGTATGTCAGGCCCTCATTGTCATGAGGTTAGTTTCCCTTCCAATTAGGAAATTGTTGAAACACCCAAGGCTCCTCATCACTCATCTGTATTCATTGAAGATCAATCCAGTACACAGATTTTGCTTCCTCCACTTGAATCACATGATCCCATCGCTCATGCATTAGAGGAATCTTGCACAACAAGCACGCTATAAATACGTAATTTGTCTCTATTTCTCATGTTTCTTGTTTTCCACAGTCAAGAGAGTGTGCATGATTATCATATTTTGCATGTAGTGTGTATCAACACCATGTTAAGTTCACAGAGTGCTTGTCTTACAATTTCACTCTTTTCTTTTCTATGGATGCATTCAAACTTGGAGTGTGTTGATCTTCACTGTTATATATTTCATGTTTGTTGGTTCTCTTGAATACCCTTTTCATGAACCACACCTTCACCAACATGGGTCAACCAATGCACTGGTGGCTGCATTGGAAATATCACTTCACATGAGTAGACCCATGCACCAATATCTTAGGAGTATGAGTAGTGTTTGCTTTATGTCTTGTTTGCTTGCATGCATGTTTTCTTTCTTTCTTTGCTTGTTTGTTTGCTTGCCTGCTTTGCTTACCTTCTTTCCTTCCACATTTGCTTCTTCTCTTTGCTTTATTGTTTTGTTTGGTTGTTTACGTCCATAGGTTAGTTTCACATGAAACTGTGTCCAACTCTTATGATAAGAAGGGTAAAGTACAAGAGGACTTGTACATCTACCAACACTTTGTTACCTGTTGTCCTCTCTCTTTGTGCAAAACTTATTGTCTTCAGTCAATGATACACCAATGGAAGATATGTTCTATTTGAAGTGAATCTTTGTGAAAACACAACACTTGCACTCTAACTAGTACCACCTACTCTAATCGGTTGTGTTTGGGTTAACCCTTGTCAGCTCATTCAAGTAGAGTAAGGTGAGGGGGAAAACATTAACAAGTATGCCAGAGGTATACAAAACATACTTCTCTGAAGGAAAAACCTCTTCTTATCTCAATAAGTCAGGATCCCTCTTCCACCTATGAAGTAAATAAGTGCCTACGGATAGTTCTATAAAAAAAAGAAAAAATGATTTTTTTTCAAAAAAAATGAATAAGGCGAAAGAGGATAAAGGCTTCCTGTGCAGAGAGGTGATAAAAGTAATTCCGCCGGGGTACTTTCTAGGCTTGCTGGTAGTAGAGTGATGCTTGTGTTTCTGCGTGACTCCGTTGGGGTAATATCTAGGCCTGTTGGCAGCAAAGAAACACCAGAGGTGAAACGTAAACTCTGACAGTCATATTAGTTGTGCACCAATATACCCCTCATCACCAATCGAAACAACTAAGTTGACTTGGCTTGGAATGTGTGGTGACCGATCAAGAGCATGGAAAGTACTACATATTTCACTCAAGCTAGTGTGGAAACCACGATGATCAAAGAATCGAACAATAATTTTGGAGAAGTTAGACTTTCTTTTCACGAAACAAGGTCCATTCAGAAAGCTAGAGTTCTCCCAGTGTCTCGCCAATGTTGTAGCCACTACAACCATCCTCCAAAATTTTGGCTTAGCATCATTTTGGAGCCTCCCTACCAACAGTCCTTGGTAGCATATCTTGCACTGCCCAAGTACTTATGATTTCTATTGCATTTCTTTGGCTTATAAGCTTGTGTTCTCTAACTGGTTGGCCTTTTACACGCGAGTTGACATCCCGAGACTTGGTCTCTAGCTGGTTCTTATGCTAACTTGAAGAATTGTGCAGAACTGAAGGGCAACCAACCTCACTCTCCAGAATTGCACAGAGCATCAAGGCATCTAGTTTCTCTCCAGAAACGAGCAGAGCATGCAAGTTTCCTTCCCATTGAAAATTGCGGAGAGAAGCCCGTCACTAGCCTTGCTCTCAAGGTTTCCGTAGTTCTGGCTGGAAGCCTTGGCTTCAGTCTAGAAATTAAGTGGAGTTTGAGGGGTATCCAAAGCCATTGAACCTAGAAACTGCACAAAAGTCATCCTTAGACTTGTGATTCATTGCATGTTCTCACAATTTGATCAGTTCCCTCTAGGACAGAGAAATCTTGCTTTGCATGCATGGGAAGCTCTTTCCCAAAAAATATAAAGGAAAAAAGAAAAAAACATCCCTATATTTTAGGGGTCTATTTGTAGTAGCTGGAGGTTACATGCAAAAGTCATTTTAAAACCCTCCCGCCAAGTGTCACTTTTTCCTAGATTTGTGGCATGCATGTCATAAGCCTCGAACTTGTCAAAAATATTTATTTGACGCTTGAGAGCTCATTCTTCACTTTGATCTTGGAGCTCTAGCATTCCTATTGCATCTAGGAACCTTTGGCACACTCGACGAAACCTTTTCCGGGTAAGTCTGCTTTTCATGTCTTTTGGTGCTTTTCTATTGCTTTTTGTATTTCAGCTTGTGTAAATGATTTTTTCTTGGTTTTATTGAATGCTTGCTATCATTTTAATGCATGTTATCTTGTAGAAGAATTGTTCCAAGTTTTCCATTACATTTCCTTACTGTCACATACATGACATTGTTTCTACACTCACGGTCATCGTTTCGGTGACTTGATTCACACACTTCATTTTTTTCCTGTTTCACTGAATCCTGCACTTACTGATTGCATACATTATAATTCACTAATTTTTGCACCTAGTTTCGCACATGTCTTCAATCTTACTGTTTTTAGTCACCTGTCGGTGGGACTAAGCTGCCATGCCCGGCTTGCACTGCACATTTATGGAATGGAAGGCCTTGCCTTCCTCCTAGAAATTGCGTAAAGCTTACCTCACACTAGCCTCCCAGATGGTTCTCTATGAAATTTTGAGAGGCAGTGTCTCAGTTGGCCCCTAGAATTTCGCAATGTAATTTTGCCAGGTTGCACTCATGTTGATTGAAACTACGCATTGCATAGTTCTAGTCCTCCGTAGGTGAATCTGTACTGTGCTATGCATAGTTTCAGTAGTCAGTGAGCTCACTGGCAGTCCAAATTGTGCTCTGTGCAGTTCTGGTAGTCAGTCTCCCAACCTCCCAAATAAACTTACGCAATTTCCCACTCAGTCACCCAGGGGTGTTGCATGTCAGTCCCCAAGTTGATTTTAGTTTTCAATTGACATTTTGCTTGCCATGAGTGTTTTTTTCTGTCTCCATGTATCATAGGTGTTCATCAGTCTCTCAGTAATATAGGTACAATGGCTTCCAAGAGAGCAGGCTCAAAGGACACCATTGAGAGCGCAACTAGAGATGTGGTTGAGCAAGTGTCTATGAGCTTTCCCATCTATGAAGATACTAAGTTTCTCATTGACAAGGAGATCAAGATCAAATGGCAGGACATTAATGAAATCTTTTAAGGCACCTTTAAGGAGAATCTGGAGGACCATAAAGTCTATGTAAACATACACAAGTTTGGCTTGTACCAGGTTGCATGCAGGTATGCTGTGTTTACATGCACATACATGATCCATTGGATTGTCTCGCATACTGATCTAGAGAAAATGTTATTGAGCATTGTGAGTGGAACAGAACTTGCTACCTTCAGGCGAGAGGACTTTCAGGGGATGTATGACTTGCCGTAACCAGTGAATTCACCCTTCACCAACCCCATCAACAGTGCAAACTCAAGAGACATCTTCAAGAGCTAGGTGAGAGAGCCATCTAAGTTCAGGAAAACACCCAACCAGGTATAGAAAACAAAGATATTGCTAAAGGATTATCAGTTCTTGGTCTTTTTATAGAGCACAGATACCTTCCCGCAAAGTTGGGTGATTGTGTTGGATCAGATGGAAAATGAAGGAATACCTTTCAATTGGTATGACATTTATCTCTCCAACTGAAGGGGCAAGTAGAAAATGCACGACATCTGACCAAGGGTCACCAAGAAAATTTCTTCATTTTCACCTACATTTTTAATGCAATATGTGCCCGTCAGTAGTTCCTTGGCTTGGTTTAGAAATGGACACATTCAGGAACCTTTGTGGACATCTATTGCAAGTTGTTCTCCTAGTAAAACTTTTGTGGGTTTATACTACAACTATCAGACCACTTTGACACCCCAATGTATAGGATGATCTTTGAGTAAAGTCCGCCTTGCATGTCATAGTAAGCGATGGAGGCATTGGTTAACATAACATATTAGTATGGCTCACCCCTTGGCACCTTTGTCCCAATCTATAGCACAGAAAAGGCTCACCATGTGTTATCGAAGTTTGTTATGGATAAGTCAGACATGCAAGAGGTTGCATGCCACATCTCCACAGGGTTCTCAGCAAGGCTGCATATGAAAAAGAAGTCACCTCGGCCCACTCTTCCTTTTCATATTGGGTTGTATGAGATCCAGAATCCCAAGCATGCTGACACAGAGACGGAGGAATTCAAGAGATTCACTTTCTGCACAAGAAGTTTCAATACATATGACCCGCATCGCTTAGTGGGGGACCACTATGCGAGAGTGTATCATCCTTGGATTCACGGGACATGTCATTGGTCTAAGGAAGACCCATGGAGATATTGCTAGAACTCCTCAAGGCTCAATGAACTTGTCAGAATGGTTGTAGAATGGTTAGGTGTGCACAAGGCAACAACATCTTAGAGAGCAGAAACATCAGTAGCAGTAGAGGGCAGTAGACTTGCCCATGACAAAGGCAGGAGGAAGGTTGTCGATAATGCAGAGGCAGAGCAACGCTGCATGTTCAAAGCACATCCACTCATACTAAGAGAAGTTTTGGAGATTGAGGAAAAGATGTGACAACGCAACAGAAGGATTGCGCAAAGACATAGGGAGAAGCAAAAACTTGAGGATTCAAAGAAGAAGTTGTAGGAGTTGAAGAAATAACTAAGGGAAGAACAAGAGCTGTATAAAAGAGAAAGAAGCACAGTAGGAACAAGAACAACGGGAGGCCCAACATGCACACTTTGATGAAACTGCACCAATACAGGTTATTGATTAATCAAAACATCTGGCAGATAACAAACAAGGTGAGTAGTTACAAGAGTAGGACTTCACTCAAGCAATTGAACAAATGTTGGAACAGATGGACATAGATGTGGTTCAGCCAAAGCAGGATCAGGATATCAATATCATGCCCAAGGGCTCGAAGGTCACTCCACTAGCTTCACCAGATCTCAGAACAGAGCAATTCCCAAGTGATCAAGGAGATAGTGAAATCTTTGAGGATAATCCAGAAGTAGATGTGGACAACATATCCTTTAACGAGTCACAAAACAAAATTGTGCAGTCGTGCAAAGTGCCCACTCCAGATGTTCATGTATCTCCTGCACATCTTCAAGAATAAGTGATCTTGTCTAATGTGCACAAACCTCTAGCTGCATTGGCCAATGCTACAAAGGCATATGTTGAAGGCAACAACTCAAGTGTGAGATTCTTGATAGCTGAGAATGAGTGCATGGCTAAGGAACTATGAGAGGCCAAGCAGGGAGAAGAGAAAGCTACAAAATCTACCAGAGCAGAGTTGAAGAAAGCGATACTTGATGAAGTATCATCTCTTGAGAAAATCATGCGAAGTTTGTACTTCAGGTTTGCCACCGTGCATAATTCATTTATCGATCTTCATGGTTGGTTGCAGCACTGTGCTAGGAGAGAACACATCTTGAAATACATACACACTGCTATCGATCACATGTAGATATGGAAAGTGAGGTAGAAGGGAGCCCCATTGTACTTTCCAATGATGATGAAGCCAAAGGTAGTGGAGTTGAAGGCACACATCACGAATCAGACCTAGAACTATGAGGAAATCCCACATCTCATCACCATATTACAAGCTTCACATGCATGAGTGTTGAGCAGCATGGATGTCATTGTGCATATGCATGCGATCCAATCCATTGTCACACTCACCAAGGTGAAAGCAAAGAACCATGTTTGACTAGAGCTCAACATGTACTTCGAGCAGTTGGTGCACATAGCTAGAAACATAGACTTACAAATGAGTGCAGACATTATGCACCAGGATGTCATTGGTCCGGCTGCAATCAAGACCATGATGCACATGTTATCTGACGAGTTGGACAAACGTGCCAAATCAGTGTACGCAGATGCAATGAAGGAAAGAGCTCCCTTTTAGAAGTATGTCACCACTGAGTATGCGAACACCATAACCAACTACCAAGTGTGGCATCAGTTCGCTACCATCTATCACCAAGAGGATGTGGACAAGTTAGGCTTCCCACAACTATCCGAGTCTTAGTGATGTCTTGCATGGCATACTCAAGCCCATTTTTGTCTCACATGGGTAGATGTGCATATTGTATTCTAAACATGTCGTAAAGTGAAACACCAAGTGTCAACAGTAGAATGTAAAAAGTCATATGTAAGTTGAAGAGTCACAAAGGGGAATGTCAAGGGTCACCCCACCCTTTTCTATATATAGAACATCATAACTGATAGTACGGGATTTTGGGAGCCAAGCTTCCAATAGGTATAACTTAGAGAAAGCTTAGAGCATATTGTAATGAGCCTTGGCTTCTCCAGATTGCAAAGAAAGTATATCTCTTTGGAGGAGCAGGCAACAATGACTGTAACGTTCTACTATTGGGGCTAGCGGTTGTCATGGTTGTATGTATGATTAGATATTTCACCCTTTTAATTTAACAGAGCAAAACTGGAGGGCAACTAACCTTGCTCTCCATAATTGTGTAGAGCATCAAGGTAGCTAGTTGCTCTCCAGAAATGCGTAGAGCATGCAGGCTGCCTTCCCCTTGAAAATTTTGCAGAGTAGCCCATCATTGGGCTTGGTCTTAGAATTTTTACAATTATGGCTAATAGCCTTGGCTTCAGTCTAGAAAATGTGCAAAGCTTGAGGGGCAGCCAGAGCCACTCAACCCAAAAACTATGTAGAAGTCCTCCTGAGGTTTTCTATCCGTTGCATGTGCTCACAAGTTGACTGGTTACCTCTAGGACTGAGCAATATTTCTTTGCATGCATGGGCAGCTTTTTCCCAAAAAATCAAAAGGAAAAAAGAAAAAGGTATCCCTAGATTTTAAGGATCTATTTTTAGCAGCTAGGGGTTACATGCAAAAGCTGTTTTAGAAGCCTCCCACCAAGTGTCAGTTTTGCCTAGATTTGTTTCATGGGCATCATAAGCCTTGATCTTGTCAAAACTATTTATTCGACGCTTAAGATTTCATTCTTCACTTCAATCTTGGAGCTCTATCATTCCCATCACAATAAGGAACTAGGTAAGTCTTCTTTTCATGTATTTTGCTGCTTTTCTATCATGTTTTGTATTTCAGCTTGTGTGAGTGTTGTTTTCTTGGTTTTATTAAACACCTTCTGTCATTTTAATGCATGTTATCTTGTAGAAGTATTGTTTCAAGTTTTCCATTGCATTTCCTTGCTGCTGCATGCATGACACTATTTCTGCACTCACGATCGTCGTTTCGAAGACTCGCTTCACACACTTCGTTGTTTTCCAATTTTACTGAATCCAACACTCAATTATTACATGCATGTTCATTCACTCATGTCTGCACCCAGCTTCACACATGCATTCAGTCTTTACTATTTTTAGTCGCTCGTCAGCAGGTCTGAACTGTGTGGACCCGGACCCTACCTTCATTGGCTTGCACTGCGCATTTTTGGGATGGAAGGCCTTGCCTTCTTCCTAGAAATTATACAGATATTGCCTCATACTACCCTCCTAGAGTGTGCTCTATGAAATTCTGAGAGGCAGTGTCTCAGTTTGCCCCCAGAATTGCGCAATGCAATTTTCCTGGGTTGTAGTCATGTTGAATAAAACTGCGCATTGCGCAATTCTAGTCTTTCACAGGCCAGGATGGACTGTTCTCTGCGTAATTTCAGTAGTCAGTCATCTCACTAGAAGTTCAGACTATGCTCTGTGCAGTTTTGGCAGTCACTCTCCCAGCCTACCAAAGAAAATTTCGCAAATTTCCCAGTCAGTCACCCAGGTGTGTTTCTCTGTCTCCAGGTATCACAGGTGTTCATCAGTCTCTCAATAGTATAGGTAGAATGGCTTCCAAGAGAGTAGGGTCAAATGATACCATTGAGAGCACAACTAGAGATGTGGTTGAGCAAATGTCTATGAGCTTACCCATCTACGAAGATACTGAGTTGTTCATAGACAAGGATATCAAGATCAAATGGAAGGACATTTATGAAATCTTTTCAGGAACCTTTGAGGAGAATCTGGAGGGCCGTAGAGTCTATGTCAACATACACAAGTTTGGGTTGCACTGGTTTGCATGCAGGTATCACGCATTTCCATGCACGAACATGATCCATTGGATTGTCTCGCATAAGGATCGAGAGACAATGATGTTGAGCAGTGTCAGTGGAATAGAACTTGTTACCTTTAAGGAAGAGGACTTTCAGGAGATGTATCACTTGCTGCAACCAGTGATCATAATGGATGCACCCTTCACGAAGCCCAGCAACAGTGCAAACTCAAGAGACATCTTGAAGAGGTGGGTGAGAGAGCCATCTAAGTTCACGACAACACCCAACTAGGTATACAAGACAAACATATTGCGGAAGGCTTATCCATTCTTGGTCATCTTTTCATGTTCCTTATACGGCCAGGAGAGTGTCTCGTAGAGTTGGGTGATTATGTTGGATCAGGTGGCGAATGAAGGAAGAACTTTCAATTGGTCAGACATGTTGGCTCTCTAGCTGAAGGGGCAAGTAAAAAATGCCTAGCATCTGCCCAATGGTTAGCAAGAAAAGCTCTTTATGACCGCCTAAATTCTTGATGCAATCTGTGCCCATCAGCAATTCCCTGCCTTGGGTTGGGCACGTACACCTTCAAAAACCTCTGAGCACATCTATTCCAAGTTGTTCTCCGAGTGAAGCTTCTGTGGAGTTATACTACAGTTTTCAGACCACTTCATCACCCCAGTGTACAGGATTATCTTTGAGCAGGATCCACCTTGCATGTCATAGGAAATGTTGGAGGCATTGGTTAACATAGTAGATTGGTATGCCTCACCCCCTAGCAACTTCGTCTGAGTGTACAACACGGAAACGTCTCTGCACGTGTTACCAAACTTTTCCATGGATAAGATGGTCATGCAAGAGGTTGCATACCACATCTCAATAGGGTTGTGAGTAAGGCTGCATAGGAAGAAGAAGGAACCTTGTCCTGCTCTTCTTTGTGGATCGAGTTGTATGAGATCTAGAATCTCGAGCATGTTGAGGCTGAGATGACGAAATTCAAGAGACTCACTTTCGGTACTAGAATTTTTAATCCATATGACCTGCATCGCTCAGTGGAGGACCAATGTATGAGAGTGTATCATCCTTGGATCCATGAGCCATGGCATTGGCCTGAGGAAGATTCATGGAGATATTGCTACAACTCCTCAAGGCTCAATGAATCAGTCAGAGTGGTTGTCTAATGGATAGCAGCACATAAGGCAACAACATCTCAAACAGCATAAACATCAACAGTAGCAGAGGGCAACAAACATGTGCATGATAAAGGCAAGAGGAAGGTTGTCGATAACACAAAGGGAAATAAAAGCTGCAAGTTCAAAGAAGATCCACTCGTATTAAGAGCTGCTTTTGATATTGAGGCAAAGATGTGACAATGCAACAAAAGGATTGCACAAAGACATAAGGAGAAGCCAAAAATGGAGGATGCAGAGAAGAAGTTCCAGGAGTTGAAGAAACAACTAAGGGAAGAATAAGAGCTATGCAAAAGAGAGAAACAAGTGTAACAGGAATAGGAATAGCAACAATAGGAGGCATAGCGTGCACACATTGATGAAACTGTGCCAATACAAGTTATTGAATCATTGAAGCAACTGGAAGATAGAAGAAAAGGTGAGAAGTCGCAAGAGCGGGACTTCACTCAAGAGATTGAAGAAATGTTGGAACAGATGGACACAGATGTGGTTTAGCCAGAGCGAGATCAGGATATAGATCTCATGCCCAAGGGCCCAAAGGTCACTCCACCAACTTCACTAGATCTTGGAATAGAGCAAGTCCAAAGTGATCAAGGAGACACTAAAATCCTTGACGACAATCCAGAAGCATATGTGCACAACATATCCTTTTATGAGTCACAAGATAGAGTTGTGCAGTCACGCAGAGTGCCCACTCCAAATGTCCATGTATCTCCTACGCATTTTCAATAATGAGTGATCGTGTCCGATGTGCACAAACATCCAGTTGTATTGACCGATGCTACAAAGGTGTATACCGAAGCCACCAGTTCAAGTTTGAGATTATTTATAGATGAGAACAAGAAAATGGCTAAGGCGCTACAAGTGGCCAAGTAGGGAGAAGAGAAAGCTACAACATTTGCCAGAGCAGAGTTGAGGAAAGTGATACTTGATGAAGTATCATCTCTTGAGACAATCATGCCATGGTTTTACTTTAGGTTCGTCACCGTGCATAAGTCAGTTCTCCATCTTAACGATTGACAGCAGTGTTGTGCTAGGAGAGCATGCATCTCGATAGACATACACATTATTTTCGATCACATGCAGATATGGAAAATGAGGTACAAAGGAGCCCCGTTATACTTTCCAGAGATGATGAAGCCAAAGGCAGTGGAGTTGAAGGCATGCATCGAGAGTCATATCCAGAAATATGAGGAACTCCCACAACTCCTCACAAGCTTACAGGCTTCACATGCACGATTGTTTAGGAGCATGGATGTCATTGTGCACACACATGTGATCCCATCCATTGGCACACTCACCGAGGTGAAAGAAAAGAACCAAGTTTGACAGGAGTTGGACATGTACTTCAAGCAGTTGATGTGCATAACCACCAACATAGACTTAGAAATGAGTGTAGAAACTATGCATCAGTATGTCATTGGTCTGGCTGCACTCAAGACCATGATGTGAATGTTATCTGACGAGTTGGACAGAGGTGCCAAATCAGTGTACCGAGATGCAATGTAGGCCAGAGTTCACTTTCAGAAGAATGTCACCATGGAGTATGAAGACACCATAACAAACTACCAACCCTAGCATATGTTTGCTACCATCAATCACCAAGAGGATTTCGATGAATTAGTCTTCCCATAGTTGTCAGAGTCTTAATTATATCTTGCATGGCTTACTCTAGCCCATTTTTGTCTCACATGGGTACATGTGCAGATTGTATTGTAAACATGTTGTAAGGTGAAAGACCAAGTGTCAATACTAGAATGTAAAAAGCCATGTGTAAGTTGAAGAGTCATGAGGGTAGTTGAAGAGTCACAAAGGGGAATGTCAAGGGTCACCTCACCCTTTGCTATATATAGAACCTCATAACTCATACTACGGGCTTTTGGGAGCCAAGATTCTGATAGGTATAACTTAGAGAAAGCTTGGAGTGTATTGTAACGAACCTTGGCTTCTCCAAAGTGCAAAGCAAGTACATCTCTTTGGAGTAGCAAGCGGCAATGACTATAACATTCTGCTATTGGGGCTAGAGGTTGTCATGGTTGGATGTATGATTGGATATTTGACTCTTTTAATATAACAAAGCCAACACGTTTCATGCATATATTGTTATTGTAGTTTGGCTATCCTGATTACTCTAATGATGTATGTAGTTGTAATTTACGCATGTATGTATGGACTATTCTATATGTGTTTGTATTAATCTTATCGAAGCATGTTGTTGGTATAACTCATCACTTTGGATTGTCGGCTATCCTTCTTTCCATCACGTGATGTCTTTCCACTCGTGTGTTACCTTTCAAGATCCGTGCTATCACAGGCTTCTAAGGGGTGCACTCTTCTCCCCTTCTGTGTGTTAGAGCCTTTCATGCACCTTCCCTAACATGCTACAAGGTCTCACCCTTGCTTCCAACAAGGATATCTTGCTTACCTCTATGCGCAACTGAAGTCAAGGCAATATTGTACTACCCACTACTGGGACTCCTACTCCAAACGATCTTTGGTCTAGTTGTGACTTCTTACTGAGGAAATCCCCTGACATGTTGACGGGTCCAACACTGTCAACATGTTGTTTTCTTTTTGTATCTATAACAGACATATTGAAATGAAGAGTGAAGATGATAAATTATCTACCTTTTATCCAATTTATAATTGTCAATGAAGTTTATTGTTTTCTTGAAGTATGAGTAATGATGTTTTCCTGATAAAGTGTTGAGTTTGAATTGGACGTTGCTAAGAAGAAAATAAAATATGATTTAAAGACTGAATTGAAGCTTATGAATCTAGTGTGAAAATGTTATGAAAAGGAGATCCACTATTATTAAGGAAGTGGTTGCTTGCAAATTAAAGAGGTTTGTGCCTCAATTAGGTTAGAGCCTACAACTAGTTGGTGCATGTTAATTGATTGAAGAGGTTGGTGCCTCATTTACGTTGGAACCTTACAACAAATTGGTGCATGTGAATTGATTACATAATTTGTTTCCTTAAAAAGGTTTGAGCCTATATAAGGTTGGTGCATGTGAATTGATTGTAGAGGTTTGCACCTAAATTAGTTTAGAGCCTACAACAAGTTGCAGCTTTCATATTTCAAAGGTGGGTGCCTCCACCATGTTGGAGCCTACATTAGGTTGGTTCCTACATCGTGTTGAATCTTGCAAGAAGTTGGTGCTTGAATATTTTGTGGGGTTAATGCCTAAAAATTGATAAAGGGGGATTGGTATCTCCTTGTGGGTGGTCCCAGTAAACTATTGTAATCAAATATTGAAGAAAATATTAAAATAATTATGGATTTATCACGCAAGAATTTCCATCTATATCTGGTGTTCTCAAGTGTCGATGTGATGATTGTTATGTTTTTAGTTGTGATGAATTTTGAAATTGTTTAATTTTTTTAAATTTTCCATTACATTGATTCACCCCCCTCTCAGTGTCATCATATTTCCAATAATTTGTTTTAGAGTAGGTCCCTTTAGGTTTAGTTTAACATCTAGAGGGTAGATCTAAGGAATTATACCTAATAGAGGGGAGAATAACAAGAAGTCATCTCAAAAGAGGAAAAATCATATCAAGGGCTGTGATTGTACCAGAAATGTATCAAATGTAGCATAATTACTAAAAAAGAATATAATTTATTCCTAATCATGGATGTAAAAGAGCAATCATATGTAGTACAATATACCCCAGAAAGTATATCACAAGGAACCATGAATAACTAGGTTGGATATACATCAAGTGGAGCACCATTATTGAATGGATCAAAGTATGCATTTTTGAAGGAAAGAGTGGAATTTTATCTAATGACTTAAGGCTTCGATGTATGGAAATATGTAGAGAATGGAGGAAATAACAATAACTATAATACATAAGCCATGAATATAATTTTCAGTACACTATCAAAACTAGAGTCAGATAAGGTAATTCATTGTGAGATTAAAAAATAGATGATAAATAAGCTCCAATATATCTATGAGGAAGATTACAAAGAACCAAATAAGATTGAATACAATGAAGTAGATGACGAAGGAATTCCCTTTATTGTTGATCATCAAAAGAATAATCCATATTGAAAATATGAAATTAAAGAAAATATAGAGGAGTTGAAAGCCACTGGTAAGTTACTTCATCCTTCTTCTAGTTGTTTGTATACACCTTCAGGTAGTAGTCTTTATGAAGTGGAACATGAGGATGAAGGCATATCCCATTAGAATATTATATCTATTAAGCTCACTGGATGAAGATAATGGTGAAAATAAAGTATTAGAATCTAAATGTGAACTTATCAGTCTCTTATATGAGATAGAAGACAAATTTAAAGAAGAACATGTCATTATTCTAAAGGCTCGTTCAAGAAAATTTGAAGATGCATTAATGGATCTTCCACAAGACAAACAAATATATATATATATATATATATATATATATATATATATATATATATATATATATATATATATATATATATATATATATATATATATATATATATATATATATATATATATATATATATATATATATATATATATATATATATATATATATATATATATATATATATATATATATATATATATATATATATATATATATATAATCGCTTTGAGGTTGTCATAGAAGTATGTTCAATATGAGCTTATTACCAATCTGGAAGAAATAAAGAAACTTTTAGAAGAAAACAAAAGGAAAAAAGCGTTATTGAAGAAATATGAAAATCAAGACAAAAAAAAAGTGATTTTGAAGACCCAACTAGTAGAAGAAGGAAGAATTGAAGAAGTGAGGAAAAACAAGCTAAAAGAAAGAGAAGATTAGTGTAAGGATCTAGAAGTTGATATTATTATTTTAAAATATGATCTAGAAAAAGATAACAATCAATTGATCAGGTATGAAAGGAAAGAGTAAAAGGAACTCTTAGGAAAGAGGGATCACGATATTCTAAAAATAAAACTAGAAGAGTCTAATAGGATTGAGAATTCCTAGTTTGTAAATTTCCATGGATATTCCACACGACAGTTCGTCACAATGGATCTGATAAAATTATAATTCAAAATTCCAAATGTACACTATTATAATTTTATTTCTCTTTAAATTTATAGATTTGTAGATTATTGTTAATAGTGTATGCATGTGAATTAAAATTATGCAAAACATAGATAACAATGAAATAAAATATCTCACACACACACGTTTGAAATAATTTATGACCCGAGAAACCATTTTGGGACAAAAACCCAACTAGAACATGAGTTTGCTCTACTCTCTTTCTCTGAATAGAAAAGTTCTGTGAGTTCAAAGAAGTAAGGCCTATGGTTTGTGGGATAATATATTGAAAAAATCATCGCCATGTGCTCCATCTCCTATCCCACTCTTCTATTTTTCTCAGTTATGGAATAAATGCACTCGAAAGAATGGAACCCCTTTTCCTCCTAGTGGCCCAGTTATAACACAACCTGATGGCTTACTAGTGGTTATGTTTGACTACCTCAACTCTTAATGAGGGTTATAATATAGTCTATTCTAGATTATTGTTTTTCATAATCACATGGATAACCCCTTTTCCATGAATTATGGGAGCTTACGTGACATCCTCTCCAATTATGTTGGTGAAAATAGGAAGGCAAAATTATGAGTGGCATAACTTTCACATATAGACTCTGATTGAGAGGATTATTGTGCCATAGGAAAGGTATGTATGTGTAGAATAGAAAAAAAATTGCTACACTAAAGTAGAAAAAATTTACCCCCAAAAAACTTCTTTTGATGCCTCAAAATTCTCTCGGAAGGTTTCAAACACAAATTTTCCAAACTAGGTCCCGTCGGTAAAATGGGTATTGTGAGTTGATTCCTCCACTTTTTCCACTCTAAAAGAATCAATATGGATGAAAAAAAATATATTATCTAGTCTGGATCACACCTATCTTTTTTGGGAGGATTTTGGTGATCTGGTTCTCTTCAGCTATTGGAATTACCTAAGACTTTTTACTTTTGTGATGTTAGCAGAATTTCATATGAAAAAGTATGAAAAACCAGATGAAACATAATGACAACCATCAAACCAAAGAAGACAAACATATTGATAATGGTGTTCACCCAGTGTGGGTTACATCTACGGGCCCAGTGTCCAGAGTAGGGAGGCCGCTTCATTAGATGCTGCAAGATGATGATGAGTACATAGTACATTCTTTGTCATTACAAGGATAAATTCCCTCAACCAGAATGGCATGCCTCTCCATGAGATGTTATCCCTATAGGATCTTTCACTCATATGGTCCCTCCTTCAAAATGACAATCTAATAAATTCTCACATGACGTGGCATACAAGTATCCTTGAACATGATGGAATCAAGGATCTTGACAACAAAATAGTCATCTCAGAAAATAAAAATAAAAGCATCGCATCACAACATCGTTTACCTCCACTTTCAGGGATGGCCAGAAAATACAAAGCTCAGTTGACTAAATAGATAGTGTCGCTGAATTTGTGGTGCGAAATTGCGTTAAATAACTATGAACTTGACCCCTTTCTGACACCATCAAATTCTAGACCCACGAGAATCTAGAAGATTGCCCCAAAGATTCCTTCATCGAGATGGTAGAAAAATCTGCTACTCATATGAAAATTCTAAGCACACCACTATGCTCCTTGTTAAATTCTATGAAAAAATGACTATAAATTTGGCATCATTCTGTTTCTGCCAAAAATCAACCTCCAAGGGAATCTAAAGATTCCACAATATTCAACAAAGATTCCTTTTTGCTGGCTACCTAAATTTCTGTTGCTCAGATGGGGAAACGGACCACACCATCATGTTCCCTGGGAAATTTTGGTATGTTTGAGTATAAAGTTGACATGATTCTGTCACTGTGAAAAATCACCCTCCGGGGAATCTTTTAGATTCCTCACTAGCGGATGGAATATTCCCCTAGAATATACCTGTCTCAAAAAAAGTGCCCAACCTAGGCACAGTTCCACCTCAGCTCCTTGTTCCACATGTTCTTCCTCTACTCAACACTCGAATTTACTGAGCCAATTAAGTGAACTTAACATTCCAGCAGATATTTCAAAGAACTTCCGATTAGAAATTAGTTAGCGCACTTGGGTTAGTCCATTGACCTTGGCGGATCAGTTCACGGATTCAAAATCCATAGACTTTTTTATTGGTGTGTTACGGTTTTAAATTTTTGACGGCATTCGTTAGCATGAAATGGTTTGGAAGCAGTTATGGTAACCGTTTAAAAAGTGGCGGTTAAGATTTTAATATTGGAGATGTGGTTTAAGTGTCTCAATATTCGTGCATTTTGTTTTGTTATGGAGGGGTGGTTGCGTGGGGTGGGCTGACCCCTGTCCACTACAGGTTCAAGCCCTGCCAATGTCGTTTATTATACACAGTGGTTACGGTTGGGCCATGGGTGGGGTCTCGCGTCATAGCCGCGGGCCCCAACCTTGTGTTAATATATGATTGTTCATCAGGGGTGGCAGCCCGCCACCCCCATTTTTTTATTCTATTTATCTTTTAATAAAAAAAAAAAAAAAAAAAAAGAAAAAAAAAAATAATCCACTGCTTTTTAAGGGTATCTGGAAAAATTAACGAGGTGATAAATTCTCTCGTTTCGGTAGATGAGATCCGGTCGACAGTAAATGCCAAATTGTTGCCTTGTTAGTGGCTACCACTTGGCTTAGTTTGACAAAAAATTTGAGCAGATATATCTTGAGCAAGCAAACTTATATTTGAGTGTCGTTCACATCATTGCAATCAGGACGATGAGAAATACAATCTGGTCTTCGTTTGGGTGAAATCCGAGAACTTTAATTTTTGAGCTTTTCCATAGCCATTGCTGAATTCTGAGCATGTCTAGAGCCACCTAGATCATTTGGTCCTCCAAATATTCTACTGAATGAGGTGAGGAAAATTTTCCTCCACCTTCTCTCGGGTGTACCATTTATCTTTTCTTGGAATTTATCCTTTCAACCTAATCTACCAAAGGTCATGTCGCCCATGGCTTGTAGTTTTGGACCTATTCTGGAAAAACGTATCTTTTTTCAACTCCACCTAAGCATTTGGTGCCAAATCTTAAATGGAATATAGAACTTATTCCTCTTCTTGATCTAGCATGGATGGATGATAGAGTTTTATATTCTCTAGATTCAGAAATGAGTAAATGTGTATATATGGTGGTAAATTGATTCAATAGGAATTATCATCCACCTTTTCTAGTACCTTGAAGGGACCATACCAAAGAGCCTTGATTATCTTACTAGGACCCTATAGCCTTTCCTCGTTCAATTATAGCTATAATTTCTCTCCCACCTTGAACAATTTCTCTATTCTATGTTGATCATGCTTGGCCTTATATTTCTCCTGTGACTTCTATAGTGTCTCTTGTACCTATATATGCATCTGCCTAATATTCTCTATAAAATTTCAACCCTCAAGGAATCTCATGTAAGATATTCCCTCACTCCTCCTTGTTTTCCATATTCAATGTCCAATGGTGAAGGCAACAAATATCCAAAACAAGTTTCGAATGAGAAACTTATAGTAGAAGTTTGGATTGTTATGTTGTAAGAATGTTGTATATATACAATATTTTCATCCTAGGTCTTCATATGCTTCTAGTTGTATCCCTTGAGAAGCTGTACCAAAGTCCTATTGACTACTTTTATCTACCCGTCTGTTGGTGAATGGAATGATCCAGATCTCTTCAACTTTGTGTCCATCTTCTCCCACAATGTAGTCCAGAATGCAATGAGAAATCTTGTGTCCTTATCTAAAATGATGCTCCTTGGTATCCCAAAGTGCACCCATACCTATCCAAAGAACAAATTTGCTACTTCTTTCCCACTAATTGTATTTTTACATGGCTTTAGAACAAACACCTTGTTGAACCTCACAACTACTATGAACATGTAGTCATGCGTATTCTTGGTTGTTAGTAAACCTCCCACAAAGTGCATGGAAATGCTCTCCCAAGGACAAGTGGGTATAGGTAAGGGATGATATAGAACCTATTTCCTATTACCAGGCTTGTTGGTACAACAACAAATTCATCCTCTTATAAACCTAGTTTCCTTCTCTTATGTTGGGTGTGGAGCCTGATTATCTTCTGTATTTAAAGGTATCGCTGCATTGGACCCCAGTTCGTAATGGGGTGGCAACGCTGCCTGTAAAATATTCGTTGCAGGGGGGGTCTAGGGGGGTGCAGAATAGATGTAAAATTGCCTTGTAAAATGTTGTAATTTCGTAGTCAATCTGCATCGTTCATTAGGCGAAGATCTGACAGTAGAAGTTATGTTTAACTTAGGGTTTTTTGCCCTAGAAGGCAACCCCTCGCTATATATGAGGGAATTATATTGCGTCTATGTATATCTATATTCTGAGTGAGGAAGAGAGAGGAGATTGAGAGCGAAGAGGGAATTACAGCGGATCTACTGTAGGTTGTATCTCTTCAGTTTGCTGGATAATATAAAAGGAAGGACTGGCTGTTTCTCCATGGACATAGCCCAAACTGGGTGAACCACGTATATTTCTGTCTCTCTTGTTTTATGTGTTTTCTATGTTTATATTTCTACAATACTTTATGTGTTCCATTGCTCTGTAATACATAATCATCTAACATCTTACATCTTGCATCAATACACATACCTTTGCAAGTTGACCATGGTCTTTCGTACACCAAAGTTCCCTGCAAAATTGGACGTGTGATCCTCTCTAATCAATTGCAATCACTCACCTTTAGGAACACATAAATTATCCAACATGTAGAGTAACCCACCCTAGAGATGGTAGTTAATGGTGTTTTTTCCATCATGCACACGAGTCTGACTTTGCAACTATTGAAACACCTTGAAGTCTTCATCCTCTAAATATGCCTTTCTTTATTCATCATGGGTGAATGGCTCCATGTGCATAAGACTCCACAAAAAATTGATATTTGAGATGGGTGGTCTTGGGATCATGTCAACCAAATTGTTTTTGCTGCCCTTCTTGTACTTGATAGCAAAATGAAAATTTTGTAGAAACCCCATCCACTTGTAATTTATAATCTGTTGTAGCTTACTTTGAGCCTACAGGTACTGTGGAAACTTGTGATATGTCTGGATTTTTGGCTCCTTTCCCATTATATAGTGCTTCCACATCTTCATGAATTGCACAATGGCATAGACCTCCTTGTCATAGGTGGGGTAGTTAATAATTTCCCCATGAAACACTTCATAATGATAGCATATAGACATTTCTCCCAGCATCAAGACCACTCCCATAACATACCCACTCAAATATATCTCCACTACAAAGGGATGATGCAAGTTTGGTAATGCCAGAACTAGTGCTTGACTGATCTTCTTCTTTATCTCCTCAAAAACCTTTTACTAGCCTTTCCCCACTAGAAACTATTTCCACATGTTGTTATGACATGAAGTGGTTCTTCTACTGCGGAAAATGAGACTATGAATTTCCTTAGGTAATGTTCTTCCCAATGAAAGTCTTGACCTCAAAAACATTAGTAGTCATTGACCATTTCATGATGGCCTTCATCTTGGTAGGATCTATCTTTAGTTCTACTCCACCTATCACATACCCCAAATACACCAATACTGATGTGCAAACTCACACTTCCTGAGATTTGATAGAACTTGGTGTTTCTTTAATGTATCCAACACTTGCGTCAAATGTGAGATATGTTCCTCCTAGGTACCATTATATACATTCATATAATCCAAATAGACAATAAAAAATGAATCTATAAAAGGCCATAATACATCATTGATCAATCTCATAAACATAGACGGTGGAATGCACAGGACAAATATCATGAACAACCACTCATACAAACCTTTTGTTTTTAAAGGAGATCTTCTAATCTTCCTTTTTGACCAGAACCTAGTGATATCTAGAGTTTAAGTCCAACTTGGTGAAGTAGTTTTCTTGTTTTAATTGATCTCGTAGATCATTTATCTTGGGCAGGGGGTACATGTTCTTGAGCGTGATCTTGTTCAATGCCCTGTAATCTACAAAGATCCACCAAGACTCATCCTTATTTGGCACAATGATAATTGGTGACCTGCATGGTGATGTACTTGGTCTAATGACACCTTATTCTAGTAGTTTCTAAAATTATTTCTTGACCTTGATTGCTTATATAGCAGACCACCTGTACAAACCAATGTTTGGAATAGGGAGTATGACAATAGTTGGGGCTTTTCCTTCTCTTTCATACTAGGTGGTAGCCCTTTAATCTCCTAGAAAATATCCTTGTATGCCTATAGAAACTCTTCAAGGTGCTTTTTTTGTTTCTTAATACACCACCCTAGGGACGCCTTGCCTCTTACTAACTTCCCATCCTTGACAAGACAATACTAGTTGGCTCTCCAAATGAATAATGCAACTCGAATGTACATGAAGGGACTCCCAAACACGATTCAACATAGATAAAGGGGAACCACATCTAATTCTACTTCATCAATAAAATCAATAGTGATGGAAAATATAATTTTTCCATGTTTTGTTGCCTTCAACTCTCATCCTAATTTACCCATACCAGTGGATATGTGCTTGGATGATCATGAACTTCCAATCCTAATTTATTTACAATATTTGTTGCAATGTGATTCACCCACGATCTAGATTCAAATAGAGAATCAATATTTTCCTTCTGGACCTATATATTTATATGGAAGAGTTTGGCCATTTCTTTTTGTTCCTATTGCTGAAGGCTACTCAGATTCACCTCGTTTTGCATTGACATACAAAAAATCTTCTCATCCACATATTACTTTATTTCAACTTGGTTGCTTGAATCAGTCACCATGAGATTATTCTTCTTATTGTCTTTCTTTTTGTTCTTTGGGTTAATATTTAGATGCAACTTCCAACATTTCTCCTCTATATGATTGTCAATATTGTAGTGATTGCAGTGGTTGTTGATATCTTTGCACTGCTGTGTCATGGCTACCATATTTTTATCATTCCCCCTTTCTACCTCCTTTTCCCCTCCTTATAAGCATCATGTTTCTCCTTCTTCTTTGATCCACTTGATTTCCCTTTCTTCAAGTCTATGTTCAATAGGTATTATGGTTGTACACAAGCCTCATCCACCAATATGGGCTTGAACAACATAACTTTTTCCATAGATGGATGGGTAGACCACCAAATACTTGAGGAGTGCCTCTATATTCTTTGGGGACATACCTAACATTATGACCATGTTTATGAACTCTGTGGTGTAATCCTACATGCTTTTCCCCTTCTTTTTCCTCAAGTAGTGCCACTAGATCCACTGTTCCTCTACGTACCCAATAGGGTAAAACTATGACTTAATGAGGATTTAAATTCGTCTCACTTAGTCATTGGAGGTTGTCCCTCCAAACTAAGGCTCTGTGTGTGGCTTTCCCACCAAGTTAGGCCATGGCCCTCTAATTTTAGTCATGCAAATGAAATATTATGTTCCTTCTCTATATGATGAATACTAAAATCCACTTCCAACTACTAGAAACAGTGATTTAGTTTCAAATCATTAGTGTCACCATGGTACAACTTGATATGGACCTTTGGTTCCATTTTCCATTGAGCGTGAATGATTCACGACGCTTGAATTATTTTTTTCTTTTCGGGTCCTTTCTTCAACTCATTCTCCATTTCTTCCTGATCTCCTGATCACCCCTATGATTCATCATCTACATTATAACCCCCATATTCTACGAATAACCCAATATTATTGCCCAAGTACATCATGAGGAAATTTACATATTGCGGTGATCCCCTGAATGTTGGTGGTTCCAACACTGTCAAAAGGCACATAAGTGCGTATACTATTCGATAACACCAGAAAAGGGTTAAATTGTAGAAATTCCTTTCTAAAACAAAAGAGTTGAATCTACTCTACTCATTAGGGAAGACAATTAATTGATGGAGAAATCATGAAGAATAGAAGAGAAATAATTCAGTCAACACATTACAAAACTATTTCCTGGAGAAATCCAAAGCTAAAAACCCTTGCTATTTGTATATTTCATTAGTAAGAAAATATGAGAAGATTACAATGCTTTGCTCAAGCCTGAGCAACCTCTACACTATCTCTATTTGTCTCACAACATCCTAGGCAGGCCTAGACCAATACATAACCAAATTTTGGCTTACCCAAGTCCCTATTTCCTTGGGAATTAGCCCCCTATTAATTAAGGAAATTCCTCAATATGAATTGTGCAATCCTCATAAGCCTTCCTCTATCTGCATGCACCAACTGTACAATTCAGATGATTATACAACTGATAGTACATTGCCCTTGAACAAAAAATCTCAACTAGGTAACTCTAAAATTTGACATGCATGAGTTATTTATGAGTGAATCACTAGTTAATTGGTTAAACACATGAAGCAAAACCCCATTGTCTAACCTCCTACTAGTTCCTCCATTGTTTGAAACTAGTTTAATGAACTTTAACTCACTTTAACTAAATTAGTTAATTACAACTCAAAATAAACTCAACCAGGGCTCCTATAAAGTAGGAGACACTCTACATGACTCAACTTAGACCCTCAACTCGAATTCACTGAGCTAACTAAGCCAACTAAGTCAAATTAACTTAGTTAGCTCGTACAAGTTGTCTTGTGATGTGCAATTAAAATTTTATTCCTAATTTAATTCAAGGACAAAATTAAATCAGGTTTTTCTTGTTGCATTTTCAACACTCCCTCTCAACAAGAAAGGGATTATCAGATACCCCAATCCTACCTCTATGGAACTTGAATTTTCATGTTGACAATGCCTTAGTCAAGATGTTTGCATCATGTTCCTTTGTAGGAATGTACTCTAGCAACATGATTCTCTTTTGCACACAATATCGTAGATGGTGATACTGGATGTCGATATTCTTGGATTGATCATGAAAAAATAGATTCTTAGATAGTTTGATACAACTCTGATTGTCACAGTAAATCACTGTAGGATCCATATTTTTACCAAAATAACCCAAAAAGGATCTTCCTCATCTAGATAGCTTCACAGGTTGCTTAACTAGAAGCCACATAGTCTTCTTATGATGTGTTGAGTGCAAATGATCTCTACTTCCTGTTGTAGTAAGAAACTGCTACTAACCCAATACTGAAGATTCCCCCTGATGTGCTCTTCTTGTTAGATGGCATCCCTACCCAATCTGCATCTGTGAAGCCTTGCAGCTTCACTCTCTCTATCCGTCTATACCAAAGACCAAACTAAGTGGTGCCTCTGAGGTATCTCAATACATGTTTAACAACCTCCCAATAGAGTTTGGTTAGCTTAATGATTTCTTGACTAAGTTGGTTAAATGCAAAACATATATTCGGTCGTGTGTTCACCAAATACATAAGTGAACCCACAAGCCGCCTATAAATAGTAGCCTCCAATACTTCACTTGAAGTAGCATCTTCCTTCCTCCAATTTCCTACTAGAGGAGTCTCCATGTGTTTGTTGTTCTCCATGTGGAACTTCTTTAGTATCTCGTTGGCATACTTTCGGTGAGAGACAAACAATTCCTCATCTCTTTACCATACTTCCATACCAAGGAAATAATCCATGAGGCCTAGGTCCTTCATCTTGAATTCTCTTGCAAGATCCTCTTTTCAATATTTGACCATCTTCTCATCACCTGTTAGAATTAAATCATTGACATATAAAACTATAATCAATAATTTACCTTCATCCACAATATGGTAAATGTTTTCATCTACTTCACTTTTAGTGAATCCAAACCTGGTGTAATAGTTGTCAATAATAATGTACCAAGCATGAGGTGCTTGTTTCAATCCATACAACTCTCTCTTGATTCTGCACACATGCAACTCTTTGTTGAAGCTCTCAAATCCTTCCGGCTTCTCAATGTACATCTCTTCCTCAATCACTCCATTGAGGAATGTTGTCTTCAAATCCATTTGATGTATCATCTATCCCATCTACGCTGAAAGTGCTAGAATAGACTTGATTGAAGAGTACCTTACTACCGGAGAAAAGGACTCCTTGTAATCAATTCCCTCCACCCGAGAGAACCCTTTGGCCACAAATCTAGCCTTGTGTTTCTCGACACTCCCATCTGCTACTTGGTTTACCTTGTAAAGCCATCTGGAACTCACCGGTGATTTGTCTGCTGGTCTTGGGAACACTTCCCAAACACTTTTTCTAATAATAGAGTCATAATCCTCTACCATGGAATAAACCCATATTAGTTGTTGCACTGCTTCCTCAAATGAGGATAGCTCAATCTCTACACTCTCGCTCATGAGATACATGTAGCTAGTGTATTGATCTAGTGACCTCATTTGCTCGCTATGTGATGTGGGTTCTCCCACATTCTCTCTAGCATCATTCATTAATATGTTAGCTTCTCTGGTGCGCTTCCTTCCAGCTTTGGAAGTTTCTACATGAGTGGGTGCTTCCACTCTCTGCTTCTCTTCATTTGGCTACTCCACATCATCCTGAGGTTCTTACTTTGGAGATAAAATCTCTTCATATACATGCAACTGAATCTTCCTCTCAAGGGAACATCTCATGGCCTTCCCTTCATCGAACTTCACATCTCTATGAACCACTGTCATCCTATGATATGGAAGGTACACCTAATAGTTGTGAGGTGTATCAGTGTACCCCACAAATATGCTCAAATCAACAGTAAGTTCTAGATTTTTCCTTGCATCCTTGTTAACATGACAATAAACTGATGAACCAAAGATCCCGAAGTGTACAACATCTCATTTCTTACCTGAAAAATATTCTTCTGGTGTAATCATCCCAAGAATCTGATGAAGACTCATGTTCTACACATATACAGTTGTGTTGCATGCTTTAGCCCACAAGTGCAATGGTAGGCACTGATCATGTAACATCACCCATGTAGCTTCCACAATACTTATGTTCTTCCTTTCAGCCACCCGATTTTGTTGTGGGTTACGGGGTGCTATTAACTCCCATCGAATGCCTTCTGATGCATAGAAGTTCTTGAATTTGTTCGACACATATTCTCTACATATTGCTCCTAAGAGCCTTCACTTTCCTATGATTTTATTTCTCAACAAGTTCTTTAAATTCATAAAATATATAGAACGTATGATATTTCTTCTCCATAAACAAAATCTAGCACTTACTGTAGAATTCTTACAAAAACTCCGATAGATATAGAATTCTAGTTAAATTAAACACAAGTAATTTGTTGATATTCAAGAGAGGAGAGAAATAATTTTCTCCATAAGATCAATGTATTAAATTAATGAACAATAGTAATACATGAGCAACCAAACCTATAATCCCAAAGAGAGGTGGTTATATAGAAATTGCCGAATCTAGAAAACTAGGAAAAAAACTAGTAAAAAACTAGAAAAGCCTAAGAAAAGCTAAAGGGAGGCCTAAAATAGCAAAAATGACTCAAGACAACCTATACTAACTATCAGCCACGAGGAAAGCATAAGGATGGGTGCATTTCCCAAGGAAGGAAACTTTAAAACATGCTAAAAGGGTCCGCGGGACCAAATCCATTAATTTAAGGGGGAATCTTCATGTGGGGTGCCAATCCTCAAATAACTCAAGTGGATGAGGTGTGGTTAGGTGTGAACATGCATTTAGATGTATAAATGGTTTTAGGAACGTGGTTGTACCAATATTTCCATAATATTAAGCCTTTAAAGGAAAAAAACAAGGGAAAGTTGGTCCACTGAGCTAGTTTACCAAAAACCAGGTGTGAACATGATTTTTAGTGCATGTGGCTAAGTCAAGGATACTTAGGCTAAAAAACAAATGTAGATGTTAGGATTATATTCCAACACCCCCCCTTCATCCTAACTCACTTATCTAAACTGAGTCCCAGCCAAGATGCCATGGTAGGTACTAAGGTACAATAAATAAAAGATCCTCATAAAATGAAGAAAGAGGGAAAACCTCGTGGGAACCCCCTCTGCCCCCCTAAAAGAGGAAAAAAGGGCTAAGTGGCCAAAAGGGCTTACTCATCTATCTCCACCACTCCAAGAATAGCTCTTAGTTCTGAAAATTTCTTTTAAGTGAATGATTTGGTGAAGATGTCTGCAACCTACTACTCAGTGGGGCAGTATACAGCGATATGACTCGGTCACGGATCAGCTCGCGGATGTAATGCATGTGATTTTTCCTCTACATTTGAATTAGATCAATCAATATCTGAATGGACCCCTGATTATCACAAAATATGATAGTCGGAAGTGGATACTGAATACCAAACTCGGAGAGAAGCCCCTGTAACCAAACAGCCTGTGTAGCTGCATTCACTGCACCTCTATACTCTACGTCGACTGTAGATAAAGAAATCATGGATTGATTCTTGCTAGACTAGAAAAAAGGCCTTGAACCAAAGCTAAAAACATAACGAGATGTGGACTTGTGGTCTCTACCATCGCCAGCCTAATCAGAATTTGTGTACCCAATCAATGAAAGTGGGCAATCTACAGCGAAAAGATACCAAAACTGGAAGTAACTTTCACATATCTAAGGATTCTCTTTGCAACTTTCTAGTGAAGCTCATGGGGCTCCTACATATATCTGGAAGAAACTCCTACTGTAAAAGATATATCAGGTCGGGTGTGAGTAAGGTACAACAAACTCCCAACCAACTGTCGATATAGTGTACTGTCCACCAAAGGTGTAGTACCTGCATCCTCAAATCTGATCACCGAAAGAAAGGGAGATGTTGCTAGCTGGAATTATATCATCTGAAAGAGGACAAGTAGATCTAATGCATACTTAGATTGTGTCATCTTGATCCTTGAAGTAGACTAAGAAAGCAGTGCAACAGTCCCAAATCTGTCATGGAAAATCGATTGTGCAATGTTGATTTTGCCGAATCAATAGCTGAGGTAAGGTTCCCTATCATCAGTAAATCATCTACATAAAGTACTATCAGAAAAATGGAATCATCTTGTCACAGCAAATAAACATTGGGATTATATTTTCATCAAATGAATCCAATGGAAAGCAGGAAAGAATCCATCTTTGCATACGAGGCTTTAGGAGCCTATTTTAGGCCATACAAAATTTCTTTAATCTGCAAACGAGGGAAGAGTTCTGAATGTATCCTTGTGGCTGCTCCATATATATCTCCTCCTTGATATCTCCATGACGAAATGTACTCTTCACATCCATGTGATGAACTTCCCATCTGTGAGAAGCAGCAATGGCTAAAACTAGTCGAATGGAGTCCATTTTTGCAACAGGTGCAAATGTCTCTATGTAGTTTATGCCATGTACCTGTGAGTATCCTTTTGTAACAAGTCAAGCCTTGTAATTTCTGATCTCACCATCTATAGCAATATTTTTTCGATAGATCCATCAGCATTGAACAAGCTTTCTTCCTTTCAGAAGTGGAACCAAGTCCCATGTGTTGTTTTCCATGAGAGAGCAGAGTACTCTTCATCCATGGCAACCTCCCAAAGCGGGTTTCCAACAGCCTCAGAGTGTGACTATGGATCTGAAACAAGTGTCATATAGCAATTTATGGGAAGAAATGGTTCAGTGGTAGCCAGGGCTTGAGGAGCTGCAAAAAACTATGATCTAGTCCTTCTCGCATCCGCAGGATCACCGACTAGTTCACCCGCATCTTGCAGGGTTTTCTCTGCCCAAGTTGGCAGTTGAGTTGGAGCAGCAATGATTTGCTCCTAATCCTCTAAATTAGACCCAAGAGGCTTCTCTGATGGCTACTTTGATGTTCTTGAAAATGTTTTGGACTCCTCCTCATCAATGGCAACAAGTGCTTCCTCGGCAGGGTCTGCTGAAAATCATGCAGTGATTCTTCTTCAAACTTCACACTTCGAGCTACAAGGAACTTTTCACTGTGAGAGTCTAGAAATCTATATCATTTGACACTATCAGGATATCCAACAAAGATACATTCAACACTTTGAGGCTCCAAAGCCTTCCTCTTATCTGTCGAAATGTGAGCCCATGCTCGTGAACCAAAAATGCGAAAGTGCGACACTTTCGGTTTCTTACCGGTCCAATATTCAAATGGAGTGGTGCCTTTGAGTGCTTTGTGAGGAATACAGTTTTGAATATATGCTGCACAATTAATAGCTTCATCCCATAGCTTAGGAGCTAATGATTTGGACTATAGCATACAATTGGCCATCTCTCTTAACGATCAGTTTTTCCTCTCCGCAACACCATTCTACTGTGGTGTATATCGCATTGTATGTTGTAGTTGTATACTTGTATCAATACAAAGTTTCTACACATATTTGTTGACATACTCCCCCCCATTATCAGCATGGAGTATCTTAATCTTACACCCATGCTCATTCTTAGCAAGTGCTTTAAATTCTATAAGGCATTCAGATACTTCCAATTTTAATTTCAGAAAAAATACCCAAGTAAAGCGAGTGAAATCATCTATGAAGGTGAGTACATATCGAGCCCTACTGATTGGAGGCTGCGTGAATGGGCCCGTGATGTGACTATGAATCAACCCAAGAGGTGAAGAAGCTCTATGTGCCTTCCCTTTGTCAAAATTTTGCTCCGGATGCTTGCCAAGAAAGCATCCTTGACATACACCGCTTGTGAATTTAATAGCAGGCAATCCTTCTACCACGTTTTCCTTGCTGAGTTGATGCAAGTACTTAGAGTTTAGATGGCCAAATATTTCATGCCACAACCTATTGATATCATTAGATTGTGATAGAAATACAGTGCTAATATATTTAGGAAAAAAGTGGTAGAAGAAATACAAACGAGAACTGTGATCTGCAATTCCATGTGCAAGCTGTCAGCCCGTGGTAATGTCGGTAATCACCGTGAAGTCCAGAGTGAACTCCACCTTCCTTCCAGAGCCGGAATGAATGATTTGATATATTAAGAGAAGATTTGTAGACAGCGAGTGAACATGAAGCACACTTGTGAAGCATCCCCTTTCAAGGTCTACAATTCCTTCTCCGCACACCTTTGCGAGTGTGGGATCTTCCAAGTAAATTGGGGATCTGGTGCTTTCTTCGATGGAGGAAAATTCATCTTTTGATGCAGCCATATGGTTCGGTGCACCTGAATCAAGGATCCAAGCTGGTGGAGTGGATGTGATAGCCATTAAAGCATAACCATCTTGTTCTCTCCCTCTCCCATCTCCTCTTCTACTATCATCCTTCTTCTTTGCATTCTCGGGCACGGTGAGATTGTGCTGCTGCAATTGCTTAGCCATCTCATCGATTATTTTCCTCATGAAATTTTATTCAGGATGAAAACATTTGGAATAGTAGCTGCAAAGTGTTTTTTCCTTCTTCTTCTTACCCTTAGGCAAAGAAGAGATCTCTAAATATTGTACAGGTCTCTCCTTCTTCGAATCATTAAATTTACCCTTCCCATTTTTCTTGTCTCTTCCACTGCTCTTTGGAGCATCAGTAACCGCAAGTGCTTGGTTCTTTGAACGCTTGATGGCACCCATTTGGACTAACTTAGCTTTCTCTTAAGTCAATTCTACAATGAAGTCATTCAATGGAGGCATTTTCCATTTTTCCTCAGTGAATTTAGATGCTTGAAAAGATGATACAAATACGGAATATTCAGGGCCTAATTTCGAGAGAATCTAAAGGATGAGTTGATCTTCTTCTTTGTTGACTCCACAAGCATCAAGTTCAATGAGGAGGGATTTAAACTTGGTGAATTATTCTTGAAGGTTACTGAAATGAGTTTGACTGAGGGATATGAGTTCATTCTCTAGTTGATGCACTCTCATTTCATCCTACTTGCCAAATAGTCCTTCCAATGTAGTCCAGACCGCATCGGGAGTAGTGGCTCTGCTGACATGAAAGAGGAGTTCTTTGGAAATTGATAGGCATATCGGCCCAATTTCTTCATCTAATTTATTGAAATACTTGATCTTCTCCACTGCAGAAGTCGGTGTAGTCTCTGTTCCCATTGTTACCCTATAAAGCCCTTTTCTTCGGAGGAGCAGAGTGATCTTTGTCTTCCATTCGAAGTAACTGAAAGGATTTAGAACGAGTTTTGTGGGCTGAGAGAGATGATCCATTGCTGCTTTCTATGCCTCCTAATGATCTATACCTGTAAATAAAACCTTGTACAATACACTAGATTTGAACTAGCTTTGATACCATGTAGAATTCTTGCAGAAACTCTGATAGATCTAGAATTCTAGTTAAATTAAACACAAGTAATTTGCTGATATTCAAGAGAGGAGAGAAAGAATTTCCTCCATAAAATCATGCATTAATATTTTTCATTAATTTAATACATTTATTTTATGGAGCAAATTCTTTCTCTCCTCTCTTGAATATTAGCAAAGTACTTGTGTTTAATTTAACTAGAATTCTAGATCTATCAGAGTTTCTGCAGGAATTCTACACTTACGTGAGAAATCATCTACAAAAATTACATAATACATGTGCTTGTCCATGGAGGCTATTGATAACGGTCCACACATTTGACTACACTCTTTCAAGGATCACTTGTACTTGACTGTCCTTATCATGAAAGGTGGCTATGGTGTACTTCCCCAATGTACACCTTTTGCATGTATCTCTTTGCTCTAGTGCACCCTTGGGAAGTCATGTAGAAATCTGTTTTGCGATCTTCAAACCTCCATGGTGAAGATGACCCAGCCTTATATGCCATAATTCACTGCTTCCTTGGCTATGCACCTTCTCTGGTTTTGTGCTCAATGTTGCACAATATTCTACATCCAATTTTTAGAGGTTCTTCACCTGAAGCCTGATCTGCTTCACTTGTCTTGAGGCTATGTGATTGTTGGGTGTGTGTTATATTCTTTCCACGACTAGCACCCTAATATTTTTTTTTTTGGACCCTATATTAGGTGGGTGGACCTACCTATGGTATTGTGCATGGGTTTTGCACATGGTTTTGGGCGTCATGGTTTTCTACCCGTGGCATCTTGTAGATCCGATCAAGGGACCTATAATCATGTTCTAATCTAGGGTTAATGGATTGGGGTTTATGAATGCTTCGGCATGTATATATATATGTGTGTGTGTGTGTGTGTGTGTTGTAACATTGAAAGAAATATAATGAAAAATCAATCTAGTAGTCCTAGTTTTGGGATCGAGGGGAAATCTTTGTGTTTATCGCCATTGTATATTTTCTGTTTTTTAAGAATTCATTTGCACATGACTTTTATACACGATTAGAACCTACATTTGCTATCAGAGTTGTTTCAACATCAAGGGAATGCCTTTACCGCAGAGGGGTTTTTCTCGGGCTTGTGATAGATGATGTTTAGTGGGAGATCTACAAGATCTATTCTTGCGGTGAAAGAAGATGGCGAGTAGTGGAAAGATAGATATCGAGAAATTTAATGGTTATAGTTTTGAGTTGTGGAAACTCAAGATGGAGGATTTGCTAGTGGATAAAGATCAATGGATTGTGGTAGATCTAGGTACTAAACCAACGGCCATGTCAGCTAAACACTGGATGAAATTGGATTAGAAGGCAAAGAGAACAATATGGTTGTGTATCTCAGATTCAATATTGTTTAATGTATCAGGGGAAGCTACATTGAAAGCTTTCTGCGACAATTTAGGGACTTTTTACCAATCTAAGTCTTTGGTGAACAAATTGTTTCTATGGAAAAATTTGTATAACTTGAGGATGAAGGATTGAGACTCAGCGAAAAATAATTTGAATGCCTTTAATATTGTGGTAAGCCAATTTTTACCTCTTTATATTAAAATTTTAGATCAAGGTAAGTGCATCAATTTGTTGTGTTCTCTACCAGATTTGTGGATTATTATGGTTGTTGCAATAGGTAGTAATACAACAACCTTGAAGTTTGATGAAATAGTCTCATCCTTGCCGTCTGAGGAGATGAGATGGAAAAATATGGAGGGACAGAATGGAGATGCCTTGCTTATATGAGGATGGTCTTAGAAAAGGAATAAAAATAATTCCTCGAGTGAGAGATCTAAATCTCTAAAAAAACCTATAAAGGTGTGCTAGAAATTCAGAAAGGAAGGGAACTTCAAAAAGGATTGTAGATATAAAGCTCCTGAGAAAGGAAATGGATATGATGATGCTCCTTCTACAGAGGTGAAAACTATAAAAATTCTCACTGTAGATCACCTGATAATGCAATGTAACTAAAGCAAAATACTTGATCTACTTTTACTATCAAACTTTGCGGAAGCTTAATCAATTTGAGCAAGATCAATTAGAACACATATAAAAAAGAAGAAGAAATCATACACATGAAACATAGAAGAATACTCTAGGGAAAGCCTCAACCAAAAACCCCGCTATTTGTATTATCATACAAGTGGAAATATCTCAGGATTACACAAAGCTTTAGCTCACAAGCTATCTAGCTCTCAGTAAAATCCCTCTCTACTGCTCATAAACATAATAGACAACTCATATTCCTTTCCCTCTACCCTCCAAGCCTCCTATTTCTTTGCACAGTTTTCCCTAGGTGCTCCAACTGTAACCTTGTGTGACACTGATCTCACACATTGCTCCAACACACTATAAAATTGCGCAATCATCAAGGAATGAATTCCCTCTGCATGCAAGAGATTTTCTTATAGGAAAATTCTTGCAACTAATAGTACACTGTCCCTACCTTTAATCTCAACTGGGTCTTTGTTTGTACGGACATGCATGAGTTATTTATGAAAGAATATTTAGTTATCTAAAGTACACTAGTTTCATGCATGCATTAACTAACTGAACTTACAATCAGTTCCACAAAATGTTTGGAACTATTCTAACTAGACTTAACTCAGTTAACTGAGCTAACTAATTACAACTGAAATACAACTCATCCTTATCTCCTTAATTAAGGGATAACTGTTGCATGTATTCACAAAGACTTCATGTTTGAATTTCTCCAACTAATTAATCCAGGATGAATTAATTAATTATTGTTCAAACAGCTGCTGAGACTAAATTCGAATTTTAATTCTCAATTTTACTTCAAGGACAAATTAAAATTGGAATATATCCTGAAATGCTATCTTTAGCAATGCTATTTTTAGCATTTCTATTTTTAGCATTTCTTGTTGCTATTTTCAACACTCCCTCTCAACAAGAAAGGCATTCAACTAGAACTCAATCCTGAACCTTTGGAATGTTCTGCATGCAACACTTCTCTCAAGTGTTTTTGCTCCAGTAACTTCAGAAACAAAAAAATATCCAACCTGAATCATAATGATGCCTCTCTCATCAAAGTCTCTGACTGCTATTGCCTCTGTCGATTGAAAACTCTACACCTTTGTGCTCTTTAGTATATGACTACTCTAACCTCCATTACTTTGATCTCTGACTACATCAATCACACTGATTCATCCTGCTGCATCTGTGTTGTTGCTGGTTCTATCACCCAGCACTGCATCCGCACTGCACATCCTCTCATCATGTTGCATCGTGCTGCCTAATGCTGCATTGCAACTCAGTTACTGAGAAGTAAGTAACTGATCTCCTAACTGACCTCCCTGTTGGGCTAGAAACACCCTCTGATGCTGAAGCTCCCTTCGCATTTGTCTCTATCCACTCAGCCAGTCCTGCTACTCCTCATCGGGGCTCCCGTAGCAAGGTCTAATCAAAGATGCTGGGTACCTCAAGGATCCTGCCCCTATTTCAACCTTCATGGGACTATCACTTCACATTGGCCCACCTGACACCTGGAGGTATGGCTACATGTGATCCTTCTACCCACTTGGCTTGAAATTTCCCCATACTAGAGGTCTTTGCATGAGTGGATGCCTCCGCTCAGTCTCCTCTCATCATCTCCAATTGTGGCTCCTCCATAATTGTCTGAGACTTCTTTTGGCATTGCATGTTGTGAGGTAATGTACTCTCCCTCTCAACCACCAAATCTCCAACATTTTCCTTACTCCTCAAGGATTTGCATGCATCTTGAACCTCAAGAGAATATAGGCTCTTGACTCATGAACCAATCTGCCTCACCTGTCTCGTGGTGACGTGTCTGGGGAAAACCTTTCCCTTACTGAAGACAACATCGCGATCGATACCAAGTTCTTCTTCAGTCCAGGCACATACTTCACATCTATCAAGGTAATAAGAGCTCCATGCTCCCTCTCAAAAGCAACCGTGCCTACTCCTGAAACACTATACTTTTCATCATTACCCATCTCTATGCACATCTGGAGGTCTTTCTCCTCCAAGGTACTGAATAGACTCTTATCGTGGGTCATGTGGAATGAGGCTCCACTATCAAGAAACCAACGACAACCCATCATCGATGAAACCATGCATGCAATGAGGGTAAAATCCAACTTGGATTGAGAGGCCAATGCCTCACCTTCAGATCCTTCCAAGGATCCCTTCTTAGACTTCTTCAATGGGAAATTAGTTGCATAATGGCCCACCTCATGAAAATTAAAGCATCTCACTTTATATTTGTCAATCTTCTTCCCTCCAAGAGAAGAATTCAATTTAGGATGAGAATCATTCTCCTTCCCCTTCCTTGCCTTACTGGCTAAGGCTAGATTTTCTTCATCATCATGCTTAGATGAAGAACCATCTCTCGTGCTCCTCCTGATCTCCTCCTGCATCAGATCCGACCACAATCATTCCCAATCCGGTAGTTTCTCTCTTCCATTCACTGAGTCCTGGTAACTATGCCAGCTCCTAGGAAGACCAAGGAGAGCAAGACTGACCATATCATCATCGACTGTCATTATTCCTACACTACCAATCTCATCTCTACAGGTGGTGAGCTTGTTTAGATATGTAGAAATAGTGTCGCCCTTTTCACACTTGATTTTTCGAAGCTTGTCCTTGAGCGTCAGCTTCCTCTGGTCATTGTTGTTCTGATATAGGTCTTTCATTGTCTTCCACATTGAAAACAGACTCTCCTTCCCATGGAGACTTGAGACAATATGGTCTTGAACTCCCTCCAAAAGAATCCTCCTCACTCTCGCCACACACTTATTCCATTTCACCAATTCTTGGGCATTAGCTACTACTGGCTTGGGGACTTCTTAATCAATGAAGTCCTTCAAACCATTGTCTTTGAATACCGCTTCCATTTGATCCTTCCATGCTATGTAATTTGAGTTTCCTTCCACGGCATACTCGAGTCTCAAGCCATTGAACGCCATTGGAGAACTTTGAGATGTGATAAGAAATCGATTTTGTACCTGCAATCAAGAACTTCAAACTTCGAACTTTTGCCTTCTCAATATATTTTTCTCTGCTTTGATCACCTTTGCTCTGATACCATGTAGAAATTCTCATTATAGATCACTTGATAATGCAATGTAACTAAAGCAAAATACTTGATCTACTTCTACTATCAAACTTTGCGGAAGCTTAATCAATTTGAGCAAGATCAATCAGAACACATATAACAGAGAAGAAGAAATCATACAAATGAAACATAGAAGAATACTCTGGGGAAAGCCTCAGCTAAAAACCTCGCTATCTATATTATCATACAAGTCGAAATATCTCAGGATTACACAAAGCTTTAGCTCACAAGCTATCCATCTCTCAGTACAATCTCTCTCTGATGCTCATAGACAAAATAGAAAATTCATATGCATTTCCCTCTGCCCTCCAAGCCTCCTATTTCCTTGTGCAATTTTTCCTGGGTGCTCCAGCTGTAACCTTGTGTGACATTGATCTCACACAATGCTCCAACACATTGTAAAATTGCGCAATCCTCAAGGAATGAATTCCTTCTGCATGCAAGAGATTTTCTTATAGGAAAATTCTTGCAACTAATAGTACACTGTCCCTGCCTTTAATCTCAACTGGGTCTTTGTCTTTACTGACATGCATGAGTTATTTATGAGATAATATTTAGTTATCTTAAGTACACTAGTTTCATGCATGCATGCATTAACTAACTGAACTCACAATCAGTTCCACAAATTGTTTGGAACTAATGTAACTAGACTTAACTCAGTTAACTGAGCTAACTAATTACAACTCAAATACAACTCATCCTTATCTCCTTAATTAAGGGATAACTTCCTCAATCAAAGGGATAATTTTTGCATGTCTTCACAAAGACTTCATGTTTTAATTTCTCCAAATAATTAATCCAGGATGAATTAATTAATTATTTTTCAAACAATTGTTGAGATTAAATTCGAATTTTAATTCTCAATTTTAATTCAAGGACAGGTTAAAATTGGAATATATATTGAAATGCTATCTTTAGCAATGCTATTTTTAGCATTTCTTGTTACTATTTTCAACAAAAACCACCTCAAATGAAGGTGGGGATATGTACTTGGCTTCTTCTAGTACACATGTAGATCATGAGGCATGGTTGATTGACTCAGGTGCATCCTTTCACTTCACTCCCCAAAGGGAGTGGTTCTGCGAGTATGAGAAATGTGATGGTGGTGATGTATTCTTAGGGGATGAAAGGAAGGATAGAATCACCAGTTATGCAAAAGTTAAGATGAAGTTGCAAGCTGGAAGGATTAGAAGACTTCAAGATGTTTTTCATATTATTGCATTGGCCATAAATTTGATTTTTGTAAGCAAGATGGATTATGCAGGTGTAAAAATAGTGTTCGAGAAAGAAACGTGAAATATGGTTAGGGATGCACTGGTATTGATGCAGAGAGCTTGGAATGGAACTTTGTACAAACTTTTGGGTAGTATTGTTATTGATGGGTGCAACAGTTCTATGGTTCCTGAAATTGGTGCAGAAAACCTAGTGGTCTCTGGAGAAAATACAATGTTATCGCATCAGAGGCTTGGACATATTAGAGAAAAGGCCCTTCGAATACTTGATGGTAATGGTATGGTAGAAGGTATGTATAATTTCTCTCTCGATTTTGATTTCTGTAAACATTGTGTATATGGGAAGAAGAATTAGGTGAGTTTCCCCTCTGGTGCTAAGAGAGCGAAAAGGATATTAGAGCTTGTGCACAATGATGTGTTTGGACCTGTGTCGGTTCCATCACTAGGTAAGTCTATGTACTATGTGTCATTTATAAATGACTTCTCTAGGAATGCATGGATATATTTCCTTAGGAATAAATCTAAAATCTTTGATAGGTTTAAAGAATTTAAGGCTCTAGTGGAAAACTAGACAAAGAAGAAGATAAAGGTGTTGACAACAGATAATGGTGGAGAGTTCTGCAAGAAGGAATTTGAAGAGTTCTGTAAGAAGTGTGGTATAGCACAGTATAAGACTACTCTATACACACATCAAAAAAATGTATTTGCAAAAAGAATGAACAAGACGTGATGGAAAAGGCAAGAAGCGTGCTTAGTGGTGTCGGGTTAGGACAAGAATTCTGGGAAGAGGTGGTGGAGACTACATGTTACCTAGTTAATAGATCTTCTTCATCAGCATTGGAGGATAATTCTCCACATGAGGTATGACTGGGAAGAAACATCTCTTTCACATCTGAGGGTATTTGGATGTGATGCATATGTACATGTTGCAAAGGAGAAAAGAACCAAGTTGGATAGTAAATCTGAAAGGTGCATCTTTATTAGATATAAGGATGGTTTAAAAGGTTATAAGCTTTTGAACCCGGAAATAAGGAAGGTTATGTAGAGCTGAGATGTGGTATCTACAAAGGTAAAAGATGTTATGTAGTGTGTCTAGAGTGTCAATATGTAGTGGCACTTTCAACTACGAAGGTAGAATACATGGCAGCCACTGATGCAAGCAAGGAAGAGGTTTGGTTGCAAAGGTTGTGTTCAAGTATGGGGTTAGTAAATCAAGCTATAAGGATAGAGTGTGACATCCAAACTACAATTTTCTTGGCAAAGAAGCTTTCTTATCATTCAAAGACAAAGCACATTGATGTTCAGTATCACTTTGTGCGGGATATGGTTGAGGACAAAAAGGTGTTACTGGTAAAGGTGGACACTTTGAAGATTGTTGCAGATGCATTGACAAACTTTGTGAGCACAGAGAAGTTTTGACGGTGTAGAGAAACTATGGGCGTTGCAGGGTTGAACCAGTGACTACGCTCTCCTATGACCCCTTATGTGGAAATAAAACAAAAAGTGAGATAATGTTGGGTGTGCATTATATTCTTTCCACGACTAGCCCCACATGAGAATTGGGGGGTTATGGGGGGACTGCATCCCCCCCTATTGGGGGGTTTGTAGGGGGTGATAGCCCCCCAGCATGGGTCCAGCATAGCACCCCGACATTTTTTTTTGGACCCTATATTAGGTGGGTGGACCTGCCCATGATGTCTTGTAGATTAGATCAAGGGAAATACGGCTATGTTCTAATCCAATGTTAATGGATTGGGGTTTATGAATGCTTTGGCATGTATATATATGTGTTGTAACATTTAAAGGAATATAATGAGAAATCAATTTGGTAGTCTCGGTTTTGGGATCCAGGCGAAAATCTCTATGTTTCTCTCCATTTTATATTTTCTATTTTTTAAGAATTCGTTTGCAGATAATTTTAGTACAGGGTAAAAACCTACAGTGATGAAGGAAAGCCTTTCCTTTGCTAAGTATCACATCATAGCTACAGTCCTCCAACATAGCAACTAAAACTAAATTGTTCTTCAGACTTGTAACATACATGGCATCTTTTAATGTGAGAGGATAACCAAAATCCCTCTAAAATGTAACAGTATCAATGTTGGTCGAATTATTCCTTCCATCATATCCCATCTCGATGTGCATTTGCAGATCCTTCTCCTCCAAGTCGCTAAAAAATTCTTTGTTGTTAGTCATATGGAATGAGGCTCCACTATCTAGATACCACACACTACCCATCACCGATGTCACCATGTAAGAAATGAGGGTGAAATCCAACTCGAATTGTGAAGCAAGATCTTCACCTACTGCTCCTCTTGAGGGCTTATTTTCGAACTTCTCATGACAATGAAAACATTTAATCTTCGACAAGTAGTTCTTGTCACCCTAACTGGAATCTCCTTTGGATTGGAATCTTTTTCCTTTCCCTTTCTTGCCATTTGTAGCTAAGGAAAAATTCTCTTCATCATCATTCTTAGATGAGGTTCCATCTCTAGTGCTCCACCTTATCTCTTCTTGCACCAAGTCAAACCACAAACAATGCCACTTTGGTAGATGCTCCCTCCCGTTTACCAAATCCTAGTAGTTGTGCAAGCTCTTGGGAAGGACTAGAAGTGCTAGGATGACCATATCATCTTCAACAACTATAATACTGACACTTCCAATCTCACCCCAACATTGGATGAACTTGCTCAAGTATTTTGGTATTGTGTCGCCCTTCTCCATCTTGATCTTCTGAAGCTTGTCCTTTAGTGCCAACTTCCTATGGTCATTGTTGTTATGAAACAAGTCGATCAAGGCTTACCACATTGTATATGGTGTATCCTTCTAGATAATATGATCTCAAACTCCTTCTAGTATGATCCTTCTTGCCTTTGCAACACATTTCTTGCACTCTGCTTGATCCTGAGCATCTATTCTTGGAGGCTTAGTAATATCATTTTCTATGAATTTCTTTAGCCTATTTTCTTCCAACACTTCCTCCATCATGTCCTTCCAAGAAATATAGTTTGAACTACCCTTAAGCGCATATTCAAGTCTCAATCCGTAGAATGACATCGTGCTGGCTCTGAAGAATGATACTACAAATTCATTTCACCTGCAAAATACACTCATGTTCTCCTCTTCTAGAGTGATTTCTGCTCTGTTGCCATGTAGAAATTCCTTGTAGATTCAAACTTCTTATTTAATTTTCTAAAACAAAAGACTTGAATCTACTCTACTCATCAGCGGAAATAATTAATCAATCAATAAATCATGAAGCATACAAGAGAAAAAATTCAATCAACATATTACACAATCATTTCCTAGGCAAAGCCCCAACTAAAAACCCATACTATCTGTATATTCCATTAGTCAGAAAATATGAGAAGATTACAATGCTTTTCTCAGCCCAAGAAACCTCTACACTATCTCTATCTGTCTCACAACTTCCTAGACAAGCCTAGGTCAATACTTAACCATATTTTTTCTTGCCCAAGTCCCTATTTCCTTGTGTTGTTCTCTTGGGAATTAGACCCTATTAATTAGGGAAATTCCTCAATATAAATTGTGAAATCCTCATAGGCCTTCTTCTGACTGCATGCACCACTTGTACAATTCAAATGATTATACAATTGATAGTACACTACCCTTGAACTCTAATCTCAATTGGGTAACTCTTAGATATAACATGCATGAGTTATTTATGAGTGAATCATCTGTTATCTGGTTGAACACATGAAATAACACCCCGCTTTCTGACCTCCTACTAGTTAGTCCATCAGTTGGAACTAGTTTAACTAACTTTAACTCAGTTAAATTGAATTAATTAATTACAACTCAAAATAAACTCAACTAGGGCTCTTATAAAGTAGGAGACATTCTACATGACTCATGTTAGACCCTCAACTTGAATTAATTGAGCCAACTAAGTCAAATTAACTTATTTAACTCATACAAGTTGCCTTCTGATGTGGAATTAAAATTTTGTTCCTAATTTAATTCAAGGGAAAAATTAAATCAAGATTTTCTTATTGCATTTTCAACATAAATTAAAAAAAATAGTTAGTCGTAAAATTCATTTTCACCATCTTTGTGCTCTACTCACAAAAATCGCCGATCATTTCCGTTTTTACGAAATCCCTGGAGCATAAACACATGGTGCACCATGGTAAGGTTTTTAATTTAAAAAAACATTAGTACACTACTCATATAATAATCACCAGTGTCATTAATGGAACTGTACGTACTGATGCTTAATAGAGAATGGTGCACCATTGAAGGGTTATTGTTTTAAACATAAAACATAATGGTGCGACAAGTAACTCTTGAACACCAGTGTGTATACTACTTGATAGCACCAGACTAGCGTTAAATTAAAAAATTGCCAGTTGTAAAATTTATTTTCACTATTCTGGTGTTATACTCCCACAAAGCCCTAGTGCTATGACCTTTTCACAACACCCCGATGCATATAAAACATGGTGCACTGTTGTAGATTTTTTAATTTAAAAATAATGTTGTGCTAGGTGAAACTGGATCATCGATGTGTATATTACTTGATAGCACCAGACGAAAGTGAAAAAAAATGCCAATCGTAAAATTTATTTTCACCATTTCATTGCTATACTCGCACGAAGAACTAGTGTTACTATCATTTTGAAATGCCTGGTGCGTACATAACATGATGACCATGGTAGGGTTTTTAATTTAAAAATTTGTGGTGTGCTTTGTTAATAATCCACACTGATGTGTCAGGTTCGAGCACACTGGAAAATGATTGAATAAAAAAAACTTACAAGCCATAAAATTCATTTTTACCATTTGTAGTGTTGTAAAGCTCTCAAGCACCATTCTTACTTTTTCCTCTATGAAGCACAATGCCATTAGTGCTTCCATTTCTTGCCATCCTTCCATCCATTTCTCAATGTGTGTCTTTCAAATTTTATCAAATGGTGGTCAAATTTGTTTTTTTTTTTTTTTTTATGTGGAGACTATGCCTCCCTGACGAGTAAATGTCTAGGTAATTCCTATGTTTCTCGCTAACTTAAATTTTTAGTGGAGTAAAATTCAAAATTAGGTTAAAAAATGCATTTGTTAATTGTAATTTATTTTTTTCTACGCGGTGTGTTTAAGAGCTTTGACCCCTATCGTTTTCGGTGCACCATGTAAATTTATAAGGTACACTGTAAATCAATGCGTAATGTTTACACACCATATTTTTTAATATTATTCAGTGCATTTTTTAAATAGAAACACACTCGGCTGTGAAGTTACATGATACACCACTTTAAAAATTATAATGTTTACGCCTGTGCGTCTAGTAAAAGTAACTTCCCGGTGCATTTTCTTTTACCAAACACAATGTATAATATTAAAAAATTACAGTTCGATGTGTTTAGTAACCTGGATGTTCTGGTGTGGTGCGTCGACATAAAATTAACCCACTAGTGCTTATGTTGATGTTGGGGCGAGAAAATGGTACGTTTTCTCCTCATAAATAACTTGATTAAGCATTTGCCTTCACATGTTTATCTTCATTTTATGGATAAAAGAAGAGGAAACAACAACATAAATTGGGCAAAAGCGATTAGTAACACATTAGATAAATCTGGGCACAAAAAACTGACTTTTACTCTCTTTATGTGTAGAGACGCGGATTGGACGATGGTTGTTCAATTGACAAAACAACAATAGCCAGTAAAGGAAAAAGATAGCGTCTGGGACAAGGAAGACAGCGGAAGACCGGGTAGACCACTGCTATTTTATGATGAAATCAGATCGAGTGTTGTGAAATCCTGAGGATCCCCTGATCCTGAGGATTCCCTTCTATCTATTTACTTTTCCAAATGTTATATAATGCCAAAAGGCGAACTGAACAACTAGTCTAGCAATTTGCAGATTGTAACTATTTTTTTGGACATATAATACTTTCATTTTTGTGATGTTGTAATTCTGTTACTTATTTTAATGAAGAAGACTACGTTTAATTCATAATCGTATTTTGAGTATCTAACAATGGGGACTTCTAAAGACTTTGGGCCCAGTCAAGAGAAGATCTACTGCATCAACTGTGTTATAATCATTTATGTTTATTCTTTATTGTTTATTATTGTTAAGTTAGTATCATTCTGATTTCATGAGGATTAATGATTCTGATTTGCATTTGCTGTTCATTCAAGATTCAATATTTAGCTGTGTGTGTTACATATGCGTGATGCTATTTATTGAATTGGTTATGTTAACTCTAGCATTAGATTGTTGTTCATTCTATGTAACGTTACCATAGATTCCAAAGTTAGAATTGATTACTTTCCTTGAGATGCTTATATGGTTATTTGTTGTTCAATTATTATTTGTTGTTCAATTGTTATCGCTTTCCTTCATGTTAATGAATTGGTTCAATATGAGTTAGACTGTTGAGTGTGATTCTTTCTATTTTGTATTCAAATTCATTTGCTTTCAGAATAGATTAAGTAGAATTGCAAAGTGTGTTATGAATTCCTTTCAGAGTTGTTTGGATTGAATTTAAAGACATAGACATTAGCAATTGAAATGATTCTAGTTTCTTTCATTATCAGTTGACCTATGAATTCACAGCATATATAGTGCTGACACTCCTAAGATAAAACGACTTGCCCTAGGTTGATGATTAATGTACGAATTAAGATTGCTTGTAATAAGACATCTTCGTGCACCAAAATTTTGGCACCATTTCCGGGGAGAGTGTTTCAAAGTGATTTTCTTTTATCTTGTTGTAAAAGAGTTGGGTTTTAAAAATGAGAGGTAAGAACCTGCGTAACTAGAAAGTAAAGTTCTTTCTCACCAACCCATTTTTGAGCAAATCCATATAGGTTAAATAGGAATAGGTTTTTTCTAAATGACTAGGAACAAAAAGATAGAAAAATATCAGAATCCCCCATCTAAATCCACAAAACCCAAGGGATCGATGAACCTTGAAAGAACAACTTTTATAGATGAAATCATAAGAAAAGCAGAGTCTCAAGCAACAGCAAGATTCCAAACTGTATCTAGGAAAAGCCCTACTATAATCCCTCAGGTAGCAGGCTCACCATTTGCAGCCTACGCTGAGATTCAAAGCCAAATTGGAGGATCTAAACAGAGTGTTTAGGTTACAGAAAATTTACATTATGATCCTCTACAAAAGGGAAAGTCATGCAACTTAAGAGAAGGAGGGAGGGAGAAACTAGTGGAACTGCTAAGGCAAGACCTCAAATGTCTGAACAAGGATCTCCTATGATCCCATATCTAGGAAATGCCGCAAAACCAACTCAGATTGGGAATCCTCCGCTTACTCAAATAGAACCCCCTGAAATCCCTCAAGGATATTCACACATTTTTGACCAAATGGAAAATCAACCACCTCAAGGTCAAACCTTGACATTGGAATACCCCATAGTCAACCAAGTGGCCAATGCCCCGATGAAAGCTATTCCATTGCAGAGCATCCCAACTTTTCATGGGATGATCACTAAGGATCTCGATGCCTTCCTATCTAAGTTTGATGTCCTCTGCAGAGGATATGACTATACCACTAACCCTCAAAAGCTAAAACTGCTCCCTTCTACTGTGAAAGGAGCAGCCTTGAGATGGTTCATGGGTCTAGGTAGACTTACTATTAAATCTTGGGATGACATGAAAACTTCCTTCCTCACAAGATACCATTACTTTTGCAAGGCTAGGGAATTAAAAGATGGAATATTTAAGATGGTTGCAAAAGATAATGAAACTATAGAAGAATATGTCGAACGGTTTCACTATAATTTGCAGAGATCTCGTCAGACCGCCTTACCAAAAGAATTCTTGAGAGCTATCTTAATTAATGGAATAAAATAAGAATGGATAGAAACTCTAAATTTGATGGGGAAAGGATATATTTCTCTAGAAGATTATGAAGAAATCATTCACTTGTGTATCATGTGTTCACAAGGAAGCATACGTACAGGGTTAGGAAGCTGAGATCCTATGACCAGAGGAAGCAAACCACGCAGTGGAGGTGTAACAAGGATGGAAATTGGTAACCTCCTGGAAGACTTCAAGATGGACATCCTGGGCACCCTCACAACGTAGTTGGAAGTCTTACAGGCTAAATAGAAACAAGCCTTAGCAGAACAGAACTTGGTCATTTTCTACCCACGCTACTAGAAGAAGCACAACCAATCAGTTTCCATTGGACATGGTTCAGACATGCACCATCTGCGCCAAGGATCATACCACTGAATAATGTCCATTAGTTCCAGGGTTAAAAGCAATTTTCAAAGAAGCAGAAGAAGAGATAGAGCCAGTATATTTAATGAACCAGTGTCGACAGTGGCAGGCCAAACCCACAGGTATGTCACAAGACACATCCCAATTATTTCCTTCTTCACCATTTAATCAACAACAAAACCCTGGGGCAGCATGGAAAAGCCAATCACCTTACTCAAATTGGCAATCCCAGCCATTCCCTTTGACACCTTGGACAACTCAATCCTTTCTGAGTAATGGTTGGCCAAATTCTCCTTTTACTCTTGTTTGGCAAGGTAATCCATATCCATCCCAGTGGCCTACCTCTACTTCTCAAAAACCGAACTGGTCTTTGAATTGGCAGTGACCTTTGGCGATATCCAATACACCTATGGGGAAAGGTCCTCAACCTCAACCCACATTATTAGCTCCATATCCATTAAAGAAAAATCCTCAGCCTCTTCTACATCCTCAATTTCTAGCTCAACTGAATCTGAATCCCAATAACAGACTGGTTTAGCTAGTGCAAATTGTTGAAAGCTCAGACTATGAGATTGAACAAAAATAATGTAATGAACTTAGATTGAGGTTAGGATGAATCATTACCCCTGAAGAAAATAGAGAGCAACCATCAATTGATTTGGAAACCCCACCTATACATATACCATCGACTGTAATTGACACAGAAATAAAATAAGGAGAAGATACAGATTAGGATAAAGATCCTGAGAAACTCATAGTCACTTCTCCCCCATTCCCTGAAAGGTTAGCAATACCTAAACCAATTGTTTATCCAGATTTTGATCTTGTAGGGGAACCAAAAAATATTTGTATTAAAATTCCTCTCCTCCAGGCCATCCAAGATATTCTTATTTATGTTAAAATCATTAAAGAGCTATGTGTAAAGAAGCCTGCAAGGAAAGCAATAACCTCACCCACCATTCATGTTATAGGGACCTTATCTAATTTACTCTTGGGAGGGGAAACTATAGTAAAGTATGAAGATACTCGGAATCCCATAATTAAAGTTCAAATATATGGTCGCTCCTTTCTAAACACACTAGTTGATCTGGGTTTAGCCATTAACATCTTAACAACAGAAACCTATCAAACACTTGGTATTACAGCTCTGGAACCAACCACCACCCTGCTAGAAATTGTTGATCGTTGGGTGGTAAGGCCAGAGGGAACTTTACAGGATATTACGGTTTCTGTTGATTCATGGGAGTATCATGTAGATTTTCTTATTATAAACCCAAAGAGTCGATTAGATGGGCACCCTCTAATTCTGGGCCGACCTTAGCTCACAACAACTAATGGTTATATAGGCTATCGAGAGGGAAACAGAACCATTGCTAAGGGGGATGTTGTACAAAATCTTGTTTTATATCCTCTTTCCAAACCAAGTCTGCCCTTTATAAAAATATGTAAACAACCACCCACATACCTGGAAGAAAGCATTTGTTCACCACTCACAGTAGCAGAGGCACTTGAATTCAAGGATCAGACTAAAGATGGTGTTATCAACAACTTTTTCAACTATCCAGCTAATGTGAACAATGTAAAATGTCAAAAGTTAAAAGAAATTCTTGATAATGAAGCCTTAGAAGACCCTTTGAAATATACTGATGATCAACATATCCAAACAACTATTTTTCATAATAGAAAGCCTTTTGAAATTTAACCAGGCAAAGTTTTAAACATTAATGATAGCCTGGACAGTGATCAACAAAAAAAGCTCATTCAGGTCTTGTAAAAATATAAAGGGGCTTTTTCCTGGGATTATCCTGACATGAAGGGTATAGACCCACAGTTGTATACACATCATATATACACCAAAAATGATGCTCATCCTATCCGGTAGCCTCAACAGAGATTGAATCTACATCTCAAGGACATTGTAAAAGAAGAGTTACAGAAGCTACTAGACATGAATTTCATTTATCCCATTTCGGATAGAAAATGGGTCTCTCCATTGGTAGTTGTTGAGCCTCCATTTTGTCCAAATTTTCATGATTTACCTGAATAATTTTATATCTGTACTAAGTGTCTATAATCATTATTATTCGTTTTACGCATTATTAAGTTATCATTTAGAGGCATTTAGAGCTAACAGTTGTTGATCTATAAACTCTTCTTGTTTTATTACTTTAATGTGAAAACATAATTAATGTCAGGCTCTTTTGTGACAGGTGTTAACATTCCTGTAGTAGCAATTCCTATATCAGTTGTGCCTGCACCAACATTCCTGCACCAGCTCTGCTTGCACCAACATGCCTGCACTAATTTGGGGCTTTCATACATTGACACATCTATAGGGAAATCTGAAAGAGGTTTTTGTTCAAAATGGTGTTTTAACACTTACACATAAGCTAAGATACACCCAGGTCATACGGATTTATGTTTAGGCAATAATTAATGCCTTAGCCCCAAATTCACAGCAGTTTCCAAACTACCAACTTCTGCCTCGTTTTCCATGCATGTGAAGGCAAATGAATAAATTCTAGAACATGGGTTTTGGTCCTAGTATAGTAAATTGATAAAGCCTCAAACTGATTTCTAAATTCACAATGGTCTAAAAGTTACATAATGGTCTTTGAGGTAGTTTTCTAAAAATAAATTGTTTTCCTAGAATATTAGCATCTCAGATTTCAAATAGTCAATTTCAGGCACAATTTCTAAGGCAATGGATCTGAACCAAAAAATTATGAGAGAGGTTATTGTTGAAAATATAACAAGATAGATTGCCTCCAAATATTTTTCCGAAATTCGTAATGGTTAAGGAGATACATAGAATTCTTTGGAGGCATTTTGTTAAAAAAAAAAAACCGATTTTTCCAAAAGTGTAGAAAACAACCAGACTTGGGAAATTCGTGCTAGATCTTCATTCCTTCAATGGGTAAATGGTTGTACTGATATTCTATTGATGAATATCAGTGGGGATTCAATCCCCATGTTATTTTCTAAAGAAACTATCATGTAAAAACCAATATAAAAGAGAGGAGCTACGTAGGTGTGGGGAGGATAGCAGTTTGTAGTTTGTAAATTGTATTTCATTTGCAGAACAGGGAATTAGATCTTTCTGTGCAGGGAAGAAGGAGTTGCGCACTAGTGGGATGATCTCTGGAGGGGACCATTAGAGCCAGCACTGCATTATTTAATGAATCTGTAACAAGAGTTCTGAAATGAATTTCCTTGGCATTAAATTCTAAATTCTAGTTTCTACTCTTAAATGAGTTCATTTGGCAATCACTTCTGAGTCATTTTGTTTCTCTATAATGTTCTAAGATTGTGATTTAAATTGTTGTAAGGGCAACGAGCTGGATGGTTAGGCCCACCAGTGAGTTCGTTTCCCCAAACCTCTTAACTTTCATTTGTTGCATTTTAGTTTGCTTGGTGTGAGTGTGATATTAGATAATTTCGCAATTTCATTTCATAGCTCTTCTTTCAGTCATTTCGTTTTCAATTTCATTCCAAAATCTTTATTTTACTATTGTGGTTATATAAGTTTAATATCAATTCTTTTGGATGTATTTTCATAAAGGCTAAACTAAAGTGAACGGTGAATGTTTTAACTGCATCTCTTGTTTATTGTTACAAAGATCTACCTTGATCTCATTGCTGTGTAACAAAGTTTATTTCCAGAACACAATGGTGAAATAATTGCTAAGCAAGAATTCTGGTTAACATTTCCTTTGAATATTCTATGAGACAGATTCCTGCACTTTTGCAGAAGAACATTCATTCCTGCATTGTTGCAGGAAAACATTTATTCCTTCACTTTTGCAAGTAGATGCTTAGATCAACATAAGGAAAGATTGTGAATCTTGTTGACAAAACGCTCACATAATTCTTCATTATAATTAAATGTTGCATATATTATAAGGAAGTATTTAATAAGATCAGGGTAAACAATATGAATTATATATTGGTTCTTATTGCATATTTCTCTTACAACTAAAGTACTAAATTTTCTTTAAGAAAGTAGTGCATTATTATTTTGATTCTTCTTAAAGCATTCAATTATTTGCTTAGATTAGTTGGAATGAAGTTGTTGTGTGATTTCTAGTTTAAATTCATGTTTGCAACATAGCAATAATTTTTTAAGAGTTTTCACATTCTTTATTTCTTGAATCGCTTTCTTTTGAATGGGGCCTACATTCCCTTGTCCCTTGGACAATTGAGGAAGACTTACTGCAGGAGTCAACTCAACCCAGAAGAGGAGCTAGAAGTAGATTCCCAGAGTGTGTTTACTTTGCTTTAAAGAGTCTTGTTTATTTTTCCTGAATGATGCTCCTTTTGAATTTCTTGCAAGAGTTTGGTTTTTATTTAATAGATCCCTGAGGTCATATTATGGCATATATTGTGCTATGCCTCTAAGTTTACTTACCCAAATTGACAAATTAAATGTTGGTGTAAATATTGCATTTATACTACCCGACATTTTGGCGCCGTTGCCGAGGAGGCGTTGTAGGATAAGGCCTCAACGATTTGTCATGCTTTTCCCTTTCCTTCGCAATTGAATTTCTAGATTAGCGAGATTCCCCTTGTTTATTGAAGCATACTGGATGACATTCCCAGAGAGCTCACAAGCAAGGTTTTCCTTTCTGCAAATGAATGATTTCCTTTACTGCAAATTGTGATGCCTGATTTTTATGAGTATTTTTTCTTTCTGCAAAGTGTGATGCTTGATTTACTGCAATTGACTTTTTATGAGAAATTTCTTTTACTGCAAAGTGTGTTACTTTTTTTGCAATAGAGGTTATTTAATTTCCACAAGTGTGCTTTCCTTAGTTTATAATCTTGGTTTGTTATTTTTACTGAAATTGATCTGTTGAGCTTTTCAGGTGTTGAAAGAAACCCCCACCCTACATTTACACCATTCATGTGCTAACCATTGTACCAGTTGGCTTGCTAAAAATAGGAAAATGGTATTTGGAGGAATCATCTAATGAGGAATCTTTATGCTGCTACAGAGACATACAATTCATCCAATGAAGAAATAACAATTGAAAATTTTAATATTTTGATTGAACATAAAAATGATATCATTAAATCTTTAATTTAAAAATTGGATGATTTGCAGGAAGAGTGGGAGCAGGATGAAAACCCACCACTTATCTTTTGCGCCATATGTAGAAAGAAACACCTACTTGGAAAGTGTCCACTTAGTAAGTTGAAAATTTGCAAAATTTGTGAAGAGGATCATCTAACAGAACATTGCCCATTAGTACCAAGTTTGCTAAAGGTACTCAAGAAATCAAGTAAGGAGTCAGATCAACTACCAGGTATAACTCAAAACCCCTTATTATTTGATACTTGGAATAATGCTTATTTTCCTGAGCAGGTTTCTCAACATGTTTATAATCTCGCAATTTCATGGCAAACTTTTAATCCTCCTCCAATCGAATATCCTATTGCATGGTCACAATGGCCCTCATCCTCGAGCCAGATATCTCCATGGCCTCAAGAATCGTTTGGATGCTTATCTCTAGGGAAATCTCCCATGCAAATTCAATCATATGAGCACTAACAACAACCATAATTTATTTCCAATGCACCATTAAGTTATCCCCCCCGATGGTCTCAGCCACATGTGCAACCTTACCCTAGCCTCAATCCATACCCTACCCCATATCCTAATCGTTACCCTACTCCTTATCCTTACCCATGCCCTAGCTCTCATTCAAATCCTAATCTGCACCCTAACCCTAGTCCATACCCTTATCCATACCCTAGACCTATCCCTAGTCCAAACCCTAATCCCAATCCCAACCCAAGCTTTAGTCCAAGCATTAACCAAAACCCTAGCCCAAACCATATCATAAACCCTAATCTAAACCATGAGGTTGCACAATAGTTGGAACCACCTATTCTTACTGTTGATTCCCATGTTGCACATAATACTACATCTTCCATGTTTGGAAAGGGAATGAATTTGGAAACTTCCCCCATTACTGTTGAACATTCACCCGGGGAAGTTATCATTCAAAGACCACTAGAGGAGTAATCTTTCAATGGAACTTGTTCTCAAAATGCTGTTGAAGATAAAAATCTTAGAATCTCTCTCAACCATTCTTGTCAATTTGAAAATCAAATATTTGAGCCTGAATTTGAGGGATTTATCTTTTGTCGTTCACTAGATTCTTTGTGCCTCTAGGAGTGACTATCAAACTATGGAAGACTTGCATCAGTTGGAGAATCATACATGTGTGGATTTCATCGAATCCTGGTTTCGCGTAGCCATCAAGCCACCTTATTTCCTCATCATTCGAAAACTCTTGGTACCATATCAATTGAAGCAATTGGTTTCTCATGCTTTGGTATGTCTTGAAGTCTATACTTTAAAACTAAGTGTGAGTATAATCAACATTTTGTTGCGCACTTCATTTCATTTTAAGTCCTCCTATACTTAAAAGGGAGTCCTCTGCTTCTTAGGGTAAAGTAGGGTAGAAGAATAAAGAAATGCCATGAATAAAGTTGTTACAACAATGCAATTGGGGTTTTTACTTTCAAAGCATAGCCACTGAAACCACTTTTAATCCACATCAGGTTTTAACACACACACCTGTGACAAATCTTGTTGAGTATGATTCACTCTAATACCTCATGATTTTTCAAAAGTAACCATGATTAACCACTCTAAAGAAGTTGTCGTATGAGATATATATTTTCAGTTTCCCTGAGAAGGTAATATTGGAGAGCCCCCTATGGTGGACCACTCTTGTAAAGATAATAATAAACTATCATGAGAATGCTAGCATTATTAACTTAAAGAATCTTTCAATCATTACCTGGGATATTTTTCATAAGTCTTTAAGGTAGAGGATCTAGCCAGTAATGATTAGTCATTAAAAGCTTTTCACGCCATCCCATACTCTTAAGGAGTAGATCTCTCTCCCCACTTATTAAGTAACCTTTAAGGTTAATCATAATTAAAATTTATAAAATATTTAGGGGAGGATAGGAGGTCTCGTGATGAGCCGACCTACCATGATCATGAGACCTAACATGCATGACATTACTGTTGTTGGTCACCAAGCCAGAGTAATGGCTTTCAACTAAAAAGTTGGAAGATAGGAGGTCTCATCACGAGCCGACTTGTTCATCCATGTTATTTCTTGTGAGTGGCACTGCCATCAACTGGTTACCAAGCCAGGACAGTGGCCTTCATCTAATTTTTAAAATTAAATAAGATAACTCTGAATCTATATCTAGTAAGTGAGACAAAGGCTTTTCACTGGGTTAAAAGACATCCTTGCCGAGGTTATAAACACCTGCGGATAGCAGGGCCAAGTCTGTGGTATTAAAGTTAATTGCATACTATGATTTACTTGGTTATCTCTATCTTTCCCTAAAACTCATCATTTTATTTCTTGGATAATGGTTTTAAGATTCTTTGAGCATGATTCTTTGAGTTCTATATTTTAAAAATTAGGAATCTTTAATGATGTGGTACCCTTAGTGGAGGTAATTATTTGTATTGGATTAAGGAAAAATTTACTTTCATCTGCATGAAACAAATTTAGAGTGTTCAATTTGTTGATCGGTCCAGGAAGGTGTCATTTTGTTCTATTTTTATCTCCCTTTTCTGGTATCATAACTCACTTAATTTTTTTATGGTATTTAGAGTGATGAATTACTCAGCGATGATTACTCACAAGGTGTTGATGGAAGACAATGTCTATTGTTTGTGGTTGCCTCTAAATAAGCACTATGCGATGTAGGTACAGGATTGTTGTATTAGGTGAAGGAATCTTATGGTAATTTTCTTGAAATTGCACCTTTTCAACAAAGATTTGATTTTTATCATGATTGTTAATAAGACTCTAGACAAAAATAAGAGCTCTGAAATCTATGACAAGTAGAGAATTCAATTGAAATAGGACAACATGTATGTGATGTCTATCATAAAGGTGCAATATTCGTTTTCCATAATTTATGGTAAAAAGTATTGCTTTCCTATACTTGATCTTGTTGTAATTTTATCATTCCTGCACTTGATACTTTCATAAGGGATGTAACATGGTTTTAGTTGGAACTGTAATAGTGATGTTCTAGACTTGATGAATAATTTAGATGATGACATACCATGATATCTTCATATTTCCTTGCTAAGATTTGTTTGCTGACACTCTTGTTGGAAATCATAATTTGATCTTTAAAACATTTCCCCTGCCTTCTTCTATGCTTTTATGGTCCTATGGTTTGGCTTGCATGACGACATGCAAGAAGGTCAGTGTGGGGGAGTGTTGAGCCTCCATTTTGTCCAAATTTTCATGATTTACCTGAATAATTTTATGTCTGTACTAAGTGTCTATAATCATTATTATTCGTTTTATGCATTATTAAGTTATCATTTAGAGGCATTTAGAGCTGACAGTTGTTGATCTATGAACTCTTCTTGTTTTGTTAATTTAATGTGAAAATATCATTAATGTCAGGCTCTTTTCTGGCAAGTGTTAACATTCTTGTAGTAGCAGTTCCTATACCAGCTGTGTCTGCACCAACATTCCTGCACCAGCTCTGCCTGCACCAACATGCCCACACTAATTTGAGGCTTTCATACATTGAACATCTATAGGGAAATATCAAAGAGGTTTTTTTTCAAAATGGTGTTTGAACACTTCCACATAAGCTAAGATACACCCAGGTCTTACGGATTTATGTTTAGGTAATAATTAATGCCTCATCCCCAAATTCGCAGCAATTTCCAAACTGCCAACTTTTGCCTCATTTTCCATACACATGAAGGCGAATGAAGAAATTATAGAACATGGGTTTTGGTCCTAGTGTAGCAAATTGACAAAGCCTCAAACCGATTTCTAAAATTCATAATGGTCTAAAAGTTATATAACAGTCTTTGAGGCAGTGTTCTAAAAATAAATTGTTTTCCCAAAATCTTAGCATCTCAAATTTCAAAGAATCATTTTCAAGCATGATTTCCAAGGCAATGGATCTAAAATAGAAAATTATGAGAGAGTTTATTGTTGAAAATATAATAAGCTAGATTACCTCCAAACAGTTTTACGAAATTCGTAATGGCTAAGGAGATACGCATAATTCTTTGGAGGCATTTTCTTAAAAAGACCGATTTTTCCAGAAGTGTAGAAAACAGCCAAACTTGGAAAATTCGTGCCAGATCTTCATTCCTTCAATGGCTAAATGGTTGTACTGATATTCTATTGATGAATATCATTTGGGATTCAATCCCCATGTTATTTTCTAAAGAAACTATCATGTAAAAACCAATATAAAAGAGAGGAGCTATGTAGGTGTGGGGAGGATGGTAGTTTGTAGTTTGTAAATTGTATTTCATTTGTAGAACAGAGAATTAGATATTTCTGTGCAGGGAAGGAGGAGATGCGCACCAGTGGGATGATCCCTGGAGGGGACCATTGGAGCCAGTGCTGCATTATTTAATGAATCTGTAACAAGACTTTTGAAATGAATTTCCTTGGCATTAAATTCTGAATTCTAGTTTCTACTCTGAAATGAGTTTATTTGGCAATCACTTCTGAGTAATTTTGTTTCTCTATAATGTTCTAAGATTGTGATTTAAATTGTTGCAAGGGCAACGAGCTGGATGGTTGGGCCCACCAGCCAGTCTGTTGCCTCAAACCTCTTAACTTTCATTTGCTACATTTTAGTTTGCTTGGTGTGAGTGTCATGTTAGATAATTTCACAATTTCATTTCAGAGATCTTCTTTCAGTCATTTCATTTTCAATTTCATTCCAAAAGCTTTATTTTACTGTTGTGGTTATTTAATTTTAATATCAATTCTTTTGGATATATTTTCATAAAGGCTAAACTAAAGTAAACAGTGAATGTTTTAACTGTGTCTCTTGTTTATTCTTACAAAGATCTACCCTGATCTCATTGCTACGTAACAAAGTTTATTTCCAAAATGAAATGGTGAAATAATTGCTGAGCAAGAATTGTAGTTAACATTTCCTTTGAATATTCTATGAGACAGATTCCTGCACTTTTGCTGAAAACATTTATTCCTGCACTTTTGCAGAAAAGCATTTATTCCTACACTATTGCAGGAAAACATTTATTCCTGCACTGTTGCAGGAAAACATTTATTCCTGCACTTTTGCAAGAAGATGCTCGGATTAGGATAAGGAAAGATTGTGAATCTTGTTGACAAAATGCTAACATGATTCTTCATTATAATTAAATGTTTCATATATTATAAGGAATTATTTAATAAGATCAAGGTAAACAACATGAATTATATATTGGTTCTTATTGCATATTTCTCTTACAACTAAAGTACTAAATTTTCTTTAAGAGAAGCAGTGCATTATTATTTTGATTCTTCTTAAAGCATTCAATTATTTCCTTAGATTAGTTGGAATGAATTTGTTGTGTGATTTCTATTTTAAATTCATGTTTGCAACATAGCAATAATGTTTTAAGAGGTTTTGCATTCTTTATTTCTTGAGTCACTTTCTTTTGAATGGGGCCTACATTCCCTTGTCCCCTACACAATTGAGGAAGACTTACTGCAGGAGTCAACTCAACCAGAAGAGGAGCCAGAAGTAGATTCCTGGAGTGTGTTTACTTTTCTTTAAAGAGTCTTGTTTATTTTTCCTGAATGATGCTCCTTTTGAATTTATTGCAAGAGTTTGGTTTTTATTTAACAGATCCCTGAGGTCGTATTTTGGCATATATTGTGCTATGCCTCTAAGTTTAGTTACCCGGATTGACAAATTAAATGTTGGTGTAAATATTGCATTTATACCGCCTGATAGTAGTTGTCCCCAAGAGAAATGGGAAGTGGTGTATCTGTGTGGATTATAGGGAATTGATCAAGACAACATAGAAAAATCACTTCTCTCTTCCATTTATTGATCAATTCCTTGATACTCTAGCAGGGAAGCGATTCTTTTCCTTTCTACATGGGTTCAGTGGCTACAATCAGATTCAAATCACCCCTGAAGACCAAGATAAAACAACCTTCACCTGTCTGTGGGGTACATTCACTTATAGAGTGTTACCATTTGGCTTATGCACTACCCCAACTATGTTTCAAAGAGCTATACTCAACATTTTTGATGATATTATAAATGAAGGACTTAAATTTTACATGGATGACTTTACCCCATATGGGGATGACCTTGATCAAGCGCTACAAAGATTAGAAAAGGTTTTGGAACGATGCATTGCTACCAGGCTGTGTTTGAGAAATTTCAAGTGTCACATGATGATGACTGAAGGCGTAAGCCTGGGACATTATATTTCTGCAGCAGGGATACAGGTAGATCTAGCAAAGATACAGCTAATTTTTTCTACCTACACCCTGTGCTCAAATGGAGGTACGTAGCTTCCTTGGATATGCAGGCTATTATTGTAGGTTTATCAAAAACTTTTCACAAATTGGTGCGCCTTTATATTCTTTAACTGGAAATGTTGATTTTAAATGGTTTGACAAATGTGACACAACTTTTATATATTTAAAGAAACTAGTTTCGATGGAACCAGTATTACGTGGACCTAACTCGGAGCTACCTTTTCACATCTCCACGGGAGCATCAGACGCAGCAATAGGAATTGTCCTCAGGTAGGAGGAGGACATAAAACCTTAAGCTATATACTGTATCAGAAAATATCTTACTGCCGTTGAACTTAACTATATAGTAACAAAAAAGAATTCTTAGTTGTTTTTTATGCTATAAACAAATTTAGACATTATATAACTGGCTATCAAGTTTTTCTGTATACTGATCACTCCACCATTAGGTATTTAGCTAACAAACCTATTACAAATGGTCGAGTGACTCGTTGGCTATTTATTTTGTAGGAGTTTGATATCACCATCAAAGATTGTTTATGGAAGGAAAACCCAGTTGCTGATTTTCTCTCTCGAGTTCCAAAGATAAATGATCCATTGGCAGTGGATGACCAATTTCTAAATGAACATTTGCTTGCCGTAGCATTCAAAATGCCATGGTATGTAGATGTAGCAAACCACCTGGCAGTGGGAAAGCTGCCCAAGCATTGAGTAGCAAGGGAAGGGAAACAAATTGTCTAGCGCAGTGCCCGATTCTCTTGGATTGGCTGATATATTTTTCACACAGGGTCTGATATGTGTATACATAGATGAATTCCTGACGATGAGATTTATGACATCCTAAAGGCTTTCCATGACAAGCCCTGTGGGGGACACTTCGTAGATCGTAGGACATGGCTTAAGTTACTACATATGCACTATTATTGGCCCACTATTTTTAAAGATGCTAAGAAATATGCCCAGGCTTGTGATAACTACCAAAGGATGAGCCAGCCTGGCCAATCTAATGAAATGTTGTTGCAACCTAAACTGGTAATAGAACCCTTCGAACGATGGGCATTGGACTTTGTTGGCCCATTTCATCCACCGTAAAACCAAAAGGCCTACATAATAGTTGCCACAGATTATGTGACGAAGTGGGTAGAAATAGTAGGTTTGCCAAGAGCGACATAAGAAGATGTAATTAATTTCCTTTTTGGGCTATTTGTGCAGTATGGTTTATCTCAGGAAGTGATAACAGATGCGGGAGGGTAGTTTGTAGGACACAAGATTACAGCCACTCTCAAAAACCACCACATTACACATAGAATCACTTCCCCATATCACCCGCAGGTGAACGGGTAGGTTGAAAGAACCAATAAGGTTATCAAAGCAATTATGGCTAAGACGGTCTCAACACATCGGCGAGATTGGGCTGCTAGACTACCGAAGGCCCTGTGGGCCAATCGCACAACTTGGCAATATACTACTAGATATTCTCCGTACCAACTTGTGTTAGGTAAAGAACCTATTTTTCCTATTGAATTTGAAATAAAGACTCTAAGAACGGCTCAAGAAGTGGGATTGGATCTAACATAAGCCCAAACCAAGCGACTTCAACAAATAAACGAATTGGATGAGGCTCGACTACTTGCTCTACAACAGACTGCAATTATTCAGTAGCAAAGGGAAAAGTGGCACAATAGTCTTATTAAAAAGAAGATGTTTCAAAAAGTAGATTGGGCACTCCTCTATGACTCCAGATTCCAAGACTTTCCAAGCAAGTTACAAACAAGGTGGCTCGACCCTTATGAAATTTAAGAAGTACATAACAATGGTACTCTCACTTTGACTACCATTGACAGGTCTGGACATTATTTTAAGTTGAATGGGCATCGGGTGCATATTTATCACAAACAACTCACCAAGGAGTCCTTTTGCCAATAGGTACGTGAGGACCCCAACATGAAAATTTTAGCTGCAGGTAGTGATGACCCAACAACTTTGCTCTCCTAAAATTGTATCTTTCTTTAGCTATAAATAATGTATATATTCTTTTACAGTTGATTGCAATTTAGTTAGCCATCACCATGTAAATACAAGGATTTTTCTTGTCTTTAGGTGTGTTTAGTAAGTGTTTTTCAATCGATTGAACAATTGTTGTTCAACTAATTGAACAACACTTATTTTTGTGTGTGTGTTGTTGTTCAATCAATTGAACGATTGTTGTTCAATCAATTGAACAACATTTATTTTTTTTGTGTGTGTGTGTGTATTCTTGTTCAATCGATTGAAAAATTGTTGTTCAATCAATTGAACAACACTTTATGTATTTTGTTGTTCAACTGATTGAACAATTGTTGTTCAATCAATTAAACAACACTTATTTGTTTCTGTGTTTTTTTCATGTTCAATCGTTTGAACGATTGTTGTTCAAACAATTGAACAACACTCTTTGCATGTTTGTTGTTCAATCATTTGAATGATTGTTGTTTAATCAATTGAACAACACTTTTGGTGTGTTGTTGTTCAATCAATTGAATAACACTTTTGTTGTTTTCTTGTTCAATCGTTTGAACGGTTGTTGTTCAATCAATTGAAAAATACCTTTTGCGTGTTTTTTGTTCAATCATCTGAACTATTGTTATTCAGTCAATTGAACAAAGCTTTTGGTGTTTTGTTGTTCAATCGATTGAATGTTTGCTATTCAATCAATTGAACAACATTTTTTGTGTTTTTTTTATTTTGCTATTCAATCGATTAAACGATTGTTGTTCAATCAATTGAACAACACTATTTGCATATCTTCGATTTTGTTGTTCAATCAATTGCACATCACTTTTGCACTTTTTTTTTTTTTTTTGTTCAATCGATTGAACGATTGTTGTTCAATCAATTGAACAACACTTTTGTGTTTTTTTCAATTGTGTTGTTTAATCGATTGAATGATTATTGTTCAATAACTTGAACAACACTTTTGTGTTTCTATGATTTTGATGTTCAATCGATTGAACAATTGTTGTTCAATCTATTGAACAACACTTTTTGCGTTTTTGTTTTATTGTTCAATCAATTGAACAACACTTTTTTAGTGTATGTTGTTCAATCGATTGAATGATTGTTGTTCAATCAATTGAACAACCCCGATTTTGCTTTTTTTTGTGTTTGTTATTTGAATTGGTAGAATGAATAACTGTGATTTCTCTTTGTTGTTTCATCACCGTCATTCATTTTGCCATTTTTCTTTCTCTTTTATGTTTTGAATAAAAAACCATCTGGTTGGATTTGTGCCTAAGATAAAGAAAAACAGTAATGTTAATACCATTATGACCTATGAAACCTTTTGATGGTTATCATTATTCAAAAGCTGACATGGTGCATCTCTATAATGACTCGCTAAATATCTTCCCTTTGAACACATCATAAAATGATTTGTTATTCTAATACCATGTTGGTTTATCTTTCACACTTTCAAATGGATAAATCCCTTTGATATGATGATATGGGGGTAAAAGTATAACTTTCATTGACATTTTTTTTACTTTTTATGCCATCCCAGACTCTTAAGGAGTAAAAAAGCCTCCCTCTTTCTACAATAAAAGCATCAAAATATGAAAATATGAAAATATATAAACATGAAAATGCAACAAACATTGTATTAAAGAGGATATGGGGTCTCAGTACGAGCCAACCTACCATGATCATAAGGATGTAATGGGTGACATTCCATTTTGGCCACCGAACCAAGGTAATGACCTTCTTGATAATTAAAATTATCAGAAGGACAGGGGGTCTCAACACGAGCCAGCCTCATCACTTTGTTATATCTTGGTGAATGGCACTATGATTATCTAGTCACCATGCAAGCATAGTGGTCTCTTCATAGCAAGAAAAGAGAGATTCATCTAAATACTAAAAAGAGGACTCTGGCTTATTTGTGGGGTTAAAAAGCACCCATGTCGAGGCTATGAATACCTACTGGCAGTAGTGACTCTTCTTGTGGTATTGAAGTACTATGTGACATTGCCAAATGCTCTCTATTCTATTACCACCTATGGATTCATTTCTAAAGGAAAATTTACCATTTGAACGACATTCTTAAGAAAGCCAACATGCATGGTAAATTATATTTTATATCCATTATATCATATTTGTCCAATCACTTTAATGATAGTCATTAATACTTACCGCCGATCACGTTTTTTACTTTTCCACTTAAGGTAAAAAATCTTTTGACATAATGGTTTAAATCTCTGTTTTAATTTACTGGCATTTCAAATCTGTTGACATGTACTGCTTTGATTGCCATTGTCATATATTGTGTCGCTCTTTATTTATTAGTTGCTTGCATTTATGATTTACCGACACTTTCTCTTGTTTTTACCATGCTTGGCGGACGTAGACGCCCTTTTCTAATTGGACAGGGGATGGTCTACGTATGAACAACATGTGTGACAATTTATGGATAGTTGTGTGATGATTATTAAATTCATTTTCGATTGAAGGACTGCATGATGATTTTGTATGTGTAATAATTATCAAACCATTTCTGATTGGAGGAAAAAAGGCAACCATTATGGATAGCATGTATATTGATTATGATCCTACATCAAATATTGCTGACGAGACAAATTACTTGACTGTATGTGATATTAATTCTCAAGACAACGTCATTTTCCTGTCAATAGCTTTAACATTCTCTGTTGCTGCTCTAAACTCCGAAAGTGTGAGACAAGTGCATGCAAGTGAAACAGTCACAGAAAAACAAAAACCATGGGAGGAAAGGCCATCCAAAATGAACCCACAATCCTTAGGTTATCAGACCAGGCTCGTGCAATTCTTGAGAGTGCCGACTAGATGTAATGCTTGAATAAATTACAGGGATTTCACGAAGAGGTGACACTTGAATTTCTACAAACTTTGCAGAATGGCAGCACCACGCAGGAAGGAACATAACGGTCTCTGAAGCAGTCATAATTGAAGTCATTGGACTTCCAGGAGAAGCAACAAAATGGATGGACAAACATGTTCTTCTGCACAATGCGGTCACAGTATTTTAGGACCCAGATGAGAAATTGGTGCAAATAGGAAAAGGGCTTCACCCTTCAGCTTTAAGACAACCATGGCAAGAATTGGCAGCCATTGTGCAGAGGTATATCACATGCGATGGATGACAGGAAGTGGTAAAAACTCGCCAACTTAAACTGTTAGCTATTTTAAAACAGAAAATTACAGTTAACTTGCCATTCTATTTAACTTTCGTATTTCATGATGTTGCTCGCCGGGTTAGAAAAGAAAAGGACCCACATATAATCATCAGTCATCATGGGCTAATCAAATTGATTATCATTCATGGACTAGCCCAGCAACAACTAACCTAGGATAATATTGTAAATCCTACTCTGGCCCCACCTATAGAAAACCCGACAACTAAACAACAAGGGCTAAAGTGACATGTTCAAAAAGGACACAGAAAAGGAAGAATACCTTTGTAGCCTCGGGCCCAGCAAAACGAAGACGCTCTCTGAGGGTGAAGTCGCAACGACACACCCCAATTCAAAAAAACGAGGTAGGGCCATCTCACATACCCCCTCCAAGTCCACAGGATGACTCCCTACAAGACTATGAGGAAGAGGTGGCCAGAGTACTGGAAAATATAAGGATATTTGGTGAAGGAAGGGAGAAATCTGAAAATTCTGAAGGGAAAAATTGTGCCCCCAACCAGTCTTCCACTGTTGACAGTCTGGGTCATAATGAAACCCTATCGTTTAGTGATAATTTGGAAGAATAGAGGGGCCCAGTCCCTTCTGTGGAGGAGCCCCTTAAAGCAGAAGTGCATGCAGAGGAAACCATTAGAGAAGGAAATCAAGTAGTAGCTATTGGTCCACTAGAACCCTAGCTGAAGAAAACCCTATAGAAGAAACCCTGGGAGGTGAAAATCAACCAAGGAATACTAGTTTTATGAAGTCCCCTGAGGACGAGGCCCACCTAGAAGAAAGCCCTGAAAATGATAATTGCTCAGGAGACAACATTCCATTGGGGTCTCCCGAGAGAGAAATTCATGATGAAAGATACCTGGAAGGTGAAGATCCATCAGGAGGTATGCTTCCAATAGAACCCCACCATGTTGAATAGAACCCCACCATGATGTCAACACAATTCCACGTGGACATGAACCTGAGGTACATACAGTTATACCAGCGTCGGTCAAAAGTCTCACAACAAAGAAAAACTACAAGGATAGACTCAGGAGTATGCTTAAAACATATAGGAAGCAAAAGAAAACAATTAAGAAGCTAAGACAGTGGTTGAAGGAAGCAGTCAGGGTAAGAAATTTGAAAGTAGAATTGGAGACCACAGGGACCCAGATAGAACACTTCTCTGGGGAGGATGCTAAAACCCAAACTGAGACTCTTTTGGTTTATTGAAAGGAAACCCAAACAGAGCCATGTCTTTTAAAAGATAGTGAAATGCAGACAGAAGATCCCTATGTTTTCCCACAGGAAACTGAAACGGACTTCCTTACTATCAATGATGTCGTTCAAACTAATGCTGAAGAAAACATCCAAGTTGATTATTGCATGATTCAAGAAGTGGTCGAGGCTACTGTTCAGACTAATCCTATGGAAACACACGATGATGAGTTCTAGAGAGAGGAGACACCTGCCTACATTCCCCTAGTAAGGGAAGCAGTGATTAGGAAATTGCAGAATGAACTAGTTAAGACTCAACAGGAATTAACTTGGTATAAAGAGGAAGTAGTGCCCCTATGAGTACACCAAGAATTAAGGAAGAAATTCGAGGCATTCACAGTCATAGAGGATGAGACCTTCACTCAGTACAAGGATGAACAAAATAAAGTTGAAAAAGCATAGTTCAAGTTACAGAAGGCTAAAGAGAAACTAGAGACTGCTTGCTCTCTTTACTTAGATACCATGTCATGCCGAGCTCCCACCACCAACTATGCATTGTTCCTCCTAGAAAGGTACCTCCTACTAAAGATTAAAGCTGTTAAAGCTGGCAAGTTTGTGGAAATCAATACCACACCAGACTTTGTAGTACATCGCCCCTTGTGTGAGTTATACATGCATAATTTCTTTTTTGAAGATTACTTAGACAGTAATCTTGAACCCTTCATAGGGGATATCCAATTCCAAGCCTTTCTTTCCTTTGCCACTAACTAGATAAAATGGGATGAAGCTTATAATATTTTTCAAAAGAGAGTATATGGCATCGACCTATGGGTTAGGGGAGAACCTACAAAACCACTGCATCTCTCTATCAAGCACAAACAATTCATGAAACGAATGGGTGTTGTGGGCCAATTAGAGCCGTTCCACACAGACATTATACAAGTAGGGAAGGAGTACTTCTAGGAGATCAAAGAAGAAGCTTTGTCTATAGCCAGAGAAAGATGGGAAGCCTCCAGCAATACTATTAGGAACGGAGAACCATTTGGATTCTGGAATTTCAAATATGCCTCCACTTGCTTACATAAATATAGTAACATGGTCTTAATCATGGGCCCTAAGTGGATAGGGGGCCGGTATAGAAGTCAAATTATATGGTATCCTCCACATGGGTGCCACTGTGATTATAACCTGTCAGATGATCAAGTGAACTAGGACTTTGCAATGCTCAAGAAGAAAAATGGTTTCAAAGTATATAAGGAGGAGGTATATCCTACCTATTCCTTAACTCAAATACACCTTAATCATCTGATTGCATGAGGAAATGCAATAAGGTAAGCAAGGGAGTATGTTGGGTCGAGAAAAAGGTACATTTTCTCTGAATAAATAGCTTGATTAAGAATTTGTCTTCACATGCTTATCTTCATTTATGGATAAAAGTAGAGGAAACAACAACTAAAGTTGGGTTAAAGTGATTAGTAAGACATTAGATAAATCTAGGCACGAAGAACTGACTTTTACTATCTTTATGTGCAGAGATGCGGATTGGACGATGGTTGCTCAATCGACAGAACAACAATAGGCAGTAAAGGAAAAATATAGTGTCTAGGGCAAGGAAGACAGCAGAAGACCGGGCAGACCAGTGCTATTTTATGATGAAATCAAATCGAGTGTTGTGAAATACTCAGGATCCCTGATCCTGAGGATTCTCTTCTATCTATTTACTTTTCCAAATGTTATATAAGGTCGAAAGGCAAAGTGAACAGCTAGTCTAGGAATTCACAGATTGTAATTATTCTTTTGGACATATAATACTTTCATCTTATTGGTTCTGTAACTCTGTTACTTATTTTAATGAAGAAGGTTGTGTTTAATTCATAATCGTATTTTGAGTATCTAACAGCAGGGACTTCTAGAGACTTTGGGCCCAGTCAAGAGAAGATCTACTGCTTCAACTATGTTATAATATTTTTTTTTATTCTTTATTGTTTATTATTGTTAAGTTAGTATCATTCTGATTACTGTGAGTATTGACGATTCTAATTTGCATTTTTTGTTCGTTCAAGATTCAAGATTTAGTTGTGTGTGTTACATATGTGTGGTGCTCTTTAATGAATTGGTTATGTTAACTCCAGCATTAGATTGATGTTCATTCTAAGTAACGTTATCATAGATTCCAAAGATAGAATTGATTACTTTCCTTGAGATGCTTATATGGTTATTTTCTGTTTAATTATTATTTTTTGTTTAATTGTTATCGATTTCCTTCATGTTAATGAATTGGTTTCAATACGAGTTAGACTAATGAGTTTGATTCTTTCTATTTTATATTCAGATTCATTTTCTTTTAGAATATATTAAGTAGAATTGAAAAGTGTGTTATGAATTCCTTTCAGAGTTGTTTGGATTGAATTTGAAGAGATAGACATTAGCAATTGCAACGATTATAGTTTCTTTCATTATCAGTTGACCTCTGAATTCACAACATATATAGTGCAGACACTCTTGAAATAAAATGACTTGCCCTGGGTTGATGAGTAATGTATGAATTAAGATTGCTTGTAATAAGACATCTTAGTGCACCAACAGTTAACACAGCGCATTGCAAAATAAAAATAACTAATGTTATATATGTTTGACTACCAAAAGTACTGCATCAAGTTGATGTATGCACTCTTCTCGGTGCATTCCTTTTCTTGGCACACCATGTACAATGTGTTCCTGTTTTTTTGGTGCATTGAGGTTGATTTTTTTAATTAAAAGTTATATGTCCATATTTATAAACACATTTTTCATTTAATAATTTATTTATTTTTTATGTTTTATGTATGAGGTTGATGTATTTTATATGTCAATCATGCAGACAGGTGAATGGAGACAAGAGCAACAATAGCAAAAGCAGAGGGTTGACCACTACAATATGGTACGAGACTGGGAGGCATGGGAGAGGGAGAGGTATTGACCCTCACCCTATTACCGTAGAAACCCAAGGCCTCTTGAGGAATGTAGACCTCAAGTAATATGAGGAGGCTACATCTTTGAAGAGGACCTTTGGGTTGTTGGCACAACTGATCCATCGGTGGGATGTCCACTGACAGGCTTTCCATGTTGGTCTTGATATGTTGTACGATCCCACTAAGGAGGATATTTATTTTATTACTGGCCTATCTAAAAGGGGAGGAATGTCTCCAGTTCCTTGACGTCACCCATGGTGTTGTAGCAAAGATTC